>JALIGW010000005.1:54913241-55418241 GCA_023053685.1 Diadophis punctatus similis
GAAGGGTCTCTTCTGAACCTCTTGCCCTACCCATTATCCAGCTGCTGTCTCTTATCTGACTGTTCCCTTGGTAGCATTTCTTAACCCAGTCTCTCAAGGTCTTTCACACATAGCATTATAAAAGAAGACCTCTTAAGCTTGGCACACACATTGAACATGTTGCATGCAATTACTTTCCTGGCCATAGCTGCTCAGCAGGACCAGGGAGTTCAGGAAATTTCCAGATAGTATTCCAGGCTCAAATAGGCCAGTGCAATCCCATTCAAGGTCAAAGGTTCCTCTAGTTCCCTAGAATTGGAAGGAGAAACCCTCTTCCTGCATAATCACTTAATCTTTCTAGAGTTAAATCTGAGATTATTCCTTTTCATCCAGACCCCAACAATTCTGAGGCACTGGGAACAAGATCTTGATAGCTGTTAGTTGTCTAGGAAACAAGATGCACAACTCTTTACCATTAACATACTGAGGATAGGTGTCCCTGAACTTTCTCATTTAGATATTACACAGGAGGGGTGAAAACACCAAGCCCTGAGGCACCCTACAAATCGGAGCCATGCATTCATTCATATAATGCTAAGTTATGGCTTAGTGTTATGTATTAACCACCCTTCAAACACAGTAACAGCAATATATCTAGATTTACCCAGTCTCCGCCTGAAGCTTAAACATCTGCCGGTTAGAAAGCAAAGCTTAATGTGGCATTAGCACAGTGTTGCTTCTTTCTGCCTCCACATTAGTCATGAATTAGCATATAAAAAGTACCTGTAAATCAAACTTAATATAAAACAATATATAAGTAAATGTCAAAATTGGACAACTGAAACCTCTCCTTATGTTATTTGAGCCTACTTTTAACTTAGTAGTTCATTTTAATCAAAATACCAACACACAGTTCAGTCTGCTTTCTCCTTGCCCTGCTCATGTAAGTCTAGTTCTAATTACCACCACCTTGCTGTTTGATTTGATTGTGCTATTGGTTACATGCCACTGTTTTCCCATAATAACCAATTTTTCCTTCTTTGTTCAAATGAGATTTTCCTAATTACACGTGTGATGGGTTGTTTTAATTCTTTTCCCTTTGCAAATCCACCTTCCTGTTGCAATGCATGATGGGCAGGCTCAATATTGTGCATGACACCCGCTACAAGTGTTGGTAGGTGCCAGCTTTGTTTCTTGATTATCTTAAATCTGTTTAGCAGCTCACAGACTTTCAAAATCCACTGCTAGGTTTTAACTTAGAGTTACTGTGCAAAATCATTTTTCTTCCCTTGCACTAACACTTGTCAATTAAATGCATTTGCTTTATTTAATTGACACAATTTACCTAGAAGCCATTTACTTCCTACCATTATCAAGTTGTTCTATGCCCCATTTTCCCCGGCCCTTTTTATCAGTTCTGGTGGATTTTGACTGGACTTTGAGTTCCAGTGTTTTAGAAAATTATTTTGTGTTTAAAACAGAAAAGGCCAGTTACACATTTTATGCAAGAAATGCAGAATTAGAGTTTTATTTCAGCATATCCTAATAATATCAGAAGTTAAAATGGGAATGGATTGGGAATATGGTTATCCTAAGATTTTCAAACTATTAATGAGAGTGCCTATTTGTAGTTTCTTGGGTCTAAAATGAAATAGTTAAACTTTATTGTATTGACTTTGGTAATTCAGTGGTAATAAGCATTTTTCCCTTCCCTTTTCTCCTTTCCTTTTGTCTTTTACCTTTGTCCCCACCCTGCTCTCTGGAATGTTGCCCCGCTTTGCGCTGTGGTTGCATGTCCTTTTCGCTGGTGGCGGTATCTCGCCCCATGGCTATTCTGCTGATATAAATACCATACTTGACCATTTTACCACCATCTTGCCATGGTTTCCCATACTGCTACACTCTTCTGTATGTTTGCTTATATGGTTTTCCTTCCAAAAGTTCCCATGGTGCACGGCGCTACGCCCGCCACTGTGTCTGCAGCAACAACATCTGCCACAAGCGTCCCCTTCGCTGCAACTGCCACAGCCAACCAGGTTTGCTAATTTACAGCTTTGTTTCTTAAACATAACTCAGAATCGGTGCTTTTAAGGAGCATGGGGATTTCTTTTATTTTATTTTATTTTATTGGTTGTGGTTTTTGTTTTGTTTTTTGTTTTGTTTTTTTGTTCGTTGGTTTATACTTCTTGTTGGCCTACACATTCTCTTTAGATCTGCAGCATAGCTTAATTGGGCTTCTGTCCCTACTCTTCAATAAGACTTTCCTGAATTGATCAACATATGACAAATCATTTGCCTTTGTCCCCCAAGAACAGATGTATAGAAAGAAAATATGAGGATATAAGATCACAATTGCTTTTTTCTTATGTAGAATAGTAAACTTTTTTGCAAACCAAGACAATATCTAATCTAGGAATGGAAGTATAGGGAAAGCCTTGAACCGAGGTGGCGCAGCAGTTAAAGCGCAGTACTGCAGGCCACTTTAGCTGACTGTGATCTGCAGGTCAGTGGTTCAAATCTCACTGGCTCAATGTTGACTCAGACTTCCATCCTTCCGAGGTAGGTAAAATGACGACCCAGATTGTTGGGGGCAATATAAATATACATTGCTTACTGGTGTAAACCGCTTAGAGAGTGCTTGCACTGTGAGGCGGTATATAAATCTCACTAATAAATAAATAAATAAATAAATAAAACTCAAAGAGTAGGCAGACCCAGGACAAAGAAATTGATAGAGCCAAGAAAAAAAATTAAATTTAGTTTAATTTAATAGAGATTTAATTTAAATTAAATAGCTATATACCCACACATTTATGTACATGCATACATAGTCATACACATATGCATATATACATTATGTTCATAGACTTTATTTTGTACTAAAATTATATTTCAGTTTTGGAGGAATTTTTGGAATCTGTTCTGGAGCCAACGGTAAAACAAGCTTGATATAGCACAAAGCACCACAGGATGTTCTAACTTCATTTATGCTGTATACTTAAGCTACAAATGCTATCTCTTTAAAGTAGGCCAGTATTATTTTCTGCAAAATGATGGCCAAAGCAGAAAGGCCCTGGCTTGGCTGAGGTCTTCAGAGAAACACATGACAAGAAAGTAAATAAATATTGAGAACACTCTTCTGACATGCTGTTCTCGAGATTGCATAAATGCTGGGTGGTGATGATAAGAGTTGTTGAACTAAACTTGAAAGCTTTGGAAATCTGGAAATTAAGTTTTGGAAATCTGAATGTTGCTATTATCCACTTAGTAGGCCAGGTCTCAAATTTACAACTCTTTCATTTAAAGCTTCCAGAGCATTAAAGTTAATATACAAAATTGTTGAACTTGGGGAGCTAAAATGATATTCTACTTTATAAAGAACACCAAGTAGAAGAAATCAATATCTGAATGAGTAGGAATCTAATCGTCCTACTGTTGACATTATTTATTTATTTATTTATTTAGTGTTCTTCTATGCTGCCCTACTCCCTGGTAGGAGTGCCCAGCATCCCCAATCATGGTCATGCTGGCTACCGCTGCTGGCAGTTGTATTTCAGTAGTATTTTCAGAATTCTGCTGGAAAATAGGAAAGACAATCCACAAGCAAGGAAAAGTAATCTCATCAGCAATAGGCCAGATTGCCTATTATGATCTTATTACACGTTTTTGCTTACGACACATTTACAACTGATCCTATAATACAAGTTTGTTGTCCCAACCTGGCACCATAAGATGTTCTGGACCATCCATACTGAGCAGGAATTTGGGGGGACTGATTAATTGGATATAAATAGTCCTCGACTTACAGCCACAACTGGAACTGGAATTTCCATCATAAGTCATCGTCCAATTGAACCCTATTTTATAACAATTTTTTATAGCAGTTGTTAAGTGAATTCAGCTTTCCCAATGAGCTTTTTTTGCTGGAAATCAGCAAAAGTTGCAAATAGTGATCACACGACCTCAAGACACAGCCAGTTGTCAATACAAGCCACTTGCCAAACACCCAAAGTGTGAGCCAATGACCACAGGGAATGTTGTGATAGTCGCAAGGGAAGTACAGGTTGAACCATTGTTAAAAGAATCAAAGTTTTATCTTGATAGCTGATGGAGAGCAACCATCAGATTGTCATCTTTTCATATATAAAGACCACTGTAGATATATCTACATTTCCATTTTTGGTAAGTCAAGATAACTATTTCCCATTTCAGGTAGATCAAGATAACCACATTTTCAAATTAATTGTGATTTTACATAATGCCAATAACAAAGGGGTGAAGGTAAAAGCACATTTCAGATATGCCATATCTTTGAATAGTAAGAGTTAAAAACATATGTGCTATCTTCTTTACAGTATAGCAATTTGATGTTTAATTTAGAACAAAGAAAAGAGTGAATACATCCTAATGTATACTACTATGCTAGTATACCAAGGAATCCTGGATGTATTCATTAGGCATTAATAATGAAAAGTTTAGTCATCGGACATGTTATTTTTCATAGAGGAAGGAAAGAAGGAAGAGAAGGATGGAGGAAAATTCCTCTAGCTCTTTCCCCATCTCTTGGTACAGATGATTCTGAATATTTTTTTCTATATTTTTAGAAGGGCTTCTCCCATACAGATTCTGGAGGTTTTGTTTTTGTTGTACAATTTGATCATTTCATGCATATTTCTCTGGATCCTCATAATGCGCTCCAGTCAATTGTAACCTATTCTTTGTATATACATATATAAGCAATATATGTATATAATACATGAGCAATGCTGACATGATGCAATGCCACAAAATGCAATGTTCATGCATGCATAAGTACTTGAGAACTGGGCCCCTTCCTCTTTACTGACTGGTGCTGAAGCTCCTTGGTCTGTTTTGACAGCACTACTCTTGAAGCTTCTAGACAGCTGGATACAACATCTCTTTCTGCTGCAGTAGCAAACCAATGGTATGAGAAGCTTCATTACACTTGGGACACATTTATGTGCAAAAAGAGAATTTAGAAATGCATAGATTAGTCTTCCCCAATCTGGGACCTTTCATATTTTTGGAGATTCCAATTCTTCTACTTGCTGGGGATTTGGGGAATTACACCCAGCGCATCTGGACAATATTGGAGCCAAATTGGAGAAGGCTACTATTGAATATAGTTAAAGAATATTAGGAATTGTGTAGAAAAATAAATTGGGCTGACTTAGAAGAGTTTGTTTACTTTTGGAACTTCTGTGGTCTAGTAATAGAAGCCAACAGTAAGTAACTATGTAGTAGAAACTGATCTGAGCCTCTCTTTTTATGAATGTACTGGTTTTTTTTAATCCTATCTGAACTTGTTTGACATTTAACTTTTTCATGCAAATGCTTGTGAACTATTATCCGCTTAAGAAACTGAGGACTTATATGTATTTCTATATTCAGTGGTTAGAGTGAATATTATAATACTTCTTATCAGGCTGTGCCCAAAAGTAGTTGAGACAATTTTAGAATTAGCTTAAACCACCAATTAGATTAATAAAGTAAAAATGTTTAGTAATTATAGAGCAATCAAGAAAAATCCTCCTGTAACAACACGTAAAAGAGTAGCATCAATTATATCAGTCTCCATAATGGAAGTTCTAAATTTCATCCTGCTCTACTGCCAACAAACATTTTTAAAAAACAAAAATTGGTGTATTTGGTAGTTGTATATAATCGAGATCTAACTAAATGGATCTATTCTGAAAGTACTTTGTGCAGGAGGCAAGCCCTTTGCCTTGCTTAACTTCCTTTGATTGATCTTGAGGGGAATCTGTTATAAACAGTAGATATTCTTCCTCCAATTTCAATGGAGTGTAAGGATTATATTGCAAATCTTTTCATTGTAAAACAGCATGAACAATATTCCAAATCCATAGACAACAAAAAGAAGAATCTAAATGGATAACATATGCAACAACAGAAAATGTTCTGCTGGATAGCCAAGTGTTTAGATTTTCTAACCAACCCCTAAAGAAAATTTGTAAAAAGTGGTATAGTTCAAGGTCCCAGTGCTGCATTCTTCTGAACCCTTCACTTGAATTTCAGTTCTTTTTAAATAGTCAATGACATCAGTTACTGTTATAATCATCATCATCATCATCTCAATTTTGCATTGAGTATGCAAAATGCACAGCCTGAGTTTGCTTCTGAAGCCAATTGTTAAAATCAGAAAACTGAAACAACCCTAGTTCATACAATCTCTGTGTAGGCCAACAAAAAGAGTGCTTGAAATGACTGAACTGCATGAATGTTTAACTGTAAATGTATCTTTCTTTTAAACAGCCAATAATGGTTGATATCCTACTTAACTGAATGTTCTCATTTAAATTGCTACCTAGGTTTCTGTTAACATAAATGACATAATACAGAACTCTGCAGTTTTTCATTTGAGGTACTATTATATCAATTAAAGTTTATATTTTTAATAGATTCCCATAATATCTGCCGAACATCTGACTAGCCACAAGTATGTTACACAGATGTAGACACTTAATCATCAAACAGTAAGTATCTTCAGTGCATATTATTGTACTTCGATACTTTTGAGAGGATTTGCATTCCATCGTCCTTGTACATGATTGTTGGTGATTGTGTATGTACCTTTGTGCTTCTGCAATTGGATGCCTGTTGTATTAAATGTTTTTAAATTTATCTTTCATATTTTCTATATAAAAGAAGACTCAGGTTGAGCTCAGTGATACAAAACACTTGAAACTGATTAATGTTAACTGTTGACATCTCAGAAAGTATAGAGGGTAAACTGCTGTTCCCTGACATTGTTTTAGACCAGTGGTGGCCAACCTTAAGCATACCATGCACCAATTTTTTCACAGACGAGTTCAGATGCGCAATACAACTCAAGCACTTTTTACTTTCACGTTTGGGGTTGTAAAATAGGGATAGGGGTAGGATCTGCTTTGCTTAAGGGAGGAAAAGGAATAACTCAATCACGCAATTCAATTTTCTTTTGCACTGTAATGGATAACAGGAACTTAAGCATAGAAAAGTATAAAACTAAAAAAAAGTGAAAAAGAACAAATAGATCACAAGTACGTACGTCGTATCACACAGAATATCAATTATGTGGAATTTGAATTCTATGTTCGCGTCAATAAAAAGTAGTGGAGCTCTTCTTTGACAAACGTAATATATATTTAATCTTGAATCTGTCTTTCAATCACTCTCAATACAAAAACCACGCTAGTACACTCAATAAAACACTGCTTCAAACTCCACGCCACGATGGCTCACTCAGAACTGACTGACCATATCGAACGCTTGCCGCTCATTCGCACGTGACTTCAAACATATGATGTGTTGCTAGTGCGCGGTGTTTGCGATCGTTTGAGCAGGAACGCGCAATGGCAACACCGATAAAAATATTCGTACATTTGTAAACCCGCCTAAAGTAACATCTCACAAGTTCCATTCTAAGTTTCAGACACCAAGAAGTTGAACATTAACGAAGGCTGTACGAATTGAACTGAGATCACTTTGGTGTTGAAAATATTAAGATGGATTCAGTTATGACACCTATTTAAAAAAAATAAGTCTGCGCAAGGATGCAATGCGCCACTTGTAATCATCCAATGCGCCACGTTTGGCACATGCGCCACGGTTTGGCCACCCCTGTTTTAGACGCTTAACATCAAAGCATATGCATTCAAGTGGTAAAACAAATATATCTACATATGAATTTAGCCCTCATTTTTTATGGACAGTTTTATACAAAATGAAGGAAATATAACCCTGATTGTTCCATGCAATCTGAAGGAGCACACTATGGAATTTGCTGACAGAAGAATTTTAAAAGAGCATTAAACAAATCTAGTGAGAATTTTGCTATTTATTTCTGCTGGTTACAAAAATCATGTGATCTTCAATAATATTTGCTAGCCAGAAACAGAAAATAGATATTTTATTCATGTCCTGCTTATAATGCAGGAAGGGGGGAAAAGCCATTTCATCTTATCAGGAGGGCTTTTTTATGTTGTTAAGAACATGCTACCATGTGATGCCTATTTTTTAATTTTATTTTTAATTAATTAATTTTATTAATTAATTATTGGCCCAATATCCAGATTACATGAATAAGCACTCTGAAAGATTTTTTTAAACACTCAATGTAAAATGTTAACACGTGGATAAAGGACATACCATAATGACCCGCGGTTGGTCATCATGTATATAGTCAGCCATTGGGCCACCTATCCCCATTATGTTTTTATAGAAAAATATGAACAAATGGAATTCAACAGTGTTTTGTAATGAGAACATTACGCAGATGCTGCTGCAGTTAGTCACAAGTAATATAAAGTTCATATCTTCACTGCCAATGTAGTTTTAGCTGGGGGAAATAATCATAAACTCCTTCCTATTCAGAGGGATATTTTAAATTGATTTGATTAAGTGTCTTGACTTTTAGCAACTACATAAAAAGACTTCTCTAGAATTATCTGTCCTCTCCTGGCCCTACAGGTCTTTCAGTATTCCCCCTGTATTTAATTGAGACTATCCATCTTGCATATTCCTGACCTCTTAAGATGTCGATTAAAATCAAGAAATCCACCACTCTTGACAGCGCGTAAGTTGATGGCTGACCATCAGAACATCACACAAAAGTGGACAGAGGTGTGGAATAGCTGCACCCCCCAAGATGTCTCGGGGCACATTAGCCCTAGTAGTATACCTCCAGGATTTGGCCTACCCCGATACATGTGGGTGACATATTATAGAATTAGAACAACTCATGGGGTGTGTGCTGACTCCTTGCATAAATGGGGAAAGACACCTTCAGCACAATGTGATTGCGGGGCTCCTCGACAGACTATTCAGCATATAGTGAGGGAATGCCCTAACAGAAGATATCCAGGAGACTGTAGGGACTTCCTCTGCACAACAACGGCAGCTATTGACTGGATCTCCAAACTTGATATTAAGCTTTGAAATGTTATTTCTGTTTCCCTTTTTTAGGTTTTTCTTACTGTTTTAACTGTTTTTAATTTGTAAAAATGAAGTGTTTTAATATTGTGTGTGACCAGCCATACGCTAAATAAATAAATATCCATCTTGCTGATGGCCGTCTTCTCTTTCTTCTATCTTTCCCAGTATTCTCAACGTGGTCTTCACAAAGGGCTTTTAAATATATGTTTATTTAAATAATTGGCTTTTGTGAATATTTCTGTTAGATCGAATTGTTAATATTTTAATATAGTACTTGTTTAATATTTTTTTTTAAAGTCTCCTTGTTTTTCTAGATCATATGACAGAGAAGAGGACAGCGTGATTGAGTGAAGAATCAGGACAGGTCATTAGCCATAATGTATATACCGTAAAATAACAGCACCCAAATTTCCTCAGCAGTAAGACATCTACATATTGCATGTTAACAAGATGAAATGACAACTTGGAAATTCACTGCACACTGTTGCCTATATACTTTGTACATTGAATAGATATTTGTGCTGGGGTTATCATATTGTCTAAAGCAGCCTTCCCTAACTTGGTGCCCTCCAGTTGTGTTGATCTATAAATCTGGATTGCATCCTGGACGTTGTAGACCCAAGAAAGCTATAGGGCATCAGGTTGGAGAATGTTAGTCTAAAGACTACAGCATTGTCCATCTTTTCTAGCACACAAGTATGCAATGCATACCCAGCTGACGTATGCATTGGTAGACTCTTTTCCTACATAATCATGTACGTCATTTTGAAAAGACAGACTGTGATGTAGCCATAGATCTATAATGTATTGGTACGTCTGTAGACCAAGATATAATTTTTAAAGTAAGTTTATTATCTCAAGGTTTACAAATAACAAAAGGTGCACCTTGTATTTAAAATTGCCATTATAGAAGAGACCGTGCATGCACAGTATAATTTTTTCCTTTTTTGTTTTAAGAGTAATATTTTTAAATGTAATAGATTGTAAGAAGTGGTAAAAGAGGTATCTGACAGAGATGAATGTGCCAAGTAAAACCACAACTGTGTATATTTTTAAAGCACATCAATGGCTTTAAGTACCGTGTTGTTAAAGATTTTCATGAAGTGCCATAGACTGTAATCAAAGTAGAGTATTATTTCTTCAGTGTTACTTTAAGAGCCACATTTTTGCTTGTTTTGCTAGTAGGTAATCAGTCAAAGGGCACCCTTCCGTTTCAAACCAAAGCTGTCTCAGAAATGGCCACCTCAGTTAATAATAGACAGCACATTTTTTTGTTTTTCTTATTTTTTTAAAGCAAAAACAAGAATAGATATATGGGTCATTCCTACACATACTAGATATATAAAGATATAAATTATTATAAACCATTGTAGTTGTAATAGTTTTGCAAAGTATACTGTATAACAAACAATATTTTAAAAAGGGAAGAGCCATTTCTGAGACAATATTAGAAAAAGTCTAAATAATTTTATTTTGCTTCAATTTTCTAACCTCTGTCAAAAGTCCAAGAGACTCTAAACGTGTTGAAGGAGATAGGTTTTGCTTTTCTGATCCAATGCATCACTTCAAAGTCACACACTTAAAAAAATAGTGACTCTAATCATGGGAAAAGCACTGACATCAGATGCCTGATTAAAAAGAAAACCAAAATAATCAACAATCAATGAAAATGTTAATTAGAGTAGGCGCTGGGTGGGTTAAATATCGGGTGAGTTTTATATGTGATTTCTTCTGTTGAGATTTAACTGCTTTATAGCCTTAGAAAGCCTTTACAAAATGAAACAAAAAATAGATGTGCATTCAAGTTTTTAAGATGGATTCATCCAAAGGAAATCCTTTGTGTGGTTTGGATGTTGCAGTTAGTAAAGGATATATTTTGCTCTGTTAAGCAAAGCTCGAGGTGGGGGCCAGGTCTCTGGTAGCGTCGCGTTGAATGGGAGAGGTGAGGGTTCGCTTCTAGAATTCTCCATACTTCCAAGTTTACTTGCAAGTTTTTATGCTTGAGAGATGCTTTCTAGTTAAAAAAAAAAGAATGATGTGTTGATTTTACTGATTGTACTGTACATCTATTAAAGCCTTAGATTATTACATTACGGGTTAAAACCCATACCAATGTAATTTCAATCGTGTTAAGAAAGTATAGGTGACTTCACATGTTATTGTAGTTTACTTACATTTAGAGAATATGACTTATTTTTCCTTGTTAAATGGTAGTTTTTATTTCGTACATTTATTAGATCATTTTCATTTTCTATTACCAGATGAATGCCATTTAAGTTTATAGAATTTTGTTTTATTAGATTTTACTGATGAATTTTTTTCAAAATATGAAAAAAAATTAAAAATATTTTTTCTTCATAGCATATACAGTTTTGAATTTACATGTAGTGTCATGAATATTCGTATTCTTGTTAACTAAATGATTTATATTTTACTGATTTAATATTACAATGTAAGAATATCAGTCATTGTTAGTTCTTGTCTAGTTTTCATTAAAAGAACAAAGATCTTTTATATGGATATCTTATATAATCATTGTTAAGTAAGAAGTTAAGTTGTTGCTATTGAAATGATCCTGGCAGACAACTGAGTAATATTTTGATGATTTATTTTGTTTGTAATTAATTATAAAAGAAAAAATCTAGCTCTTAGATATTAGAATAAAATTTATTTTCTACTGTATCCATTTCAAATGTTAAAATATTGTTTAAATATTTTTTGAAATCCCTGAATATCAGGCCTTCTTATAAATAAGCTGCATAATCAGTAGATCAAGGGACTTTTTTGTTGATAATCCAAATACTCAAAAAGTTTACGTATAACAAGAATTATAATAAGTGTGAGTGCTTGTGCATACTCTTGAGGGATGATTATGCTGCAATTTAGCATGTGGGAAAGTATAGAGAGAAGGTTGACCTTTTGCACTTCTGTATATAGTCAAATAAAAAAAATAAAGAGAGAAACCTGTATAATAGTAAGATCTTATTTTGAATAAAAATGTCTATAAATACAAGGAGTTTTGTTAAGGCTTATAAAAATGACAGGCTGAACAAAATTGCTTGCAAAAAAAGTGGCACAGAATTAGCACTCCATACCCCTTTGAAAAAGTGGCTTTGCTTTATGTGAACAGCTTCTAGTTTGCCAGGATTCTTTCAGCTGGAAAGATTGGCCATCCTTCTCATGACTAACAAAAGCTGCACTGGTCTAAATCTGCCTGAAGATAATTTCTGATGAGACAAGAAAAATAAAAATTATTTTTTTAAAAATGAAATTTCAGAAAAACAGGTACTTCCAACCATTAAAGGTAAACCATGGATCTAATATGTCTTACATTACTCAAAACAACTACTGCATGTTTCAGGTATCAAGGAGAGAGAGAAAGAGAAAGAAAATATAAATAGATATAAAATATATATTCTATTCAAACCAGTTTCTGAAAAATTTCAGTAGTTTTATTATTCACACACTAGCGCAAACACACACATACACAGAGAAAGCGATATTGACTTTCACATGCACACTAAAGAGGTTTAAAAATGTCAACAGGCAAACCAAAACAAAACCATCATAGCTGTAGTTGTTATGTAATTATTTTTATTGCTGTAGTGATCCGGTTCTTTTAGCAGGTGAAAAAAAATACCCTTCCAAATTTACCATTTTTAACCTAAAGCACTTGACAAACCATGTACTACATGAAGCCAAAGTGAGGGGGGAGGGAACCAATGATTGGATCTATTCTGTCTCATAATTCATATTGATGAATTAGTACATGTTGCACTTCCTTGCAACCCTATAACTTTCATCTGCTGAAAGGACAGGTGTGCTTGGTTTTTACTATTATGTAATCACAGACTTAAATTTGCTTGGTAGTTGCTCCTACTTATGTACTCTGTCCTGGGCTGCAATTTGTTTTTAATGCTTATTTTATTATTACTGCTATAGCTGTATGAAAAAAAAATAAAGTTAAATTGCCCTAATAAAATTTCTTTTAATTATCTTTCTTTCTCTTTCCAAGTTTGGGAGAAGAAGATTTCTTTGTCGTCATTCTCATTTGTGGTTGGGACAAGGGAGGGCACCATCTCTACTGGTACAGCTCATTGTGTAAAGGCTGACATCTAGTTTATGGGCTAGGCTTCTACAAATATAACACTAACACTCACAAAGTGAAGAACCACACATGTCTCAATTACTCACTAGTCAATTGTTTCCCTCTGAATATTACTGAGTTCACCTGGAAGTGGTCCGTGTTGCATTACCAATGTGTGAACCAGTGGTGAAATCCAATTTTTTTTTACTACTGGTTCTGTGGGCATGACTTAGTGGGCGTGATGTGGCTTGGTGGGAATGGGGAAGGATACTGCAAAATCTCCATTCTCACCCCACTCCAGGAGAAGGCTACTGCAAAATCCCCATTCCCTCCCCACTCCTGGGGGAAGAATATTGCAAAATGTCCATTCCCACCCCACTCTGGGGCCAGCCAGAGGTGGTATTTGCTAGTTCTCCAAACTACTCAAAATTTCCACTACCAGTTCTCTGAACTACTCAAAATTTCCGCTACCGGTTCTCCAGAACCTGCTGGATTTCACCCCTGGTGTGAACCCAAGTCTATGAACTGAGCTTGAGATCTACAGAGGGAGATACAGGAACTCTAGAGAACTCATGAGCGTTCATAAAATAGTTGCCATAAAATTATGATATCTTATTTCTAATTAATTTCAGACTTAGATGTTAAAGTGAAGTATTTATTATTAAACAACATGTGACCCATTAGATCATGGTTTCAAAGGAATTTCTTTACCCTTACAGAGAAACACAATGACCATAAGTGGGCAAAAAACAAACAAACACTGGGAGCAGAAGTGATTTCAGATTTCTTGCCAATTTCCCCATTGACTTTCCTTGTAGGAGATAGTAGAGTGTGTTGGAAATGATGATCATGTGACCACAGCTTTGCCAAATTTCAAACCACAGGAGTTGTGGGTCCTGGATTTTGGACATATTCTTTAAGTTAACCCATCTGAGGTACATAGATTCAAAAATTGTTACCCTATGAACCTTGAACCATAAGGTGGGCAATGGTATATCACACACACACACACACACACACACACACAGAGAGAGAGAGAGAGAGAGAGATGCACTTTTCCATCCAATTAAAGTTGGAAATAAAGTATTAGTACTATATAAGTTATTTTATACCTGTGGTGCTTCATCTGTAGATAAAGTGATGGGAAAAGAGAAGGGGGTTTGATGCAAACAGCTACTTCAAGTTTTCAAGTTCTTTTTATGAAACTCCCTCAATGTCAGATTTCAAATTACATTGATTCATCTCCATTTCTTCCTGTTACATGCTTCTGGTGAATGAAAGAATAAATACCACTTTTCTTGGGTAAAATGGAAGAACCAGGTGGAATCCAATGTTAGCAAGTATAAACCCATTTGCTCAATAGAATGTTGTATTTGTTCTGCTCTCTAGTCGTCCATGAAATCTCAAACTCTGCTGAGTCCTCAATAGATTTTGAGAGTGCTCACAAGCAATGAAACCACTCCTTTCTGGTTCTTTTACTAGAAAAGATTAATGTGCTGCTTCTTTATAAGCCCTGTATATGAGTTAACCTGTGGCTGTATTCTCATAGCAGGTACAAGTGAACTATAATGTAAGTACAAATAGTCCTCAGCTTACGACCACAATTGACTCCCAAATTTCCATTGCTAAGCAAAACAGTTTTTAAGTTTTGCCCAAACTTACATTTCTGGACTTGTTAATCACTAAAGGTGCTAAGTTAGTAACACTATTGCAAAGTGAATCTGTCTCCCCCCCACCCTTAACTTTGCAAAAGGTAATCACATGGGCCAGGACACTGCAACCATCATAAATATGAACTAGTTGCCAAGTATCTGCATTTTGATCACATGACTGGGGATTCTGCAATGGTCATAAGTGTGAAAAATGGCCGTAAGTTTCTATTTTCAGTGCCATTGTAACTTTGAATGGTCACTAAATGAAAACTAGTAAGTTGAAAGCTACCTTTACAGGTGGTCCTCGACTTATGACCACAATTGAGGCCAAAATTTCTGTTGTCAAATTTATTAAGTGAGTTTTGCCCCATTTTACAACCTTTCTTGCCACAATTGTTAAGTGAATCACTGCAGTTGATAAGTTAGTAACATGGTTGTTAAGTGAATCCAGCTTCCCCATTGATTTTGCTTGTCAGAAGGTTGCAAACACTGATCATATGACCTTGGGACCCAGCAATGGTTATAAGT
This sequence comes from Diadophis punctatus similis, assembly GCA_023053685.1. NCBI lineage: Eukaryota > Metazoa > Chordata > Lepidosauria > Squamata > Dipsadidae > Diadophis > Diadophis punctatus. The sequence continues at coordinate 54,928,443 of JALIGW010000005.1, forward strand.
ATGAACCAGTTGCCAAGCATCTGAATTTTGATCACATGATCATAAAGATGCTGCAAGAATCGTTAACTCTGGAAAAACTCATAAATCTTTTTTTTCAATGCTGTTGTAACCTTGGTCATGAACTGTTGTAAGTCAAAGACTACTTGTACATCCTTTTTCCTGTTGCCACCTGATAGTTACCAGGTATGTTTACACATGACCATCACACCACTGCTTCGGTAACAGCTATATGTGCATGTGTGCGCGCGCACACAAAATGTTAAATAACAAATATAGGAATCAGTCTATACACCTCTTCATATATTAGTTTTTGTACTTTTCACTTTTTTTGTTGCCATTATTCTGAACTTGGATTTCCTCTTAAGCAGTTTGATTTTCTTTCACAAACAGATAGTTCCCACTTACTATCCACTCATCCAGCAACCGTTTAAAGTTACAATGGTGCTGAACAATGGGTACTTACGATGAGTCCTCGTCACTGTAGCTGTCACAACATCCCTGCAGTCACATGATCATAATACAAGTGCTTGGCAACTGGGTCACTGTTATGACACCACGGTGTCCTACAGTCATTTAATCGCCATTTGCAACCTTCACAGCTGGCTTTCAACAAGCAAAGGCAACGAGAAGCCTACAGGAGGTTGCAAATGCTAATCACGTGACCACCGGGTACTTTGGGATTTGCCTAACAATGGCAACTGGGACTGGCAGAACTGCTGTTGTAAGTTGGCATGATCACATCACACTTTACATTGGAGTGTCACCAGTCCAGTGAGTATAGACTACCTGTATTTGTTTCTCAAGGGAGTCATTTCTGTAGTATAGCAATAGCATTTAGACTTATATACCGCTTCATAGTGCTTTACAGCCCTCTCTAAGCGGTTTACAGAGTTCAGCATATTGCCCCCAACAATCTGGGTCCTCATTTTACCAACCTCAGAAGGATGGAAGGCTGAGTCAACCTTGAGCCGGTGAGATTTGAACAGCTGAACTGCTGAACTAGCAGTCAGCTGAAGTAGGTTGCAGTGCTGCTTTTAACCACCTTGGCTCCTAAAGTTTAGTTTAGTACTAAAGTTTAGTTTAGTACTAAACTACCTCAATTTTCAGACTAATTACTCATTTTTTAAATTCATTCACATTCATCATTCTTGATGCTTCTCTTTTAAGAGGCACAAATAATAGCTATCCCATTCTTACTTGGTTTGTTTTATGTTTCTCCTGCTATTTTTCATATCGATTAAAGTGGGAAGGAGAATGCTGTTAATATGCAGTCATTTCCACATGTTTTTGGAGTACTAATATTTGTTTTAATTCTAATCTTCAACATATCACTAGCCTACAGATCTAAAATACTCTTTCCTATGTTACCTGACTTCACTTCCATCTTAAATTTCCTTAATTTTAATTCTGTTTTACTCCTGGAGGCTCCTCTTCATCCACTAGATTGAGAAGTCTGTTAAAAAGCTAAAATCCTGAAGAAAATGACAAATCACTTCCTTGCCAAGGTGGAAGCAAATGTTGAGACTGGCTTGAAGGTTTTACCCTAAATTAAGATAAAACAAAAAATGTCCATTTTTCATTGAGTTCATTGTGCTATGAACCATGTGTGACAATATCCAAATAGTGTATTAATCAATTGTTTAGCTTTATTGAGCTTTATAATTTATGTCCCCTTTAAATATAAAAGTAATCTGGCTTTAAAACCAAGCCATGAAAACCAACTTCTACTTTTGAACGAATTCTCCTGAAGTTTCTATGGTTCTCATTCTCGAGAAAGCCTTAAAGATTTGGCTTTTTCATTTGGCCCTAAGACATGATAAATTGTGACCCTATTTGGGGGTTTCTGTTTTGCATTTTTGTTTCCCTTCTGATGTGAGTGAGTTATATTTTTCTTAGTATTGGCTAAGTTTACGTCTGTTTTAAATTGTTTCCTGTCTTTGTATATCATCATATATTGCTTCAGCAATTGAGGCAGCTGATAAACAATACTCTATAAACAATTTATTCTTGTTCCCATGATAACAGAATTGTGTGCTAACATTATTTATTTCTGCAACACTATTCATTTATATCAGGACTGGGACTTCAAAGCATACTGAGAAGCATGCTCTACTGGACAAAGTGTTGTATTGTTAGGAATATAGCTTAATATCTGAATAAACACATGGAAGATTATATTCCTTTAGAGCAATAAACAAACAGAAATATTTTTCCTTAAAAACAATTACCATTTTTTTGTTTAGTTTAGTCATCAACTATTATTGCCCAAAATCGATTCTAACAGATTTTTAGAAAAGAGCTTAAAGTTACCTATTACTGTTATGTTATAATCTAATAATGTAAATGTAGCGCTACCCCCATAAGAGCTGCTGGAGTCCGGGTTCTCCTGACCCTCTTATTTATTTATTTTATTTGGGAATTCTTCTATGCCGCCCTACTCCCTAAGGACTCAGGGCGGCGTACCTCTTGGTATGGCTGCCGTACCTCTTGGTATGGCTGCCGGTCCACACTGGTCCCTCGCTCAGGCACCTCTACTGATTGGCCTGAGTTATGTAGTGGAGTGGTCAGTCTTTTCCCTGCAGCGGGTCATGTGATGAGATGGTATTCAGGTGGCTGGTCTGCCCTTCTTCCTCTCCCTCCCTCCCTCCCCCCTCTCTCTCATATATATATAAAAAGTTCAGTGATAAGTGAACCTTTTTGGTGCTGAATGCCTAAAGCACGCGTGCACGTGTCCCAATCCCCAAAATGCAATGGGAGCGCCCTCTGCACATGCACCCCACACCCACTCATGCATGAACATTCCCCGTGCATGCACCCCCTCAGGCCCTCTCTGCGGGCATGCCAGATGTCGCCCCAGCCCAGCTCCACCACACATGCGCACAGGCCTCCCGCTGGCCAGCTAGTCTTTGGGTCTGCTGCGCATGCACAGGTGGCAGGGTGCATGCGGGGACATGCGGGGGTGGATCTCTGCAGGTTCCACCCTCCGCAGGTGCCTCTCCATAGCAGAAATGGAGGAGAAAGGTGGGAGAAACTGCGGAGATCGGGGAAGACACGGGAGGCAGAAATGGAGGAGAAAGTTAGGGTGCACTGGGGGAGAAACTGCGGAGATCGGGAAAGCCAAAACGGGGCATGGGGGTGCTATGCGAGGTCCCCTGTGCCCCATTTTGGGCCTGGAAAGCTCCTGCACCAACTGAAAGCCAAAACGGGGCCCAAGGAGTGGGGTGCATGCACGGGGAATGTATGTGCAGGGGCAGGGCGCATGCGTGGGGGTTCTCACATTGAATTTTGGGGATTGGGCCATTTGTGCGTGTGTGCACGCTTTGGGCACTTGCCACCAAAAAGGTTCACCATCACTGTTTTAGTCTATAGCCCTCATCTCTCATCCATGTCTTAACTAGGCCTGCTTATATTTGAAGTCCAGACTATGTCAACCAGCTTCTTCCATCCCTGAGAATCTTTTTCTTGTACTTTCTTCCCTTATTTGTACAATCCACATTATCCTTTGATTTTATATATCTGTATCTAGAGCACCACCACACTTACTTAAAAAAATGAATCATGTAGTCAAAATTAAATTATTTGAAAGTACTTTCTTAAAAAATGTAACAAGGTACAATAGTTACTTTCTTCTTCTTCCTGTATTCCACACCTACACAGAGAGAGACACACCCACACACACACTGACACACAGATTGCCTTAAAACATAAGCCCATTCACACTAACATGGAAGAGTGACTTGATGCAACACACTGCTCCAGCAGATGTCAGTATTGGATTATGGTGAGAATCAGAAATCCATTATTTGAGTAAGGGAGAGAGGAAACTGCTTATCAAGAAGAAAATAAATGTATTCATGTAATTCCTTGATTTAAGAAATTTGGACTGCGATGGCAAAATTCAAACCTATTTATGGTTCTTCAAAATAAAAACCCAAAGAAAAGAAGAAGTAAGCTTGTTAAAATCCATGCTTGTATACAAAGAGTTAATTGCTTTGGTTTTTTTTTTCATAACATTGTATGCAATATAATGGGTAAACCATACCCCAAGACATGTATGCCCACTTACTCTGCTATTCAAACTTTTGTTGATGGCAGCACCTTGCCCTCTATTATTAAATCAGAATAGATATTTAGCTAAGATACTTCCAGGTAGAAGAGTGATCTGAAAAGTAGGCCATTCGATATAACCTCACGCTTCCTGATGTTCTTTCTAATGTCACTAATGTATTGTTTATTGTCTTGAAAACTGTCCCTGTGATATCTATATATGATGTACTATTTATATATGATATGCACCATAGTGGGCTTTTTCCTTTTTGTGCCTATTCTTGGGCATCACAGGAACCTCTGTGAACCTCACAGAGTCTCTGTGGAGTGGGCGGCATACAAATGCAACTAATAAATATACCTGGATCAGAAGCCATCTGAACAAGACCAAGCATCTACATGCATCTAAAACCTAAGGAGCCAAGGCAGTCCTCATCTATTGTTCCCCAATAAAGTCAAAAAGCCATATTAATTTAAAATATTGAGTCCTTATATATTTCAAGATCCACTTATGGATATTGGAAAACTGAATAAAAAGGAACTTATTAAACAGGCAACTAGTCTGATCAGGGCAATTCCTTAGTTTTTATTGTTTTGATTTTTGAACTTGAATTATCAGGGCCATCTGTACGTGTGTCTGCATATCTGTGTATATGTATACACATATGCACATATACAGAAATACTGTACCCCCAGAGATATGTTCCATGTGTAATTATAGGTTTTCATAGTCTTGAACACATTTCCCCCCACAAAGAAAGTCAGGTATACTGTGCAGTGAACCTGGAGTCAAACCGTGTGTGTGTGTGTGTGTGTGTGTGTGTGTGTGTGTGTGTGTGTGTGTGTGTGTGTGTGTGTGTGTGTGTGTTTTGCCAGACTGCTCCCAGGAGTGACTTGGGACCAGACGCACCCAGGGGAATCAAAAGGTTGGGAATAATTGTTTCTTTAGCCTGCAGCACTTCCAGTCATTTCTGTGAGCTTCTGCTGCAGTTCTGCTAATAGCAGAGCAAGACACAGGCAGTGTATGCTGATTAGGTGAGGGGTGGGGAGAAGAAAGGAATGACTAAATGTTAGGTGGAAACCAGGGAAATAGAACGCATAGATGTATTGAGAAGGAGGTTAAAACACATATGAAGACCTGTTGTAGGAATTGGCTATGTCTAGTTTAATGAAAAGGACTAGGAGTGACATGATAGTGGTGTTCCAATATCTCAGGGGCTGCCACAAAGAAGAAGGGGTCAACCTATTCTCCAAAGCACCAGAAGGCAGGAAAAGAAGCAATGGATGAAAACTAATCAAGGTGATAACCAACTAGAACTAAGGAGTAATTTCCTGACTGCTAGAACAATTAATCAGTGAAACAACTTGCCTCCAGAAGTTGTGAATGCTCCAACACTGGAGATTTTGCAATATCCTTCCCCTGCCACGCCCACCAAGCCACGCCCACAGAACCAGTTGGGAAAAAAATTTGAATTTCACCCATGATACATCCACAAGTAATATCCAGTTCTCCCTTAGTGAGAGAAAGACATATGTGATGCACCAGCCTGTTTAAGATGATCTTTATTCCAGTGGGGAGTCATTGCTCCCATTTGCTCAGAGCTGAACTCATCAAAAACAAATTCCATGAATATGACTTGTGCAATATCTTGTATGTCATCTACAGTATTTTGAATATTTGAGGTAGGAGGAAATGGGCTCTATAGTATAAGTGCAGCCACCTGTGGGATAGATCCAGTGGTGGTTTGCTCCCAGTTTGGCCCAGTTCCAAGAACTGGTAGCATCGGTGGCAGGAGGCTCCGCCCATCCACCCAGGATGCTTCTGTGCATGCGCAGAAGCGTTGCACGAGCATGCGCGTGAACCGGTAGTAAAGGGTTTTAGAACCCACTACTAGCTGGATCCCTATAAAGCCCCTTTGAGTTTCCGGGAAGGGAATGGATGAGTGAGTGTAAGGATTAATAAATGCTTCTTTCAAAGAGAGGTGGTCTGCTTCCTGTCTCAAACCGGAAAGTACCTGCTAACAGTACAGAATAAATATAGCACAATAATACTTATGCTGAAGTGCTACAGTATATTTGCTGCCAATAGATTTGGGGATGCAGTTCAAAGGGCCAGCCATTACTTGCAAAGCCATTTATTTCTTTGTTTTTACCTTCATCATCATTTGAAAAACCACCTTTTCCAAGAAATAGAATTTTCCTATCATATATCTGGACCATGAAGAAATGCTTATGGGTCCCTCTCTCCAGCCAGGCTGCAGAACAGGAGCTCAGAAGCAACCCTTTTCAGTGGCCCCTTCAGCTCCATCCCATAGTTTCTCTCCCAGAAATTAAAATATTCCCCATTTCAGCAGGGAAAAAAAGTGAAGACCATCTCTTCCTCGAGGTCTTTGTTAAATAGATGGAGCGGATGTGTTATGCATGATATTGGATGACTGTGTTTAATGATTGTATTGATTTTTATAATGTTATGTTCTCAATTACATTAATTTTATTGTAGGTTGCATGGTGCTTTATTTTATTGTGAGCCACTCAGAGTCTATGACAGGGACAGCAAAATCACTGAATCCAAACTTCCTCCTTATTTGAAATAGCTATGCTGCCTTCTGTGCTATTTTTTCCTTTAGTCTCCAATTTTTACTTGGTCTAGACACTTAACTCCAGCCTCTTTTCACAATTCACACAGTTCACAATCATTCAAATTGTGTGTGTGTGTGTGTGTGTGTGTGTGTGTGTGTGTGTGTGTGTTTTCTCCTATCAGTCTTAACTCTTAGGACTGGCAAGTTTTCAAAAGTGTTTGCCATTGCCTGCTTTCTAGAACTGAGAAAGAAAGACTGCCCTAGGTCACCCATGTGACTTTGTGATTCTAAGATGGGACTCACAGTTTCCTGGTTTCTAGCCTAATGCTTTAACCCAGGGGTGTCAAACTCGGTTTCATTGAGGGCCGCATCAGAGTTTGACCTTGGAGGGCCGGGGTGGGTGTGACCAGGGTGGGCATGGACAGCTCGATGTCACTCATGTCAGGGGCGCCTGTGGTGGCTCGAGCATTCTGCCAGCAAAAAGGGGCTCCCAAGTTCCGTTTCCAGCTGCAACAGCCTCCTGAACCCTCTGTCAGAGAAAATGGAGCTTGTGAGGGCCGTGTGCAGCCCTCACGAGCTCCATTTTCACTGGCAGAAGCACCGCGGACCGGTCTCTTGCTGTTTCCAGGGTGGCCCCGTGGGGTCTAAGCACCCCGTGGGCCAAATCTGGCCCGCAGGCCTTGAGTTTGACACCCCTGCTTTAACCACTTCTCCAAAGTATGCTCTCACTAGCAGAATAGTAGCAGGCATATTGCTAAAACTTTAAGATTGCAATAAAATATTAGTACTATTGTTCTTAATCTGTGTAATTCAGATATTTTCTTGTATCTCTCACTGGAGAAAAGCATTCTAACATAGCTAGGTGGAGCTTTGAAGGGGTGCCTAGGTATAGCATTAATTTTATTATTTTATTTTTTATATCACATTTAGAAATAGCCCATCTCCCTCACTGGATGGTATACAAATAGACACAAATTATATGAAGTTATAATCCAAATCGTATTTAGTATAGTATATTTAAATACACTACAATTTAAGATTATATAATACCCCTCAAAGGGTGTTTCATTCCAAATGTTAAAAACTAATTATAAAACAATAGAAAGAAAACACCTGTTCACAATAGGCATCAAACAGCTCAATATAAAAACTACCTCGGGCTGTCAAAACAATGGTATGCAATTAATAACCAAAGGATAAGATTTTATCTGAAGAATGTAATAAAATTAGTCTCGAAGAATTTTCAAGGGATTACTTTTACATAGCTCTAAGGCAGTGTTTCCCAACCTTGGCAACTTGAAGATGTCTGGACTTCAACTCCCAGAATTCCCCAGCCAGCATTCACTGGCTGGGGAATTCTGGAGTTGAAGTCCAGACATCTTCAAGTTGCCAAGGTTGGGAAACACTGCTCTAAGGCTTAAAACTGGACAGTCATTGATGAACTGCATATGTTTGAATTGAATCACATACGTTTATTCATTGAGATTTTCAAGGAACAGTAAATAAATAATACATTAAAGACATAGCAAGAATAGAGGCACCCATACCTTAGATTGGAAAAAAAACCTGAACATTTATCCAGAACAGCCAAAGAACTATTCCAAAGATGAGGGAAATGGGGTGGACAACCTCTTGAAAGGGGGAGACAATCTTTGGTGCCCAAGACACCACTGATGGGGGTGACACTCAAGGTACATGATAAATATCACTTATTCATGCAGGACTCTGTGGGGAGCAGCAAGAGAAGTGTAAAAGTATTTCTTTGATCTTTACAGTGAAGTCCCCCTTTTAAGGCTTAACACTACAGAATAGAATAACAGAGTTGGAAGGGACCTTGGAGGTCTTCTAGTCCAACCCCCTGCTTAGGCAGGAAACCCTACACCACTTCAGACAAATGGTTATCCAACATCATCTTAAAAACTTCCAGTGTTGGAGCATTCACAACTTCTGGAGGCAAGCTGTTCCACTGATTAATTAACTATAGTTTTAAAGTTTTTTCTCTGCTTCAAGAGTGGGAAGGAGCTGTATAATCCACAATGATAATCAGTGGGTGTTCTGTAGGTTACAAGAAGGGGACTCTGGGCCCTGAGAGTAGATTCTTCATGTTTCCTCAAAATGACTTTATTAAAAAATCAAGGTGTACCAAACTAAACCTGGATAATTGGATCTTCTAGCAGACATATAATGACATTTGACTTTGACTTCAGTACCTGCAGCTGACCTCTTAGAGCCAGGAAATGCAGTGAAGCAGTTAACAGGTTTGACACACATATCCCTGGGGGCTCATAATTGGATGTGGAATTGTTCCTTTCGAGGTAATTCACCTCCAGCTCAGGAGAAAGAAAGCAGATTTGGCACCATCTGCTCAGCGGTTGTGTCAGGTCCTCATTTCAGTTGTCAAAGACTGACATACCAAAAGGTGGCCATTACCTTTGTTACTGCCTGGCACTCAAACACTCACAGAGAAAGACTAAGCAATGTGTGTCACATATCGCAAGCCCCATAATACAGCAAACAGGAAAGGAAGGAGGAGAAAGATCATTTAGAATGAAAGAAACTAGAACGGTTTGAATAGAAAATGGGGGAATTGATAGGAAGTATCTAATAGGCAGGTATTCCCTGTGGATAATGTTAATTATTCACTCTCATAGACATATCTTTAACTGGGTATTCACTTTTTATCCCACCCCCAAAACTTGGTGTGAAATTCCTCAGTGATCTTCCATGCAGAACAGGTAACAATGCAACTGTCTACATCCCTTTTTGATCGAACCACTGAAATGGAACAATTGCTGAAAATCTATGATTTCCTATAGCAGTGATGGTGAACCTTTTTTTGCTTGGGTGCCAAAAGGGTGCGCGCGTGCAAGATAGCATGTGCGTGTGTGCCCACACCCATAATGCAATGCCCTCCCCTCTGTGCATGTGTGCTGCCCCCCCATATGCGCACAATCTCTCTGCGCTCCCCCCCCGCGCAAGCGCACAGGCCTCACTGAAGCCTCCAGACTTCCGGTAGGCACGTTGGGCTGTTTTTTGCTCTCTCCAGGGTTCAGGAAAGCCTCCTGAAGCCTGCGGAGAGTGAAAAATGGCGAAATAGGCCAACCGGAAGTTTGGAAACGAACTTCCGGTTGGTCGTTGGGCTGTTTTTCACCGTCCCCAGGCTTCAGGAGGCTTTTCTGAACACTAGGACGGCCAAAAACAGCCAAAAAGAAGGCCAAAAATTAGCTGGCCAGCACGCACATGTGCCCTGGAGCTGACATAGGGCAACGCCTCACGTGCCCTCAGATATGGCTCCGCGTGCCACTTGTCCTATAGCATTAGTCAAAAATTCATGAAACTATTGCGGGCCCTAACATAAAACTGAGATAGATTACAAGGGAACAGGGGGGAAAACTCGGTTAGATCAGGTCAGAGCCTGATTTACTATAACATTTTGCATCATGAAACTGACAGCTTGTTGAATTTGGATCATTTACAAGCTGGAGGGGAGGGAAATGGCCCCATCCATCGTTGCTTCCAATCAGCCAGTCTGAAAGGATGCTTCCTAGAAATTTGGGGTACAAAGCAGTAGTCTTTGAGAACCTGGTCCTCTGTCAAACTGTCCTGTTCTCCTTTAAACCACTCTAATTGGCTCCAGTTGCCACAAATGCCAGCAGCAAATTCTTCAGTTTGCTGACTAAAAAGCATTTCCTTCCACCAGTCCTTGATTTGTCTGCATTTAGTTTCAGTGCATGAGCCCAAGTCATAACACTGTGAGAGAGGTAGATAACTTTTTCTCTCTTATCTGTGTTGTGTGTTGTTTTATATACTTTTATCTTGTCTCCCCTCCTCTTACGCACCTTTGATCTAAGATGAAGAACCCCAATTACTGCAGTCTTTCCTCATATGGGACCTGTTCCAGCTCCTTCATCATTTTGGATGATTTTACAACTTTTGTCTGTTATTTAAGCCAACTTCAGACACTCCAATCCAGATTGCAATAAATTGGCCAAATAAACGGATGCTTAATCTGGATTATGACTCCTGCAAAATCTGATTGATCTTTCCTTGCTTTTTGCCTTTCCCATCCATGCAGGGTAAGCAAGTCTTGCTGGTTGGCTTTTGTGTGGATTGATCTATCAATGCTTGCCTTTCCCTTTAAGGGTTATTCCCTTCTCAATAGCCTCTATGGCTTTCATTTGTTTTCCCATATTTGCACCCACTTCAACACACATGTCTCCCCCATTTATTTAACACTAATGAACACTTTTTTCCTCTGATCCTTTATAATATGGGTCCTCAAACTACGGCCTGGGGGCCACATGCGGCCCACCGAAGCCATTGATCTGGCCCGCACAGGACCATGAGGCTTCCTCGCCCACATCGCCCTGCCCACCCTTCGGCCAAGCACAGGACTTACCTTTGCGAGCCCCGCAGGCTGGAACTGAAAGATAAGGCCAACAATTTTGGCCTGCAGAATGTTGCTGGAGGCGGGGGAGGTGAAAAATGGGGCACACAGATGCCCCAGGAGGCCAAAAAATGGATGAAAACTGCCTGTTTTTCACCTCCCCCGCCTCCAGAAGATTGATAGAGAAAGAGAAATAGAGAGAGACAGACAGAAAGGAAGGGAGAGACACACACAGAGAGAGATTTATCAAGCTTCTTGGGGCTGAGAAGAATTGCTGCCAAAGTGAGTGTCCTGAAGTGGACCACTAGACTCCTAAACAACTGAAAAAATGATCTAGTAAAAAGAAAAGTCAACCAAAAGAGCAACATGGAAACAAAAGCAAATGAAACACCCCAGGAGTAAAACAAATCAAAGTTTAATTTGTGTGCATTGTTTAATGGACTGTTAAATTGGCCACGCCCATCTAGTCACATGACCTGGCCACGCCCACCCAGCCGGCCCGGCCCCCCAACAGTCTGAGGGACCGTGAATTGGCCCCCTGTTTAAAAAGTTTGAGGACCCCTGCTTTATAACTACACTATTATAAAAATAGGAGGCAGGAATGTTAGGTATGTTCATGACGTACAGACAGACAGACAGACAGACAGACAAATAGATAATGGATGGATGGACAGAAAGACAGATAGATTATCAAATAACATCATTATCCTTACAGATCATTCTTTCATTCCTACCTTCCTTTAGATCCATGAAAACTCTGTAAGGAAATTAAGGATAAGAAGAATGTAAAGTTTAGCTTCATAGAGAAAAAGTAGCAATGTTCCTATGTTGCAACTCATGGCTGTTTAGAAAATAAATAAATAAATAAATAAAGGGAAGGGGGAAGCAGGCTTAACCCTATTCTGGGAAAGGAAATCAAAGGAAACACGCTTCCTTCAGCCTGGGTAGAAAGTAAAAAGGGTCTCCATGAGGAGATGTGAGGTTGAATGGAATATGAGCTTCTAGGATTAGTTCATTGACTTAATGGGTCATCATTGCATCAAGTAGAAGATTGCTTTTTAAAAAGTAGCCACTGGAAGGAGAAGGTGTGCTGTGCACAGCAACCAATTGGAGCTGGGGATACTACTGGGAGGGAACAAAGTGCGGGAGACCATCGACTTTGAATATCTTAAGATAATTCAGGTCAGAAACAGCTGGAAAGACTAGGTGTGGGGTGCATTTGCAATGTGCTGCAGTGGGAGGACGGAGCTGAAAATGTGGTTCTGCCCTAACTTGGTTTCAAAGATCTGTCTCTCACCAACTACTTTCAAGCCTGTCTTTCCCCCTGCTCCCTCTTCTGAAAAAGCCACATGATTAGGTTCATGAAAAGTCAGGGAGGCTTAAAGATGGTTAAATAAGGTAAGCATCCTGTCTCCAGACATGAGGATTTTTAGAGGTATTTTTGCCTTTGGGAAGAAAAGCCTCCTAGTTATTTCCTTTCAAACGAATTGAAAGAGAATTGTGGAAAACATGCCAAAAACATTTTTAGCACAGTGCTACTCACCTTAACAATGGAATAGCTCCATCTTTCTCCTTCAGATTAGACTTTCTGATTCCCAGTGGGGAAAAAGTAGGTTAAGAAAACAACCACTGGAAAGTTTAGACACATGCATAATTAATGGCTCCTGACAGCAGATTTTGTGTGAAACTCAGAGCACTTGGATTTCTCTTCCTCACTATAGTGAAATGTTGGTAGCTGCATTGCACAACGTATTCAAGCTAGTTAATTCACTTTCAGGTTTGCAAATTCATTGAACAAGTCAAATGGGTTGGATATGCAGAATTTGCTACTTGGCCAGCCTAACCTCCTCCCATAATATGCTTAGCATATAATGAAAATACAGCTCTATTTGATTAAACTTCTAAACACAGTTTATTTCTATTTTAAAGGCAATCCCATGACCTCTGGAGCAGCAGCTTACTAAGGGCCACATAAGTCTTTGCTCTCTTCCAGTTGGAGATGGAGAAACCATCAGATTGTCTTGTCCCTTAAAGGTGCCTGCCAATTTTCTTGATGTCACATCTTCTAACCTTGAAAAAGCCCTACGAGAAATCATAGCAAACAACACAATTCATTATAAGCTCAACCTTGTACCATGTCCCCAACCATTTGCACATTTACTTAGAACAGTATGAGAACAAGTCCATCCCTGTATATATGTAGAGGTAGTCTTTGATTTACGACCACAGTCAGGACCAGAATTTCAGTTATTAAGCAAGGTGGTTGTTAAGTGAGTTGCACCCGATTTTATGATCTTTTTTGCCAAGGTTATTAAGTGAATCACTGCAGTTGTTAAATGAACCCAGCTTCTCCCATTGCCTGTTCTTGTTGGAAGTTGGCTTGAAAGGTTGCACATGGCGATCTCATGATGCCAGATGCCGCAACCATTGTAAATACATGTCAGTTGCCAAGTGCCTGAATTTTGATCATGTGACCATGGGGATGCTGCAATGGTTGACAGTGCAAGGATTGGTCATAAATTACTTTCTTCAGTGCCATTGTGAGAAATAAAGGTTGTACATCGAGAACCACATGTATATATGTATCTGTACACTCACTTGGGTATTCACAGAGGTGGGTTCCTCCCGGTTTGGACCGGTTTGCCCGAACCAGTAGCAAACCGCTGGTGATGTCATAATGACATCACGGAACTGGTTTGGTCAGTGCTGGTCCGTGGGCGCTGCCATCTTTTTTTAAAATTAAAAAAACTGTTTAAAATTTTTTTTAAATTTGATTTTTGAGTTTTTTTCTTCTGTGCATGCACAAAAGCCAAGTTTCCTGTACTGCGCATGTGTCACCATCTTGTTTTTGGCTCTTTTTTTGGATTAAAAAAAATTGGCACTGCACCAGCGGCGCGGGAGGAAGCGAACCGGCAGTGAGGTAAGTTAGAACCCATCCCTGGATGTTCACATTTCCTGCTTCTGCTCTGATACCAGCAGGAGATTCGGAATTATTGGGTGCTTCCATCATTGGAGCATTGGACTGCTCTCTACATTTCCATCTAAACAGATTTCCATTTATAATTAACAGAAGAGACAGAAGCTGTTGGTTAATTTAAACTATAGCCAATTATGTGCACCAACAGGGGGTCATCAATCTATATTTAGCCCTTTTATCTTATTCTTTTAAAAAAATCAGCAGAAACATCTGAATTTTGCATAATGAAATGACTCTTCTACTTTCCCAAAAAAGAATATGCTTCTTATTCTGTAGATAATTGGGTAGACTATGACTTCCCTCTGCCCAGGTGCTGGTTTACTACAGGATGGGATATGAATCCATAATTGCAGTGTGATGTCAGACAGCTCAGGGAAATATGTAGCCTTTTCATTTAGCAAACACTGAATCTTCTCATCACTTTCTAAAACTGATAATTAGCTCTTTGGGCAGGATCTTGGGAAAGGATGGCACTTCCTGGCTTCAGGGGACACTTAGTTGAAAAGCTCCCCTGTTGTAAATAGATTTCAGAGCTGTAGCTAACCTTCCTTACTTGGTGTCAGGCTAAAGTCAGGATAACACAGGTGATTGATAACAAGTGATTAACTGGGATGCCAGTAATCAAAACTGGTGTTGGGTTATGGAATGAATAATCTAGGGGTCCAGTTGCTGGCAGATAGCCTAGGTCTCTCACTGATCAAGTTCAAATGGCTAGTAAGTACATGATTTGGGGGCTGCCCTACATGTATGGATGTATTTTTACTTCTTTGGTGCATCCGCCATCTTTTAACTATTGAAGTTGGCGTTCTAAATAGGAATACAGGTAGTCCTTGACTTATGATGACAACTGAGCCCAAATATCCATTGCTAAGCAAGACAGAATTTTATTTATTTATTTATTTAGGGAGTTTATATTGCTGCCTATTTGCACATGGTGACTCAAGGTGACTTACAGAATATAAAACCTCATATAAAAACAATAAAACTAAAAGAAGAAGAGTCATATAATAACTTAATATACTAAAATCACCCCCCCCGCCCCGGCAACAGCACCTCACACGAGCCATTTAATGGGCTCCATTCTGCTCTGGGTTCCCCAGGCCCGCTGGCAGAACCAGGTTGTTAGTGCCTTCCAGAAGAATGCTAGAGTGGGGGCCATTCTAATCTCTGGGGGGATGATGTTCCAGAGAGAGGGGGCCACCACGGAGAAGGCCCTTCTTCTGGGTCCCACCAGGTGTATCTCCCTAGGGCATGGGACCCGCAACATTCCTTGCCTCCCCACTTTGATGGGTTGGGTAGATGTCACCGGCAAGAGACAGTCCCTCAGATAACCTGGTCCCAAGCCATGAAGGGCTTTAAAGGTGACAACCAGCACCTTGAATTGCACCCAGAAGCAAATTGGCAGCCAATGCAGCTCCCGCAGGAGAGGTGATACATGTTCACACTGGGGTCTGCACAAAACCATGTGGGCCGCTTCATTTTGCACCAACTGGAGTTTCCGGATGCTATTCAAGGGCAGCCCCATGTAGAGCGCGTTGCAATAGTCAAGATGGGAAGTGAGTAGGGCATGAATGACTGTGAGTAGGAATTGTTGGTCCAGGAAAGGGCATAACTGGCACACAGCTCGCAGTTGCACAAAGGCCCTCCTGGCCATGACTGCCACCTGCTCTTTGAGCAGGAGTTGTGAGTCCAGGAGAACCCCCAGATTACGCACAGGGTCTGTCAAACCAGAGGTGGCAATTCTCCCTGAGCCAATGAACCCCAAACTCAGAGCCACTCGGTCTTGCCAGGGTTTAGTTCAGAGGTGGGTTCCTCCCAGTACGCTCTTACCTGTTGGTCCCCGCAGAGCCAAAGAAGCTGGTGGCGTTCGCGGCGCGGGGCTTCCCCCCCACTTCCCCCACCCGCCTGGATGCCACCATTTGCGTTCTTTTGCGCATGCGCAGAGGGCACAAGAACGCAAATGGCGGCGTCCAGGCGGGTGGGGGAAGTGGGTGGGGAAAGCCCCGCGCTGCGAACGCCACCAGCTTCTTCGGCTCTGCGGCGACCAACAGGTAAAAGCGTACCGGGAGGAACCCACCTCTGGTTCAGTTTCAACCAGTTGCTCCCCATCTAGCCCCTAACAGCCTCCAGGCACTGCAAGAGGGAGGACACGACATGTTAAATGAGTTGGGCTCCACTTCACAACTTTTTTTTGCCACAGTTGTTAAGTTAATCTTTCCAATTGTTACATGAGCCATGAGGTTGTTAAGCAAAAGTGGATGGTGACCACATGATCCCAAGACACTGTACCTGTCATAAAAACAGTACATGCCAGTTGCCAAGTGCCCAATTTTGATCACATGGCCAGGGAGATGCTGGCCATGTGTCATAAACAGTGCAGTCGTAACTTTGAACAGACACTAAATTAATGATTGTAAATCGAGGACCACCTATATGCATTAGATCTAGGCATATTCCACACTAGCTCAGGTGGATTTAAAGAGCCGCTGAATCTAATGCAGGTAACTTATAAGTCAAACTCTCTCCTAAGTTCCAAAGTTAATTTGGACCCAGTTGTACAAAAGTAATAATGAGTACAACATTCATATTAATATTAATAAAAATTTAATCTTTTTCATTATCATTGTTCTCTAGAGGCTAAGCTTCCCTCATGAAATTGAATATATTCTTGTCTCTATGCTGAATATTATTTTCACATACTTGTCTTTTCTCCCTTGGAAAAAAAAAGATCCCAAAGGAGAAACTGTATCTCATCATCCACAAAACTACTGCACTTATTTGACTATTTCCTTAGCTGGGATAAACATTATCCCTGGATAGATGGAGGGAAGGATGGAAGGAGGGATGGTCAGATAGAGAAACAAACACATCCTTTCTTGGAGTTCTCCCAATAGAGAAATCTGTTTTGCACAAAAACAGCCTGGAAAGAAGGTAGGGGAGACAGTATTTATTTATATAGGCTTGATTCCTTCAGAAGACCTGCAAACAGATAACTTCACTAAGAATAGAAAGTGCTGTTGGCAAAATAAATCAAAATTTTAAAGAAACCGCCATAAAATGCAGACTTCTATTTCTCTTAAGCTTGATACACTTACACTCTTCATACAGTATTGCTTTTCTCAAAATGTCATTTATTGATTACCAATGGTAAATCAGTAGGAAACACAGATTTTTAGATTTCTGTGCTGGCCTTAGGATTCATGTCCTATAAATAGTCTTAAGGTGAAGCAAGCTCCTTTCCAAATCAAAAACCAAGAAGCTTGTGCTTTATGGGTAAAGCAAGATGCCTTGGATCTGGTTGGAATATAAATGGAAGTAAATTAGTCAATGTGACAGAAAACTGACAGAACAATTCTTGAGTAAATTCCATTGAATTACTGGATTCTGTATTATAGCACTTGGTACATATTTTCTTTCAGTTATTTCTCCATCTTTTTAAGCTCTTTTCTCAGTCTTATAATGGCTAATGGGGCAACCTTGTTCTCCCATTTAAACCATAGTGTAAAAGTACTTGAGGGAACAGATGCTCAAATTACACCTGTGAACTTCTTGTAGTTACTGTCATCTTCAATAATTTAATGCTATACTAGACACCACAGGAACTAAACAAGCCAGTCAGAACAAGCTTGAAATATGTGTGTGCATATGTGTTAAAAGCAAATGTTCATATTTTAAAGTTTTAACTATGTTCTGTGTTCAAGTGTCCAAATGCAAAGCCTGCCCTTGTAAAATATGTGTAAACTGGAAAGTGAAACAGCAATGGTAACCAGATATTGACAATAACACTTACGGAGAAATATAAAGATGCTGAGGAGAACCAGCAACTAACTACTGTTCTTTTCTGAGTGTGTTTGAGCCTTGGGAATCAAAATCCTGTCTCTCTGTCAAGAAGGATTTTTAGCTGTGTTCAAATAAATGTTTTGAATTACTGAGGCTGTTTGGTGGGATGGAAACGCTCTATTACAAATTCTTGAAGTCTAAATATTAATTTTTGGAAAACTGTATATAAAAAGTATATTCAATAACAAATTCAGCTTCCAAATAAAATATTGTAGTACTTGTTAAATGTTATTTTAACAATGCAATTTTTTTTACACTAGACTAATGGTGTCGATGAGCTCTTTCATTAAAACAAAATATTTACTATTGTAAGACACCCAGACTATTCAAGATTCCCTACCACTTTGATAGGTGATTAATTTCAAAGTGTTGCCAACACAGTCCACCTGCTGGGTGGACATGGAAAGCATGCATTCTGAAATATTAGGACAGCTGAATGTAGCACCTCTTCCCTCCTCTCTTCAGGATACATTCTGATGTGGGAGATATTTATAGCAGGTTATAGGCTACATTTTGGCAGATATGGATACCCCCTCAAAAAAGTTCACTACAGCTATTCTATATTTAACAATGGTTTCACAATTGCCTTGGTGATAGTATACCTCTACAAGATCAGAGAAAGATCAGAGGAGACTTCAGATTCACTAAATCAGGTGTCCCCAACAACTCAGTCCGGGCACCAGTACCAGGGTGCAGCATGCCAGAAACCGGGCCATGCAAACAAGTGAAGCTCAATTCGTGGGATGCAGGCAGCGCACAAAACCAGGACCCCTCCGGTCCATGGGAAAAACTTTCTCCCTGGTGCCCAAAAGATTGGGGACCGCTGCACTAAATCCAAGACTTCTGGGTATCATAACATTTCCAAAGCAAGAGTATGTTAGTTATCGGCTTGATATTGCAACTTCTCTGCTTGGTTAACAGGTAGGTAATGGATTAAACCAGTGATGGCGAATGTTTTTTGGCTCGGGTGCCAAAAGGGTGCACATGCGATAGCGTGCGCGTGCGTGCCCACACCCATAATGCAATGCACTGCGCATGCACACAACCCCCCTGCTGCCCCCCCCGCACATGCGCACAGGCCTCACTGAAGCCTCCGGATTTTCAGTAGGCCTATTGGGCTGTTTTTCGCTCTCCCCAGGGTTCAGGAAAGCCTCCTGAAGCTTGGGGATGGCAAAAAATGGCCCAATGGGCCAATTAGAAATTTGGAAATGAAAGGAAGTGGAGCTGCCCTACTACTTACCTTCAGATAGTTGCAACCAGGCCTCTCACACCTCGGCCCATTTCTTCTGCAGCCGGGAAGGCTTTCCTGAAGTCCTGTGTAGCCAATAACAGAGCTCCGGATCGATCCGGAGCTCTGTTATCGGCTATACAGGACTTCAGGAAAGCCTTCCCGGCTGCAGAAGAAATGGACTGAGATGTGAGAGGCCTGGCTGCAACTATCCAAAGCCGACAAAGTTCCTGAAGACCTCTGACAGCAAAAAGAAGGCTGAGGGTGAGCACACAAGTGAACTTCCGGTTGGCCTGTTGGGGCGTTTTTGCCGTGGGGAAAGTGAAAATGGCCGGAAAGAAGGCCAAAAATCAGCTGGCCAGTGCGCGCATGCGTGCTGGAGCTGACATAGGGCAATGCCTTGCGTGCCCTCAGATATGGTTCCATGTGCCACCTGTGGCACACATGCCATAGGTTCGCCATCACTGGATTAAACCAATGAGAAAAAACACACAAAATGTTCAGATTACCCTCACCAGAGCAGTACAAGTCTGGGTAATTTTTTTCTCTCTGCTGTGGCCAATTCCATGGTCCCCACAAAGAAAACAAGTGTTAAACATTGGTATGTAGGAATATTCTTTTCTTTCTACATTGCAGTTGTTTCCTAAAAATAAAAAAAAACCTTCTGTGCCAAACTTGGATGTTTGTTTCTCTACACTGTTATGCAAACTGATGTCATTTTATTTTTTAGGCAGATTAGATTTTCTAGGAAAATGCCACATTTGACATTTTAAGTGGATATTTTCTTGTAGGTTAGCAATGAAGACCTTGGAAAAGAGATTCAGATGTCAAGATGAGTCTATATACCTACAAAGATTAGAATGATGCAAATAGTGGTTTTTCCTCTGACACTGTATGGTAAGGAAAGTTGGGCTTTGAAGAAACACACACAAACAAAAAATATTGATGCCTTATAATTTTAGTGTTGGAGAAAACTCTTAAGAATACCAGCCAGAGTCAAGCAAACAAACAAATGGATCATAGAATAAATCAATTTAGAATTCTTGCCAGGCTCACAAAGCTCAAACTTGCATGTTTGGGACACATGATACAAAGACAAAAACTTGTCTGAACTTTGGTTCTGTCACCCTCCATTGAACTGAATGGAAATCACAATGCACTGTTGCACCAGGGTAAATGTCTAAAAAACTAAGATGGTCAGCATGGGATTATAGAGTTTGTTATCTGCTCAGTTTTGTTCTTTTTCTAGATGTTGCCACCATTGCACTACGAAAGTGCTTACTTTAGGGTTAGATTTTGTAACCTTCAATGAGGTGTCTCTAATTCTGCTTGGCGGTTTTTCTGGTTAGGTTAAGATACAGCTGGCACTGCATGCCATGGTGCTACTTTCCCACTCAGACTCAAATATATCACTTGAACAAATTTCATCTATAATTAACATTATGTGGATTTGCTGTTGTCTTTCACATCTGAGGATTACCCCTCATCTTTTGCCATAGGAGAAACAGCAGGGACTTTTATTTTATTTATTTATTTTATTTATTTGTGAGATTTATATACCGCCTCACAGTGCAAGCACTCTCTAAGCGATTTACACCAGTAAGCAATGTATATTTATATTGCCCCCAACAATCTGGGTCCTCATTTTATCTACCTCGGAAGGATGGAAGGCTGAGTCAACCTTGAGCCGGTGAGATTTGAACCGCTGACCTACGGATCACAGTCAGCTAAAGTGGCCTGCAGTACTGCCTCTAATCGCTGCGCCACCTCGGCTCCTCCACGGCCTTTTATAAACAGTATTGTGGTTTCTGTTCCTCCAATTGAATTATATAATAATTTTGACTGTGTTCTGAATTTTACTATTGTGTTGTATATATGTGTTGAGATGAGATTGTATGTATGTGTTGAGATAGTCTACTATCTCTCATATCTCTTTCTTCAACACTATATCCTGATTTCTTTTACTCAGACTTCACTGGGAACCAGCCTCATGTCTGCTTCTTACCAAACCTGTTCAGTCCAAGAATACTTGGTGTCCACACAGCTGGTAGTCACTGCTGGAATCAATAATGGTTGGACCATAGTTACATAGTCACACAACTTCCCATGTGGAAGATCCAAGCTTTAGTCCAGGGTGTCTCCAGATGCAGGATGAGAAAAGGGCTCTGGCGGTCAGTGCAGCCATTATTGACCTAAGTGAATCAGAGCAGGGGTGGGTTCCTACTGGTGCGGTCCAGTGCGCAGCTCCATTAGGGACCCGCCGATTATGCAATTTGCACGCGACTGCTCCGGTGCCATCTTCACCGGACAGTTGCGCACATCACCATCTTTTTTAAAGAATTTTTCAGCTTTTTTGCTTCTGCGCATGCACGGAAGCAAAATCTCACTGAAATCTTGCGAGAGAACACGCGCGTGCATGAGATTTCAGTGAGATTTTGCTTCCGTGCATGCGCAGAAGCAAAATCTAATCAAAATCACACGCACGCACGCATCCCCTTGTGAGATTTCGGTGAGATTTTGCTTCCGCGCATGCGCAGAAGCAAAATCTCGGCGAAATCATACGAGGGAATGCACGCGTGTAGCAAGCGCACGAGCGCACTAAATGTGGAGATGCATGCGCAGCGCACCGGTATCGGTAAGTAAACAACCCGCCCCTGGATCAGAGGTCTCACTTCCTGTTAGCCAGCTTCTTCCTATTAAATTTAATGACATAAATAGATGACAAGTTACACACCCATATGCAAGGACTGTTTAAAAAGATAAATAGAAATGCTTTAATTAAGAAACTGTCGTTCAGCAGCATCCATGATGATGTCAAGATGATGAGACATGCATTATGTCTTCATCACATTTATGTAATTATGTAATGAATCATTTTGCAAATGATACAAATGTGTGAGTCACATCATTAGTGTATCATTAGTATAATGATATCATGATTTCTGCATTTGCTCCTCCTCTTCTTGTCAAAACTCATGAAATTATACTGAACAGCTTAAGACTTGGTATTGCATGGCTAATGATTTTTCTATTTGCCTAAGTTATAATGATTGAACAACTGTTTACTGTTAAGCAAGTTAAGATGCATATTGGGAAGCAGCCACAACACAGCCAGAATTAATCATTCTGTTTTCTTAAGCTTTCTAGTGGTCTTTCTTCTGTCCCATGAGCAGAAAATATATGCATTTAAAAACAAATATATGAATGAATCAAGACAGAAAAGAGTGGGGAGGAGGGTGTTGTATGTGATAAACCATGGATAATATTATCTACGTTGTTTCATTGAGAATACTCGGGAGCTTCTTTTCATCTAACTATATAGTACTGAGCTCAGAGTGTTACTAATGGGCATAAGTCCCTGAGTCCTGAGGGAGTAGGGTGGCATAGAAAAACTGCCAAATAAATAAATAAAATAAATAAATAAGAACATCTTCAAGCTTCATTTCATCAGTTTTGAGCCCAGAATTCTTGGGAGTTGCCCTCAAACCAGCCTCAGTTTTATTAAAAAATAAGAGATATATTATATATCTTTGGGAGACAACCTAGATAAAATTACAGTTTATAAACTCTCTTATAAACTGTAATTTTATCTAGGTTGTCTCCCAAAGATATATACTTATTTCATCGCAGGGGAAATTTGTAATACATCTGGGAAATTCCACCTTTTCCCAGTGGATCTTCTGCATCAGGTAGACTAAAATGCCAGTTCAGGTTATACATTTCCTCTCAAGCACCAAGCAGATTGAATAAATGTCTGTATCAGTAAATCACCCCTGTGAGAAACTACTTTCCTTGAAGAGCTATGTGTTTGGTTGCATCAGATTATATTTGCTTACAAAATAATAGTTTTGTACAGGGTAATAACCATAGTGGCAATATAACATATCCGGCAGAATACTGGGGAAATAAACTTTGACTATAATGCAAATAAGCAGAGCTTCCCTTCAGTTAACATTCTCCATAGCTTTAGGCAGTGCATATTTCTGTTTTAATATGTCTACTTCTTGCTGATATCCAACAAGCATTCAGGAGTTAGCTTTGGGATAGGAAGAGAGCATTCAAGTTCAGGCTATCTTTTAATGCTATGCCAAGCAGAAAATGTTTTCCAACAGTATTATCCTTCCTCATTAGAGAGGAATTTGTAATTCCTGGATTACATTTCTAAAAAATACTTGGTCCATATTTATATGAGAATGAAGTCCAGTAATAAATACTATTAGCATTACAAACAATAGTAGCAAAAGTAATAATAGCAATGTTGCTATTCAATACTTGGGATTCATATGTATACAGATGTATGCATCCTCATATGTATGCACGCAAACTTAGTGCTCATTTGCAGAACTTTCAAAAGGAGAACAAGGATTGAGTGATAAATATTTGAAGATTGAGGAACCAGTCAACAGCTGTTATGAGGAGCTGTGACAAAGAAAAGGAGGGTTGACCTATTCTCCAACGTACCCAAGGGCAATACAAGAAACAATGGGCAAATCATTGAAGTGATATGCAACCTAGAACTAAGGAGAAACTTCCTAACCATGAGAACAATTAACCAGTGGAATGACTTGCCTCCAGAGGTTATGGGTTCTCTATTACTGGAAGCTTTTAAGAAAACTTTGGACAGCCATTTGACTGAGATGATATAGGGCAGTGATGGTTAACCCTTTTGGCACTGAGTGCCGAAACTGGAGCTCATGTGCATGCCGGAACGCCAGCGCACCGGAACCCAGAAGAGAGCAGCTGGCTGGCGTGCATGCGTGCTGCGGCCAGATGTTCTTCCGGGTTCCATTGCGCGCATGCACACCAGCCAGCTGCTCTTTTTTGGGTTCCAGCGCACACATGCATGCCAGTCAGCTGGTCTTCACACATGTGCATGCCGGAAACCGGAAGAGAGCAGCTGGCCAGCACGCATGCGCGCAACAGAACCCGGAAGAGCAGCTGGCAACAGCACGTGTGCCCACAGAGAAGGCTCTGCATGCCACCTCTAACACATGTGCCATAGGTTCGCCATCACGGGTATGGGGTCTTTTGCTCAAGCAGGGGGTTGGACTAGAAGAGCTCCAAGATGTCTTCAAACACTGTTATTCTGTGTTCTAAATCTTCTAGAGATGTAAAGTGACATTAATAGACAACTAACACAATTTATGCTATTTTCTCATTATCTGAACTTCAGGAAAACCACATGCATAGGTATAGAATAGATGGTACCTGGCTCAATAGTCGTAACTGCAGGGATCGTAGTGGACAATCATTTAAATATGAGCCAGCAGTGGGCAGCAGCTGCCAAAAAAGCCAACACAATCCTAGGCTGCATTAATAAAGGAATAGAATCAAGATCACGTGAATACCACTTGGAATATTGCATCCAGTTTTTATTGCCACAAAAAAAGATGTTGAGACTCTATAGTCTAGAAAGAGAAGAGCAACAAAGATGATTAGGGTACTGGAGGCTAAAACATACAAAGAACAGTTGCAGGAATTGGGTATATCTAGTTTAAAAGAAGGACTAGGGGTGATATGATAGTGTTGCAATATTTGAAGGCCTGCCACAAATAAGAGGAGGTCAACCTATTCTCCAAAGTACCTGAAGGCAGGACATGAAGAAATGGATGAAAACTAATCAAGGAGAGAAGCAACCTAGAATTAAGGAGACATTTCCTGACAAAAAGAACAATTAATCAGTGGAACGACTTGCCTCCAGAAGTCGTGGGTGCTCCAACACTGTTGGTTTTAAAGAAGAGATTGGACAGTGATTTGTCTGGAATGGTATAGGTCAGTGATGGTGAACCTATGGCACGTGTGCCACAGGTGGCACGTGGAGCCATATCAGAGGGCACGGAGGCGTTGCCCTGTCAGCTCCACGGGCAAACCGGAAGTTTGGAAAAATGCACTTCCGGTTTGCCATTGGGCTGTTTTTGCACTCCGGGAGGGTTTAGGGAAGCTTCCTGAAGCCCCGGAATGCAAAAAATGTCGAAACAGGCAAACCGGAAGTTCAGAAAACGCACTTCCGGTTTGCCATTGGGCTGTTTTTAGCACTCCGGAGGGTTCAGGGAAGCTTCCTGAAGCCCCGAAGTGCGAAACACAGCCCAATGGGCAAACCGAAAGTGCGTTTTTCCAAACTTCCAGTTTGCCCGTTTTGCCGTTTTTCACCGTCCCAGGCTTCGGTAAGGCCTTTGCGCGGGGGTGGGGTGGGGGTGCGCATGCACAGGGGGCAGCATGTGTGGGGGGGAAAGGGAATGGGTGTGGCACATGTGCGTGCGCTAGCACGCGCACACACACCCTTTTGGCACGTGAACCAAAAAAGGTTCGCAATCACTGGTATAGGTCCTCCTGCTTGAGCAGGGAGCTGGACTAGAAGACGTCCAAAGTTCCTTCCACCTCTCTTATTCTGTTCTGTTCTTTCTTAATTCTGCCTGATGTCCAGGTGATGATGAAGGGTATCAAACATAACAGTAGCTGAAAGACTTTGTGATTTGTGAAAACATATACTTTTTCATTAGTTCCCCTCAATATTAACAGAGTTAACTATACACCAGCCTTCTTAAAGCTGTCACCTTCCTGATATCTCTGGAGTGCAGTTTCCACAATACTTAACAATTCTGCTCAGTATCTGTATTAGCTGAGAACTCAAGAAAGGGCAAGAGACCAAAATTATAATAAGGCTGTTATACAGTATATACCAGATGGGAACAATTTAACATGATAGTAAGATCATTTTTTATTCAAAACATTTCTGGAAGAACTGCAAAATAGCATTCTATATAACCTCAATAGATCTATAGACAGTGATCTCCTTCAGGATATTCCCAAATTAAAAATTGATGGTTCTATTTTATATCCCAAATATTGGTACAATGGGTGTCAGGATGTGTTTGTCAATTCACAGAATGTTATGAGCTATTTAGGTCATATTGTCTTAATGAAAAATTATGTTATTTTCTTAAAACAACAAGAAAGCTACTGGCTGTTGTGCCCCGCCAGCAGCCTGTGCAGCTGATAGCGTATCCCGTTCGGGAGGAGACCGACTTGGGGTTGCATCAGCAGCCCATGCAGCTGGTACCCGAGTCAGACAGTGAGGAGACTGGCGAGGATTCGGTGCCAGAGGCAGAGGTTCAGCCAGGGTCTTCAGAACCTCCAGCACCTTTTGGCAGTGATGAGGAAGAAGGGGCTTCTCCTCTTCTTGATGCAAGAGCATGCAGGGCTGCCAAGAGGCAGAAATGGTTACTCTGGAGGAGGTCTCCTCAAGAGTAAAATTGGGGGCTAATTGGCCACTCCCCTAGTCTATTTAAGAACAGTAGAGGCAGCTGGAAAGCTGCAGGAAACAATAGTTCAGACTTGGGTATCTGTCGTGGATTGTCTTGTGAATTCCTGTTTCTCTGCTTCTGATTTCTTATCAAGAAAGACTCCTGGGCAGTTTGCCAAGCCTTCGGACATTACGTGAGATAACCAGAACTAATTGCCTTGTTTTGAGCTAAGACTGACTGAACTTACATCAGCTGCTAATGAAGACGAATTAGCAGCTGACTTTCTGCAAGAAAGGATTGCTTCTTTTGATTTGTGTATTTCGCCACTGCTATTAGCAGTGGTTCATTAATTAAACTAAGTTCGTTCAAACAGTGTGTTTAACTGGGGACAGAACACTGGCGTTTAACCATTCATTTCAGTTTGAGAACTATTTTCAAATACATAGAGACCTTGGCTGTTCCCCGTGCTATAGTACAGAGAAGTTAGCCATGCCATACAATTTACTATTTCTACACTTCACTACTCTTCCATCTAAATCTATGTAACTAAACACAATACAATTTTCAAGTCCCAAATATTTTAAATGTAACAATTGAAGAACAAATAAAATACAATTATCCAATATCATCTAATAACAAAGAATACTGTAAAAGCAACAGTAAAAGCAAAAATATTATTCTTTTTCTGTTGTTAGCATGTGAGAATAAATACTGTAAAATAATTTGCTATTGAAAAGATAATAAACTTGATACAACTTCTGAATCAGGATGCTAAGGCCTACATTTGGTTGCTACTTGCCACATCAAGTAGCGTTGACTAGGATCATTCTACATTTCAGAATGCCATGTATGCAACCCAGGACACCTAGGATATATTTCCTGCCAATAAATTTTGATTGATTGAAATTGATAAAAGTTAAGTGCATAAAAGTGACATGATACCAACTCTTATCGCTGCCATTCTGCTGATTACAGCTTTCAATCCAAATGATAATTTTTAACCCAAACTCTCAGCACTAAGCCTCCAGGGGATATTTCCTATAACTAGTTTTACCAATATTACTCATAATATCCACTCAGGATTGATCTTGTTTCTCCCGAGGATGTGGACAGAGCCGTGGGGGCGATGGGGGCCTCCACCTGTTTATTGGACCCGTGCCCCTCCTGGTTGGTCTCGGCCAGCAGGGAGGTGACACGCGGCTGGATCCGGGTGGTGATCATCGCTTCTTTGGAGGAGGGATCCGTACCACAGTCGTTAAAAACTGCAGTGGTGAGACCCCTCCTGAAGAAGCCTTCCCTGGATCCAGCTGATTTGAAGAACTATCGTCCGGTCTCCAACTTACCTTTCTTAGGGAAAGTTGTGGAGAAGGTGGTGGCTACTCAGCTTCTACGACTTTTGGATGAAACAGAACATCTAGACGCCTATCAGTCGGGTTTCAGGCATGGTTACAGTACAGAAACTGCCTTGGTCGCTCTGATAGATGATCTCTGGCGGGCCTGGGATGGGGGAAATTCCTCTATCCTGGTGCTACTTGACCTCTCAGCGGCGTTCGATACCATCGACCATGGTATCCTTCTGCATCGTCTCGGCGAGTTGGGAGTGGGAGGCACCGTTTTACGGTGGTTCTCCTCTTATCTCGCCGATAGGATGCAGTCGGTGTTAACAGGAGGGCAGAGATCCTCCCCTAGGCCCCTGTTATGCGGGGTGCCTCAGGGGTCGGTTCTCTCACCCATCCTGTTTAACATTTACATGAAACCGCTGGGTGAGATCATCCGCAGATATGGGGTGCGTTTCCACCAGTACGCTGATGACACCCAGCTGTACATCACCACCCTGTCTGACTTCAGTGTGGCAGTTGATGTAATGTGCCGGTGCCTGGACGACGTTAGGATCTGGATGGGGAGGAACAGACTCAGACTCAACCCCGACAAGACTGAGTGGCTTTGGATATTGCCTCCTAAGGACTATGACAACTGTCCCTCCTTGGTTCTCGAGGGAGCGAAACTGACTCCCTCGGATCAGGTCCGCAACTTGGGGGTCCTGCTAGATCCACAGCTAAAATTAGAGCATCATCTTACTGCTGTGGCTAGGGGGGCCTTTGCACAGGTTCACCTGGTGCACCAGTTGCGGCCATACTTGGAGAAGGAGGCTCTACTCACGGTCACTCATGCCCTTGTCACCTCCCGTTTGGACTACTGCAACGCGCTCTACATGGGGCTACCCTTGAAGAGTATCCGAAGACTCCAGTTGGTACAAAATGCGGCTGCGCGTGCTGTGGTGGGTGTGCCAAGGTACACCCACGTGACACCTATACTCCGCCAGCTGCATTGGTTGCCCATTAGTGTCCGGGTCCAATTCAAGGTGTTGATCATCATCTTTAAAGCCCTTCATGGCTTAGGACCAGGCTATCTCCGGGACCGCATTCTGCCTCATACTTCCCTCTGACCAGTTAGGGCCCACAGAGTTGGCCTCCTCCAGCTCCCGTCAGCCAAGCAATGCCGGCTGGTGGGCCCTAGGGGGAGGGCCTTCTCTGTGGCAGGCCCTGCGCTCTGGAACCAACTTCCTCCAGAGACCCAAACCATCCCCACCCTGCTGGCCTTCCGAAAAGCCGTTAAGACTTGGCTTTTCCTGCAGGCAGGGGGTAGAGTTTAATTCCAGCTGAACTCTCCCCCGGGTATGTCTGGTTGTTGAATGGTTTTTTATACTGTAATTTTTAATTTTTATATTTTGATTTTAAATTAGTTTATTGGTTATTCTTGTATTTTCCCTGTGTTGTACGCCGCCCTGAGTCCTTCGGGAGTTGGGCGGCATATAAGAAAACCAAATAAATAAATAAATAAATAAATAAATCTTTTAATGTCTCAAGGTAATCTTATTTTCTGAAACAATTTTTTTGGGTCATCAACAGCCCAATCAACAACTAAAAAGCCACACACAACCAGGCGCCATATAAATATCACACACAGAATAGCCCAAAGCACACACTCTGCTAGAGAGAAGTTCCCTGAGGATGGGCTCCAGCACAAGTCCAAAAACTCAGAAGACCAAACCTCTGGTCTTGGTGACAACACAGATTGGGTCCTGAAACATATTCTTGGGACACATATATTTGCCTTCATTCATGAAAACAAAAAATGGTTTTTAAAAAAGTGTTTAAGATAGTATTGCATGGAAGTTTAAATAAGATTGTATTCTTGTTTTTAATCTCCTTTAATATCTAGTGACGAAGATCAGCTGACCAAGACTAGGGGACCTCAGGGATTCTTGCAATCCTGGAAATGTTTTTACTCAGAAATGCATTAAAGATGCATTGCTGAAATCCATGTAGTTCATGCTGCTTTGTATTGTCAGTTGCTTGGGGCTTGAGACAGAAGGTGAAAACTTACTATATTGAATTTAACTAAATATAAATGTATAAAATAAAAATAAAAACAAATCAATTTAAAGTTCATTTTTGATCCATCTTCCTTTTTTGTCTGTGGCCCATGTTTAAAATAAAAATAGAATAAAAATAGAATAAAAATCACAGCATGTTTATAACTTTGATTTCAGTAATATACATGCATACATACGGTCAAATTGAAGATATACATCAATATTCCACTATATTCTATAGTGCTGGCTAATAAGGTATTAGCCAGCACTATAAAGCCTCTAGATGAATAGAATAGAATAGAATAGAATAGAATAGAATAGAATAGAATAGAATAGAATAGAATAGAATTGAATTGAATTGAATTGAATTGAATTGAATTATTGAATTGAATTGAATTGAATTGAATTGAATTGAATTGAATTGAATTGAATTCTTTATTGGCCAAGTGTCATTGGACACACAAGGAATTTGTCTTTGGTGTATATGCTCTCAGTGTACATAAGGAGAATAAAATACATTGATCAAGAATAAAAAGATACAACACTTAGTGGTAGTTAAGGTTACTAATAAGCTATCAAATCATACTAGGAAACAAATAAAAACAATATAATTGAAAGATACAAGCAACATGGTTATAGTAATAAGTGGGAAGAGATAAATACTAGTAAGGAAAAGAATAATAATAGTAATACAGTCTTAGTAAATTATTTGTCAGTGTTGTGGGAATTACTTGTTAAGCAGAGTGATGGCATTCGGGGAAAAACTGTCCTTGTGTCCAATTGTTTTGGTGTGCAGTGCCCTATAGCATCCATAAAACATGAATAAAAATGATAGAAAGCTCTGTTTTTAATTGCTGTACTTATCTAATTAATGTGTTAATGCTCAGCCATTAAAATTATACCATTAAAATCAGACAATAAAACCTTATCTAAGCTTTATCATAGAGGCATTGGTTCTATTATGTAAGTTATGGTAATTGTAATCAACAAAGCTGGTTACAATTCTAATTAATTTGGAATCACTTTGAAAAGTGCTGCTATTCTATATATAAATATATAAATATATAAATATATAAATTTCAGTGTTGGAGAACTAAGGTTACTACTTATTTAATTTTTTAAAAAATAATGAAAACCCAAACCACTTAATTTTATTTATTTTATTTTATTTTTGTGAGATTTATATACTGCCTCACAGTGCAAGCACTCTCTAAGCGGTTTACACCAGTAAGCAATGTATATTTATATTGCCCCCAACAATCTGGGTCCTCATTTTACCTACCTCGGAAGGATGGAAGGCTGAGTCAACCTTGAGCCGGTGAGATTTGAACCGCTGACCTGTGGCTCAGTGTCAGCTAAAGTGGCCTGCAGTACCTGCCTCTAACTGCTGCGCCACCTCGGCTCTTGAACAAAAAAGGTGGCATTTGACCTGAGACAGCAATAAATGATACAGGCATTTCAAATTATGGACGATGCAGCTGGTAATTGATAAATTCTTTTGTAAGAATGGCGATTACTCTCTATATTTCATATAATTCATTCTCAAGGTTAAAGATCATAATGTGCTTTCAAAAAAATCAAAGTACAAAATCCTGGGATCTAGCTGAAGGCAGACTATCTTCTGTATTTAAAGGAGATGAACATTTGGCTGGGACTTTTGGGAGCTGGGTGGCCTGTTAATAAATATAATAAATATTTAATTGGTCTGGAGATCATAGTTTGGATGGGTGTAGAAGCAGGAGACTGAAATGATTCAGTTATTGATGCATGTGCATCCCACCACAAGATAGAATGGAGCTCAGGTCTCTCCATGACTGGATAAGAAGCTGCTTAAACAAGTTGAAGCAAGGCTGGCTGAAGCAAGCCAGGGATTAAAAAAGAACCCCAATTTCTCAATATGATGAATTGTTCTGGTGCTTTTTACTTCAATTTGTGAAGTCAGATGATAGGATTTAGGGCAGTCCTGCAACCAAGAGGCTGTTCTTAGCATATACAGTCAAATCTTCATGCCGTCTGAATAATTGAGCAGTGAAAGAAAACCAGGGGTGACATGATAGCAGTGTTCCAATATCTCAGGGGCTGCCACAAAGAAGAGGGAGTCACTCTATTCTCCAAAGCACCTGAAGGCAGGACAATAAACAATGGATGGAAACTAATCAAGGAGTGAAGCAACCTAGAACTAAGGAGAAATTCCCTGACAGTTAGAACAATTAATCAGTGGAACAACTTGCCTCCAGAAGTTGTGAATGCTCCAACACTAGAAGTTTTTAAAAAGAGATTGGATAACCATTTGTCTGAAATGGTATAGTGCAGTGATGGCGAACCTTTTTTTCCTCGGGTGCCGAAATAGTGCGCACACGTGCTATCGTACGTGCATGCGTGCCCACACCCATAATTCAAAGCCCCCCACTCACCCCACCCCCTTGTGCATGCGTGCGCGACTCCCCCATTTTCCGACTTCCAGTGGGCCCGGTAGGCCCGTTTTTTGCCCTTGCCAGGCTTCAGAGGTTTTCTTGGAGCTTGGGGAGGGCGAAAACGCTCTCCCTGCCACCCCGGAGGCCCTCCAGAGGCCGAAATCGCCCTCCCAGAGCCTCCGTGCAAGCCAAAAATCAGCTGGCGGGCACGCACATGCGCGCTGGAGCTGAGCTAGGGCAACGGCTCGCGTGCCGGCAGATATGGCTCCGCGTGCCACCTGTGGCACCCGTGCCATAGGTTCGCCATCACTGGTATAGTGTTTCCTGCCTAAGCAGGGGGTTGAACTAGAAGACCTCAAACGTCCCCTCCAACTCTTCTATTCTATTCTATTCTATTCTATTCTATTCTATTCTATTCTATTCTATTCTATTCTATTCTATTCTTTTATTACATTCATGTTTTATTTACAGTTTTCTTTTCATACCACACATATTTTGTGGATAGTGTATTGTCTGGGTCAGATCTTTTTAAAACAATGCTAACAGTAATAATACTAATAAGTATGCATAATCCTGATCTTTCAACTTCAACAGCACCATTCTCTCTTTATAATTCTTTATCATTTTTTCCATTAATTCAATTAAACATAAAAACATATCTTAAATAGCTATTCTGTATCCATGTTTCCAAAAACCAAACAGAGACAAGGAAGTTAGTATAGGATTTGTTGTCCTTCTGATATTAATATACTATGTAGTTCCACTACTTTGGGATATGTTACTAACTACTTAATCCATTGGATCCATCTATTATAAATACATAAAAAGTAACATGCTACAGACTTTATGAAGCAGAATCCTCTCATCAAATATCAAAGGCAAAATGATAATTGCAAACACAAAAACATTGCACCTATCTGATCTAATGGAAGAACCTATTCACAGTTCTCTTTTATTAGAGGATATAGTAGAATAGCTAGGAAGAGACAAAAAAGAGCAATTGGGCCAAATGGCCCTTGGGAAGGAATAGCTGAGTTCACTCTGGAAAACATACAGTCAATGTTTTAATTTGCATTCCACTTGATGTAGGCTTCCTTGCTCTCATTATTATTAAGATGAGTCTTGTTATTTCAATGCTACTCACCCAATAGAAAAGAAAAATCTAACTATTGTTGGTCTTTTGGCATCCTTAATTATGTAAATGAAGAGCAACAATGCTCTTGCATTATGATCTACTGAGGCTTGAAGAGTCCTATTTAATTTTCTTTCTTTCTTGAAAAGCCAAGGCAAACAACTGCTCCATATACACTTTTCACCTAGCCAATATATTAGTCAGTTGGGCAAGAAAATATTCTCTTTAAAGCTTCCTGATTGATATTTTGGGAACAACTGGTTGCCCCCACCCCTGGTTGTTAATGTTCAAGTTAGGTTTGGGCTTGGACAACCTAGAACTATGCCGCCTACGTTCTGATCTAAGCTTAGTACACAAAATTGTCTGCTACCTGTCCTACCTGTCAATGACTACTTTAGCTTCAACCGCAATAATACACGGATACAAAGATACAAACTGAAGGTAAATCGCTCCAAACTCGATTGCAGAAAATACGACTTCAGCAACAGAGTGGTCAATGCCTGGAATGCACTACCTGACACTGTTGTTACATCCTCAAACCCCCAAAACTTTAACCTTAAACTGTCTACCGTGGATCTTACCCCATTCCTAAGAGGTCTGTAAGGGGTGTGCATGACCGCACAAGTGTGCCTACCGTCCCTGTCCTATTGTCCCCATTTATTCGTACCCATTTCCTGTGTTCATGTCCATATCTATATCTGTTTTCTCGTACACGTTTGACTAAATAATAAATAAATAAATAAATAAATAAATAAATAAATAAATAAATAAATAAATAAATAAATAAATAAATAAATAAATAAATAAATAAAAATAGCTAGAGTTCCACTCTTACTATGGACCTCTCTGCCATCTGATAAGCTTCAGTGGCTAACAGTCTGAATGATTTCAGATCAAACTGACCATAGCAGCCAATTTTCAGTCTTGGGCCTGTTGCTATGCAATCACTCGTACTGTAACCTAGTCAGAGAAAGGAAGGGAGCTTCTGGTTGCCATAACATGGTACTGTTAGCTCACTCTGTTTGCATTAGCAGCACCCAATGGAGCATTAAATCAAAAAATTTGTATTAATGAGAAAAATCAACAGGTCTGAGGCTGCTACTTCACATTTATGAATACAATCAGCTTCCTCTGGATGCTGTGCCCTTGTGCAGAATTTGACCTCTTGAGAAGACGATGCAGCTGAAGCTAGAAAATTTGTCCTTGTTAAGAAATTTCATTTTCTGTGCTGCAAATTGAGCCCAAAAGTATTCTGTTTTTTTTCTTCCAATGTTATTTTTGTTGTTGTTGTTCCACTGATAAACACAAAGAGAGAAGAAAAAAAGATGTGCAATCTTGTAATTTAATCTTGGCTAAAGTGAATGGATCATAGCAATAAGTAATTGATTTTGTAGCTTTCCCATTGGCTTAATACAGACACACTTCTCCATGACCTGAAAGAAATATATGGCCTCCTGTGTAAAACCAAAACATCTAGTACATTTATTTATTTGGGAATTCTTCTATGCCGCCCTACTCCCTAGGGGCATTTTTAAAAGGTTGCCAAAGCATCAAAACATTGCACTTTGATGTCAAAATTCACTAATCAAAATGTTACATATCATAATTTCATATTTCATAACATCTTTATGACGTTGATTCCACTTCTTTACACATCATGAATGTGTAAGAAGCCTGTGTACAACATCATCTAATATAACAACTACAGCTATTTCTGAATTGGCAGGCTTTGGTCATAGTCACACATACTTTGGTCAACTCCTGATTGGATTGCTGCAATGTACCCCACATGAAAACAACTTGGAAGCTACAAATGCTTCAGAAGGTGGCAGCTCTAGTATAATTAATTCCATCTGTAAAACACCACTACTTGGAGAATTACACTGATTGTGATTTGGCTTCTGGGTACAATTTCAGCCAGTGGTTGTCCTTATTAGAACCCTATATGGCTCAGAACCTAGATATTTCAGAGACCATGTACCCCAGGGTTGCTGACTATTAAATAAGATCTAGAAGACAAACCCATAGAAGCAAGTCTTCTCCACTGCTGCTTCATTTTCTGAAAAAACATATCCTCAGAGGACAGGATGGGCTGGGGCTGCTAAATTTCCAAAAATCAGTAATTGTTAAATACCTTGTGAGAAGATTGGAACATAGGAGTCCCCTGGGGGTTGGGCGGCATACAAATCTATTTAAATAAATAAAGGGGAATAAAGGGGAAAAAGGGGAAAAAACAGATATCCCTTTCACAAAGGAAGAAAACTTCTGGAAATTTCTGAATTGGCTTGAATTATCTTACTTTGCTTGAACAAGAGAATGTATAAACGAAACATACAAAAGAACTCAGCTTCTAATTCTGGTCTCCTACCCATTGTACCCCATTGCCCAGTATAAGCAAGAATATTTGGTCACTAAAACTTTTGCTATCAAATGCTGAGAAGAAAATTGTCTTTTTAACTTTCTGCTTAATATTTCCCCATCTCCATGCATATAAATTACTGTGTTCAATTTAGATACTTGAAGAAGAAAGGTCAAGAAGAGTTCAAATATATTTATGCAGGCAATTTTATACTTTCCTAATATAGCTACAATTGAAAACCAAGCAATTCAGCTTCTTTACCATCTCTCTGCATTCAACCTGTAACAGTTCTCCAGGTTTACATGGGCCATTCATGCTGACTAAAGTTAATACCTCAATCATTAATTTGCTTTTCTTATGCTTCACCAGTTCACTCTCTGTAAAAAGAAATTTCTGTACCTTTCAAAAACAATTTCTTAGTTATATTTAGCTGCTGTTTCAGATAGCAAATATCAAGGATTTTATGAGGTAGAATTTGAATATTTTGGTAGCGCAAAAATACAGATGCTATAGATATCCTCAGGGGGCAAAGGAAACAAATAATAATAATAATAATAATAATAATAATAATAATAATAATAATAATAATAATAATAATAATAATAATAATAATAATAATAATAATAATAATAATAATAATAATAATAAACCAAGCATTGTGATATTCAAACACAGGCCACATGATTAAAATATGCGCATTCAGTGTTGAGACCCAAATACGAAAGGCATTGATTTTGCATTTTTTGCATTAGCACAGCTTATATCAAGTACATATGATGATTGTTCGTTTAGAACAATCTGAACAATCATAAAATGAAAATATAACATCTCAAAATCTATACAAATGTCTGCTGTGTTCCATAAGTGGGAACCTTGGACAAG
Source organism: Diadophis punctatus similis (assembly GCA_023053685.1). Taxonomy (NCBI): domain Eukaryota; kingdom Metazoa; phylum Chordata; class Lepidosauria; order Squamata; family Dipsadidae; genus Diadophis; species Diadophis punctatus. The sequence goes on from JALIGW010000005.1 coordinate 54,964,908, forward strand.
TGCACACAGCATCTTTCAACACTGCATATTTTGGCTTTGGATGTATCAAATCAGCATGACCAGGATCCTTAATTTTGCATGTGCTGCATTTGTATTGTTTTGGAACAATGTTTATTCCTGCCAAATTGTCTAATCACAAACCTTGGAGGCATTGCTGTTCCTTCTAGAGCCTGAAATAATTAATTTTCTTCCTCATCTGGTACCAGCATTGTACAGTAGTTAGAGCTGCCTAGAAGTGCTTGATAGGGAAATGGGGAGCATATAAATTTAATAAATAAATGAATACATGCTAAATTAGGATTAAGATGTCTCATCCCATTGGAATGTCAAGTTCATTTGGGTCTAAACCTATATTGCTCATTTGTTTATTTAAAACATCCTACTCTTACTTCAGGGCTGTTTACAATAAAATACTGAAGGTTTTTAAGAAGAGATTGGATAACAATTTATCTGAAATGGTATATGATTTCCTGCCTGAAAAGGAGGTTGGACTAGAGACCTCCAAGATCCCTTCCAACTCTGTTATGCTAAAAATGCAATGTCAATAAAAATAAGTACATGAACCAGGACTAGGCAAACTGTAACTTAGTGAGTACTTGCAAAAGTGAATCCCTTTCAATTGAATGTTAGTCTACATGTTATATAGAAACGTAACTAACTAAGAAGGGGATTGAGGTAATTTTAAGCAATGACGTAGCAATTGTGTCCTTCCTACATTTGCTTTTACCAAATTGTCCTCTTCCCATTTTTCTTTCTCCATTGCCTGGTGCAAAATGAGTGTTAGTTTCACAAATGTAGATGTGAAATCCTCTGGAAGAAATTCATGTAGGGGTAATTTGGAGCAGAAAAAAATGGCTGCATCAATTAGGGAGAAATACCCACTCTCCAACCTTCTCTGTTCAACATGGTTTTTTTTTACAGCGGCTGGCACTTTCTTTGTGCACATTTGTAGTTAGCTACTCAGCCTGCTTTCAGTGAGAAATTCCAGGAACAATTTATTCATTCTTTTAAAGTGCTCAGCTGTCACTGTTCAGTTTTTAAGCTCTCTTCCCTCTTGCCCTGTTTTCACAAAGCTTGAAGTTCCTCATTGCCATCTGTTATACCCATTGTAACAGGGGCTGACATAAACGAAAGGTCAACCTTTCGACAGAAGTGAGAGGATGTGTGACAAATTGTTACTGAACTCTGAGAGAATGATAGCATGATTCTTGTGACTCTTTCTTAAACATCTTGCATGTACCGTGAACATGCTGTTTTCTTTCAGCCTTCCTATTTCACCTCCTCCTCACAATCTTACCCACATATACTTAGATGTAAATCTGAAGAATTCAGCAGAGGTTACTCCTAGGTCAGGATGCGCATAGTACCTTTTTGTAAACTAGCCTCTTCTAAGAATGCTTGGACTTCAGTATCTAGAATTCCCCAATCACACAATTAAATACGAGGTGAGTCAAAAAGTATTTCCATTTTCATTAGGATAGGTATAATTACCAACACAGGAACATGTAGCATACATTAAAATGAAGCTGGTCCTCTGTGGATCACATCCCTACTTCTCAACATAGTCACCGTTTTACTCAATAGCAATGTTCCACCTTCGAATGAGAGCATGTATTCCTCGTAAAATTTTGTTGACTGTTCTTTGAGCCACTTCTTCACTGCAGTTTTCACTTCCTCATCACTGGAATAATGTTTGCCTCTCAAACCCTCTTTCATGGGGCTTTCAACGAGGGTTTGAGAGGCAAACATTATTCCAGTGACGAGGAAGTGAAAACTGCAGTGAAGAAGGGACTCAAAGAACAGTCAACAAAATTTTATGAGGCAGGTGGAACATTGCTATTGAGTAAAATGGTGACTATGTTGAGAAGTAGGGATGTGATCCACAGAGGACCAGCTTCATTTTGATGTATGCTACATGTTCCTGTGTTGGTAATTATACCTGTCCTAAAGAAAATGGCATTACTTTTTGACTCACCCTCATAGTTGGTTGAATGGGTATCTTTTTAAAAAGATAATAAGAGGTGGCATTATTTTATCCATTCTTTGTTGGAAAAGTAAACCCCCTCTGCTTCTTAGGAATCTGATGTTAGATTTTAATAGCCTCTTCCAGCAAGAAGTTTCTATTGTTAAAGTGTATTTTTTCTCTGTCATACTTACATTGAATGTTACAAGTTTTGTCTCTACTTAAGACACAAACAGTAGTGCTGGTAATTTATAAATCTATATCATGTTGCCATTTTCATGTTGTAATTTTTATGGAAATTACATCTTGAGATAGTCCAAACTGATATTCAGAATTAATATGTAACAAACCAAAAATTTGAATGCTAACAGCTTTAATACTTTCATGAAACATAATATTTTGATTTTAAAAAACCAAAACAAGAAAAACTGTCTTTGTCCAAAAGGTACATGTACACTTTTCACTTACTTACTTTTCATTTACTTTTCATTTACACTTACTTTTCATTTACTAAGCAACTGTATATGCAATCTGATATTTAAATCCATTTTTCTTACATTCCTTATTTAATTTTGATCTTTTAAAAACTCTCTCTCCCCCCTTCTAATATTCATGCCATAATTCAAAATGTTTAGAGACAAATGTTGTATATGTAATTTTAGCAAAAGACTTATCATCAAATGACTTAAACTAAATAGGATGTTCACTTTTGAATGTTAGAAGTCTTTGTTTGGAGGGTTGGAAAAATACATGAATGTGTATAGAGAGTGTATTTGGCTTAAATGTGAATTATCTATAGTTGCATTTCTGAGCCAGAAATGATTGTTCTGTAACTGTGGTTTATTCTTACAAATTCAAATTCACTTTTCCAAATTTTGTATTAGCAAGCATTCAAATTTTCATGGCACTACTTTACAAAGTCCAAAGTTTTAGAGAAATTGTTTTAAAGATTATATACATTGGGAAAATTACATATCAAAATTCTTACAAATGTGATTGAAAAATTGAAAAGTTACATTGATTGAGTAACAGGTTTGTGACAACAGGAAAATGAGAGCAAACAAACTGATACAATTCTCTTGCACCTATACACACCTATGCATATTACATTGTAAATAAATATTAAAACCTAATGCTTAATCTCTGATTACGATTAATTTGTATCTTAACCATAAATTTGTATTTTAACTATAAAGTTTCCCAAAGACATTCTGAGTGTTTCCTTCAATAGTTCAGCTTCTAATAATAAAGAACTTCATAAAATATTTGGAATTATTGTCTTGGTATATAATATCTTTCATTACTGAAAGACCAGTACTTTTTGCATGCAGTTCACTGCAGATATAAAGACCAGATTTGTTATTTCAGTAAACTGAGAAACATAAAACTAAGCTAGCTTTTAGCAGGTCATTTGTTGTCTAGAAATAAAGGATATATCAATATGTTTATTCAAAAACAGAATATAACCTACGATTCCTAACTACTGGAATTTTAGCAGGGATTTAACTGGAATATAATGATAGCTTTTCTTTAATGTCCTTGTGAACTCTGAAACCAGATCATGCACCTGCAGGCTTCTTCTATTAATCTCCAATGTTTTTGCTTCTGTTTGCTGTCTACCTGTTCAAATTAAATCCATAAGTAATTTAAATAAATAGGTGGATTCCCCCCCCCCCATGTACTGTAGATACTGTGTCCTAACTACATTTGTCTGAAGCCACCATATCTGGGCTGCGAAAATCTAGTGGTTGTCTGAATTTCTGCAGCCCAGATATGATAATTCTAATAAAATTAGGCTGTTCTAGTCATCCATCTAACAGATAGCTTTATTCTATCTATCTACAGTATCTATCTGTCTATCTGTCTATCTGTCTGTCTATCTGTCTATCTATCTATCTATCTATCTATCTATCTATCTATCTATCTATCTATCTATCTATCTATCTATCTATCTATCTATCTATCTATCTATCTATCTATCATCTATCATCTATCATTTATCTATGAATGTTGAACTGAATTTGAACCAAACACTATTTATTCCACTAGGTTATTTTGTGGGCTACATAATGTTAGAGGGGATGAATTTGGGGCAGAAAATCTTTCCCCTTCTCCAATCATATTTTCCTGTGGTTGAAACAGAAGAATACCTACAAGTATTAGCTTTGCTTTATTTCATTTTCTTCCTTTTTTAAGAAAGCTGTAAAAAGAACAAAATTGGGTTTTTTCCGACCTTCTTTTTTGTCCATTTGAGAAATGCACATTATTGCCAGAAACAGAACCAATGTTACTGCCACTCAAATACACAATATAAAAGATTTTAACAAAAAGTCCCCACTTGTGGCCTTATATTTGACTGGGTTGATTGGACAAATTGGAGTAGGCCATCCTCATTCTAATTTTAAAAGTGCATACTTCCTCTTCACCTAGAGAAACTCCAAAAGCAATTTATGTTTCAGGTTCCTATCCTCCTATTTAATCTCCTTAGAAACTAAGGAAACAGAAAGAAAACTCATATGCCAGGTCTTAATGTTATAAAGGTTCTTGAAAAGGTCAGAGGAAGTCACAGTTGTACTCTCTCTAAATTACAAAGGTATATTTAGTTTGAGTTTCTGAAAGGAGCTCCAACATAGAATCATATTTATTTTGACTCTTCTCTTTGTCCAGACGTTTATCTATTGCAGTGTTTCCCAACCTTGGCAACTTGAAGATGTCTGGACTTCAACTCCCAGAATTCTCCAGCCAGCAAAGCTGGCTGGGGAATTCTGGGAGTTGAAGTCCAGATATCTTCAAGTTGCCAAGGTTGGGAAACACTGATCTATTGTCACCTTCTTTTGTGGCCTTTGGGTAGTGAATCTATAAAAATATGCTTTGCCTTATTTGACAGGAATACTATTACATAGTGCTCATATTTGGGAAATTGCACATAAGACCTCTATATAGGAAGCAGTTTTATTTGAACTGGGGATCAGCAAACATTTTTTTTGTAGAAGTCAGACCCTACCCTTCTCCACCTCTGTGAGGATGACTGGCAGGTCCACAGGCATGATGGCCATTGGATGGAGGCAGCCTATCTAGCAGCCCTTCGAGATACTCCAGACAAGAAACCCAAATTATGAGTACTAATACTGCCATTATAGCAATAGCAATAGCACTTATATACCACTTCATAGTGCTTTAGGTGCTCTAAGCATATTGCCCCCAACAATCTAAGTCCTCATTTTACTGATTTCGGAAAGAAGGCTGATTCAACCTTAAGCTGGTCAGGAGCGAACTCCTGGCCATGGACAGAGTTAGCCTGCAATACTGCAAAAGCACTTTCCCTCTCCCTCACTTTTAATTTACATGGAACTAGGGAGGGTCCCTTCTGATAATAGATTGATAGGAGAGGCAGATAATAGGTCACAGCTGCCCAAGATGCCTTGGCCCTCTGCCTGTCTCTTGCTCCATAGGCTTAGCTGAGGCTTAGGTATGGCAATATGCTCTCCACCTTCTCATTTTTATCCTGGGCTGTATAAAACATGCAATAAACTGGATTTGGTCCAGGGACTGTAGTTTCTCAACCCTTGATTAAGCAGTATTCACCTGTGTTTAACCAAGTTAGGTGAACACCTAATGCATTTGCAAACAAGGATTAAAGTCAGTTTTAATCTTGGCTGGATTATTTGCAGTTTAGTATATTGTACAGTCAAAGCCTATTTCCTTGATTTATTATTCAGAATTTTGTGTGCTTCCAGAAAGAGCTTACTTTGATAACCAGGTAAAACACAATATATGAACAAATCAAAAAGTCAAAAGTTAATGGATCATCATCCAGACTTATAGAAGTCAGTTCCACACATTTTTGAACAGTAGTTTCTGCCAGTCATATCTGATGATCCCAGGATTGAAGTTTGGCATTTTGACATGTAAAATGTGTGCTACATCACTGAAATATTATCTTCTCTCTTATTCCAGAAGGGAATTCATCTATCCGTTTATTGAAATTGTTTCCCATGCCAGCTTTTGGGCATTTTTCAACTTACTTTAGTTCTTTTTTAAAATATGTGTTCTTTCTTTTTTCTTTTAAATTAAGTTTTTCACTGCTTTGGGCATCTAGTAGATGAAAAGCAGAAACGTTATTTTCCTAAATGAATACAATAAATATCCATACCAAGCTTCTGCTACTTGCCAGTGTAACTCACACTGTATGGTCTCCAAGGTAACCAAGGAAGCATGGGCTTGTTTCAGTTGGTTCTGGTCCAATCATCCATCCTCTAAAAACATTCACTAAGTTTATTTTTTGTTTTATACTGGACTGGGTGATAATGATTTGGGATATAGCAGCTTGATATACCGTATTTTTCGGAGTATAAGACGCACCTTTTTCCTCCCTAAAAGTGGCTGAAAATTTGAGCTGAGATAGCGCAGTGGTTAAAAGCAGCATTGCGACCTTCAGCTGATTGCAGTTCAGCTGTTCAAATCTCACTAGGCTCAAGGTTGACTCAGCCTTCCATCCTTCCGAGGTGGGTAAAATGAGGACCCAGATTGTTGGGGGCAATATGCTGAACTCTGTAAACCGCTTAGAGAGTGCTGTAAAGCACTATGAAGCGGTATATAAGTAAAGTGCTATTGCTATTGCTACTTCGAATGTAGCTTTTTTTCCAGCCCTAACTAGGTGCTAACAGATCTTCCCAGCTCTTACCTTGCAGGCTTTTTCATTGTTACTCTCTCCGAAGAATGTTTTTCCAGCCCTAAGTCTTTGCAGGGTTTTTTTCATTGCTCTACTTGCTCCGAATAAGTTTTTTTCTAGCCCTAACAAGGTGCTATCTATCTTCCCAGCTCTTACTGGCTTGCAGGCTCTTTCATTGTTACTCTACCCGAAGAATGTTTTTCCAGCCCTAAGTCTTTGCAGGGTTTTTTTCATTGCTCTACTTGCTCCGAATAAGTTTTTTTCTAGCCCTAACCAGGTGCTATATATCTTCCCAGCTCTTACTGGCTTGCAGGCTCTTTCATTGTTACTCTCTCAGAAGAAGGTTTTTCCTGCCCTAAGTCTTTGCAGGATTTTTTTCATTGCTCTACTTGCTCCGAATAAGTTTTTTTCTAGCCCTAACAAGGTGCTATCTATCTTCCCAGCTCTTACTGGCTTGCAGGCTCTTTCATTGTTACTCTCCCCGAAGAATGTTTTTCCAGCCCTAAGTCTTTGCAGGTTTTTTTTTCATTGCTCTACTTGCTCCAAATAAGTTTGTTTCTAGCCCTAACCAGGTGCTATCTATCTTCCCAGCTCTTACTGGCTTGCATTCTCTTTCATTGTTACTCTCTCTGAAGAAGGTTTTTTTAAGTCCTAACCAGGGGATAAAATAATGTGCTGAAGCTGACCAGACTAAGGACGCTAGCCAGATGAATACCTGGTAGGCAGATTTCCCCCCCTATTTTCCTCCCCCAAAACTAAGGTGCGTCTTATACTTCGGTGCGTCTTATACTCCGAAAAATATGGTAGTTCCTAAACAATGCATCATTATATCATATTAAGCCTAAATTCTTCATTGGTAAGGAAGCTTCTAAAATGTTCTGGCCTCAGGCTTACAAATTCTGATGCATCCTGGGGATTTTACTGTTGCTGGTGGGTGGGTTCAGAGTTACACATTGGACCTGTTCAGGCCATCAGTTTCAGAAACAGCAAGGATTGCCTGCTGTATTAATGTAATGGTTTATGCAATAAGAAAATATTTTCTTCTGATTAAATCTATTAATGGAGTACTTCCAAGCATATACTTTTTGACTAGAACTCATGCATTTTTAAGGAACTCAAGTACAGTTCAGGTAATTCTCTAGTGGTTCCTTAAATGTGTTTAACATTTTCTTAAATGTGATTAACATTTTCCCAAAGAAAGTTTGGGAAAAAGGGTCTTCCATTGCCTTGACCTTCCATTGCCACTTCCTGCAAGATTTGGGGGATGAAACCTTCTTCCCTTTAGAACTGCTGTCTTGGAAAACAAAATGGAAATTGCTCAGGTTTTAATCAGCCAATTTTGCATGTTTATTTACTTTGTCGTATCAGTGTATACCTTGCCTTCATAGAAACTTACCAGCCATGTTAAAAGTCCCACAACAACAAACACAGTGATAAAGGTGGAAACCACAAAATGGTTCCACCTCATCAATTATAAGGAAGCTAGTAACTCCACAAATTCCCAGTAAAACAGGTAAATCTTAGTTTATCATCAAAATATCAGTAATATTGCCATGACATTTAATCTATTGCTGGAACAGCAAAATATGCCTCATTTTCAGTTCTGGGAATACAGACGAGCTGATTTAAGGAGAGAAGTTATTTCATTGTCAATGTATCAAGCTGTTTTGTAGATCCATTATCTGGCATTCAGCTTATGAACAAATAAGTAATCACTGCAGCTTCTTGATTGACATTTTATCTTCACTGATAGTTGTTTTTATCAGTATCCTACTATAGTTATTTAGCAGGAACTGTAATTTGGGGAAGGGTCATTTTCAAGAGCAGTTCCACATAAATTTTGGCTTGCATTATAATAATGTTTTAGAAAAGCATCTTTGACTGAGGTTAAGCTATCATTCCCAGAACATCTGAGGTACAAGATGTACATAGGAAAAAAAGCATTCTGTATTGCTGATAACACTTGGCATTTCGGTGCTAACTGAACACTGAATCAAGAAGCACTTCCAGATTATGTTCTTTCACCTTCAGTGGGAGTGCAACACTACCCAGTACAGGCTGTTTACTCAATTCCAGACCTTAGAACTATTCATAGGTATTGAACCAGCAATAGCCTCATTCATCTGACTCAAAGTTTAGCTGGAAATGCTACTGCAGATTTTCTAGACAAGCTGGGATTCTGGCCCTTTGGCCTTTGCCCACCCAATAGTTCATTTTGTGTTTGGTTACGGAGGATTCATAATCAGATTTCTGAGTTTCTTTCCCTTAGGATTTAATTTAATTTAATTAAAAGTTCTTATAGGCCACCCAATCCCGTAGGACTCAGGGCGGCGTACAACAGAGATAAGAACAGTACAATAAAATAATATTTAAAAACATTACATTGCATTTAAAAACTATTCATACATGGGGGAATCCTCTCTTCACCCCGCCTGCCGGAAGAGCCATGTTTTCACGGCTTTACGGAAGGCCAGTAGGGTGGGGATAGTCTGGATCTCTGGTGGGAGTTGGTTCCAGATGGACGGGGCTCCCACAGAGAAGGCCCTCCCCCGCGGTCCCACCAACCGACATTGTTTGGCTGATGGGACCCGTAAGAGGCCCACTCTATAACCAAGTGGACCTTAACCCAATAAACATCCAATTTATTACTATTATTATTAAAGTAATGTTTAGACAATGTGCACAATATGTTTGTTAAGAGAGTAAGCATTCTTTGCATTCGGAAAAGCTATAGATACAAAACTACATGCAGAGACTGTCATAACTCTGTGGCAGAATAAACACTTTATATTGCAAGGGTTCTATAGTCATTTCACTGACATTTAAAAAGAAGAAATAAGAAAAAAAGGAGACTTCTGCCCAAGTTCTTGGAGTTCCCTTGTCCTTGAGAGCATTTACCATTTGACTGGATGTATAAAGTACCTAGACACTTATTATGGCTTCACAGCTTTCAGAATGGCTAACAAAATAACAGCCAGCCAGTATGGCTAGTGGCTAAGGGTACCAGAATAGAACCCAGAGAGACCATGAGTTCCGGTCCTGCTTACACACAAAGTTGCTTAGTGACTTTGAAGCAGTTTCTTTCTCAGCTCTAGGAAGAAGACAATGTAAACTACTTCCAAAAATCTTGCTAAGAGAACTGTATGTACTTGCAAAGACTAACTTAAAGTTATGTGTGATTGTATAAAACAATTGTATAGAAAAACCAGTAATTATGTAAAATAGGGCCCTATATATAAAGATCTAAAAAGGAAAGAGATAGATGGATAGCTGCCACTGGAAAATAAAATGAAGGCAGTGCGTTGCATCCATAGATGGGAGGGCATTTCAGTAAAAGGGTACCATTGCGTCTTTCCCTTCTGCATACCATATAAGACTATAAGACTCTCTGAAGTATAAGACTCTCTGAAGTTTAAGATGCACCTACCTTTTGGGGGGGGGAGGAAAACAAGAAAAAAAATCTGCCTCTACCTCTCTCTCCCAGCAATTTGCCTCCTTGCAGCAAACAGCAAACAGCCTGTTTCAGTTTCAGTTTCAGTTTCAGCCCAGCCTGATTAGCACAAGGGAAAAAAATCTGCCTCTGCCTCCCTGCAGCCTGAAACAGCTGATGGTTGGGAGGTGATCCAACTGACAATCACCTGCTTGTGCTAATCAGGCTGTGCTGAAGCTGAAGCTGAAACAGACTGTTTGCTGTTTGCTGCAAGGAGGTAAATTGCTGGGAGGCAGAGGCTAGTAGTGGGTTCTAAATCCCGCCACTATCAGTTTGCAGAACCGGGCTGAACCGGGAGCAATCCACTGCTGGCAGAGGCCAAAGGGTGGGGGCAGGTGGGCGTGGCTGCATTCAGTGTATAGGACGCACCCAAATTTTCATCCTCTTTTAGGGGGGGAAATTGCGTCTTATACTCCAAAAAATACGGTATATTGATTTAATGATCTATTTCAGAGTAAGAGGAGATGGTGAGTTTTTTTAAAAAAAAAAACTACCATAGTTTTGTGTGACTGAAACCGAAATGTTAAATGAGACCCAGATTCAAGTCTCTCCTCAGCCATGGAAGGTCATAGTTGAAGTCCCATCACTCTCCCTTTGTTCAGCCTACCTCACAGAGGAGATTTTGGTGAGAGACGAAATAGGAGAAGGGAGCCCCATATGTGCTGCTTTGAGCTTCTGAACTATGAGATATAAAGTTAAGAACTTACTTTGTGTTTTATTATCCTCTGCTTGCTTCTGAAACATGTCAATTAAACTACAGTGAACCTCCGTTCAAGCATCTTGGCAGATTAGAACAGAGTGTCTTGAGGACACAGCTTTAGAAAGAGCTCAAAACAATGTTAAGTGCTCAGCAGGTATTCATAGAAGCTAATTATAAGGATGAACACATAGACTATATGGATCCGGAATCAGATAATGGAAGAACTCTTGATGCCAGTTCAAGATACCACTCACCTGAGATACATAATCATCAATCTGGCATATGAACTTACATCCAGTGAAAATATATCTCCACTGTTGAATTGCCATTACAGTTACCTTGCATAATAATCTTATATTTAAAGAAGATGCCATAATTCATTGTCCATCTCATCAAAATAGATAAAAGCAATCTTAGTTTATATATGCATTTAGTGCTACCTTTTTAAAATATAGCGTTTGAGTAACAAAAAGTAAACTTCTCTTAGTTTAGGTGCTTCTCATTGTAGGGAGCTCTTCTTCTTTGCCAGAATGAGAACGCCGTAGGAGCTCTCGTTCTAGAAAAGCTGTCGTTCTAGAAAAGCTTGTTCTAGAAAATCTTCCAAGCAGATTTTAGTTGTCTTTTAGGAAAAGAAAGTACATATTACAAACATTTCAAGTTGCGATTTAGTTATAGAATGGAAAGAGATGTCACAATATAATAATAATTATGACTTTCCATTGCCACTTTTAATCTTACTTTTGACAACTGCCACAGTGAGACCTTGAAAGAGAAATGGAGAGTCTTATTTTCATTGGACAGCAATAGAAGATGTGGAGCGCTAGCACTCTCTGGCATGCCAGTGCCAAAAAAATTTCAATACTTTATTTGTTTTTTGTGGCAAAGAAACATGTTGCATTCTTTAGCAATGCAAAGTTTAAATGTGCGTGTGTAGTTTAGTTTTCATAAAAATAAATCTGCACTTTTTATTTAAATTTGCTAACCTTACTGCATCTGATTACAAAACAACATGTTGCGCTGGCTATAAGCATCAATTGTTATTGTTTATCCTCAGGGGCGGGTTCCTAATGTTTTTACTACCACTCTGTGGGCATGGCTTATTTTGTGGGTGTGGCTTGCCAGCCATGTGACCGGGTGGGTGTGGGCCTCGGGACCTTGGCAGTGGCTGGAGAAGCGGGGGGGCATTGCCCACCCACAACGCAGCCCCCCGCAGCGGGAGCAGCAAGACTACGGCAACGGTTCTTCTAGGAGGCTCCGTCCAGCCTGAATGCTTCTCCCCATTCGATGATCCTAGGCTCCTGCCGCCCGTTCCCCCTCCCCTCAGCAGCTCAAGAAGCCTCGAACGTGCGAAAATGCCTGGGATCATCACCGCACATTCGTGGCTTCTCGGACTGCTGAAGGGAGGGGAACTGAGATAGCTCCTGCTGCCCATTCTTTCAGCATCTCACGCACTCCCTCAGCCATCCTCCCCTCTTGGACTCACTGTGGGGTAGGAAGGCAGCACACGTGCAGTGCCAGAAGCTCAGCTTCTGGGCATGCGCAGAAGAAAAAAAATTTTTAAGAAAAATTTTTTTAAAGAATTTTTTTTTAATGGCAGTGCCCAGGCACCAGCAACCGACCGCACTGGTACTGTGACGTCACCAGCGGGCCACTACCGGTGCTATAGAGTGGACCGCACCGGTAGGAACCCATCACTGTTTATCCTGCTGAACCTTGTGAGGGGCATTTCAGAGTGATGGGAAGGGATCCATCAGAAATGGAGTCTCAATTGTTCTTACTGTTCCATGATGGATTGTTACTACTTGTTTAAATTTATACAAGAGATGCACTGATGATGTTGATGCACTGATAATGTTACCTACTTGGGTAATGAAATGTCTGCAAGCAAACAACAAAGCTTAGAAAACACCAAAGACTCAATAGTTAATTTAAGTTAATCAGCCAGCAAAATCCAGTGGGCTCTGGTGATATAGCTAGAAATGTAGGCTAGAGGAAGAACATAGGAACCTTCCTTTGAAATTAAAATTTGATAACATACAATTCCCAAGCACCTCCCACTGCAGTGGTTAGAGTGCAGCACTGCAGGCTACTTCAGCTGACTGCTAGCTGCAGTTCAGCTGTTCAAATCTCACCAGTTCAAGGTTGACTCAGACTTCCATGGGGTCGGTAAAATGAGGACCCAGATTGTTGAGGGCAATATGCTGAACTCTGTAAACCGCTTAGAGAGGGCTGTAAAGCACTATGAAGCGGTATATAAGTCTAAGTGCTATTGCTATTGCTATTATCTCCCCGCTGTAGCCATTCAAACCTGGTAAATCAGTGTTTAAGATAGTTACTTTTGAGGTAAGAAGTGGTAAAATAAAGTGCCAACGCATTAAAATAAGGCTCAGAAAAAGTTACCATGGTGAAGTTTTCTAGTCAGGGCACCCAGTCATAAAATAAAAAAATAAAAAAAAATTGGGAAGCAAAGATTACAATCAGTTGACAAATGTACTGTACTCTGTATGGTAACTTCAAGTCTGTCATATTTTAATTAATAGGATGTAAAAGGTCATAACATTTCTTCCAAATAGTACTGTACTAATTTCTAGAATTATATGGCTTTCTGCTTTTATTTATTTATTTATTTATTTATTTATTTATTTATTTATTTATTTATTTATTTATTTGTTTGTTTATTTATTTATTTATTTATTTATTTATTTATTTATTTATTTATTTATTTATTTATTTATTTATTTATTATTTGTTCTTCTATGCCGCCCTACTCCCGAGGGACTCAGGGCGGCGTACAGCAATTTTATGAGAACACTAATAATAAACAGCAATTTAAAAACAACAGTTAAAAATATACAAAAAGTTAAAAAATGTTCACAATCAGCTGTACCAAGGGGGGAATTCAGATGGATTTAGTCTTTCCCCCCTGCCTGCAGGAAGAGCCATGTCTTGACAGCTTTTTGGAAGGCCAGCAGGGTGGGGATGGTTCGGGTCTCTGGGGGAAGTTGGTTCCAGAGCACGCCCCCCCCCACAGAGAAGGCCCTCCCCCTAGGGCCCGCCAGCCGGCATTGTTTGGCTGACGGGACCTGGAGGAGGCCCACTCTGTGGGCCCTAACCGGTCGAAGGGAAGTGTGATGCAGAATGCGGTCCTGAAGGTAACCTGGTTTGCTTCTAACTTTGTTTCAAACATAGCAAACATTAATGAAATACATCTAATGTGTCTGTGGTCCCTGCTATTTATGTCAACTTGAGCAAAGAAGGCATATAATCATACATGCACACACAAACACTGAGAGAGAGGGAGAGAGGGAGTGTGGGAGTGGGAGAAACAGAAGATGTCATCTAGACAATAGTTCTTAATTCACATTAGAAAAGTCCCTAACTTATCATTGTTCCAGTACATTATTTATCAAAAAATCAAGTAAACTATTTATTGATTCTTTTTGTGTAGCATTTTTTACTTCAGATATTAGATCATACAGATGTCACATAATTAGCCACACAAAATAAAACAAATCAAAGTCACTACATTGATTGTGGAATAAAATGGTGAAGTCATTACTATTATTACTGAACATCACAATAATAATCTAACAGACAGACAAATGGTTGGGTAAATAGAAGATTTTGCCTGAGCATTGAAAATATTACTGTTTTACTATCAATTTTATACCAGGTTTATGTAGTGATTAAGGCATCAGGATAACAACTTGGTGACCTTGGCCAGTCACTTTCTCTCAGTCCTAGGAAGCAGACAATAGCAAACTACTTCTGAAAAAACTTGTTAAGAAAACTGCAGGGACTTGTCCAATTAGTTGCCTGGAGTCACACTTTCAAAGGGACCAATAAAAAAAAGGCAACCCACAACCAGTGAGTCACTGGTTCTCTCCCTCATAACTGCATAATGCACTTCCCTAATAGGAGTGCATAGTTAAAGACCTCCACCCATTTTATGTGGGAAGAGGTGTCTCTTCCACCCTTTGAATCCATTCCCAGTGAGAGCAGAACTGCACAGCCCGAGGTTCCAGAAATTCATTTATTTATTGTTTGTGCTTCTATGCCGCCCTACTTCATGCTGTACTACAAACCTGTGAAGCTAATGAAGTTGCTTCTCCAATATTACCACCTCTTTATAACTGTTAACATGGCAAAAGAGAAATACACCATAGTAATTGATTTTATTAAATTAAAATTAAAATAATGTGGATTCTGCCCTATTCACCACTTATTGGAATCTGATCCTTGGCATGCCATTTAAAGGGTGTATATATATATATATATATATATATATATATATATATATATATATATATATATATATATATATATATATATATATATATATATATATATATATATATATATATATATATATATATATATATATATATATATATATATATATATATATATATATATATATATATATATATTCCCCAGCCTGAAAAAAATATTTTATGCTGCTAATTTCGAGCTTGAAAACCAGTTCTACTGAGCTGACCAAGAACGAGGATCCAATTAAATGTTAAATGTTATTAAATGTTCATTCATTTCAACACTGTCAACACAGTGCTAGTTACATGGTACTGCCCACGAGGGGGCTTTATTTGACACCAAACAGGATTCCCAGGGGGCTCATTATCCCATTCTGCACACCCTTTGCAATGGGCTCTTTAAAATAGTAATTTACTCTGTCTTTATAGTGACGTTTCTTGTTCACAAACATGGGACGTTCCTCAGAAGTATCAGAGTATGACTCAGATTTTCAATCTTTAATGTCACCGGCAAAGTGTTACAACCAAAACCCCCTTTTAATGTTTCTATCATTGCTCTGCCAACCAGTAATGATTAGGAAGGTTATTATGGGGAGTCTACCCCTCAAAAACCACTCTTTTTGCTCTTTAGCAAAAATTTTCAAATGGAGACCGTGACAATTATGAATCCTGATTATCCCTGAAGCATGCAAATGAAGTGAAGAGAATACTCAAGAGAAGAAAACCTGCCAGGACATCCCCACCCATGGGAGTGTTATGTTATGTTGTATGTTATGTTTGTTGCTATGCTGTGCTGTGCTGTGGTATGCTATGCTACGTTAAGATGTTACGTTACGTTACGTTACGTTCTGTATGTTGCATATAAAATCTGGATGATAAAAAATTAAAACTAACTGCATTCTGGCTATTAATCCATTTTCCATTAATATTTTATCTTCTTTAAAGCAAGCGTATACATAAACATACTAATTTGTAAATTACTGAAGGACTTTTTCCCTTTTAATCAGTGAATGCCAGTGCTTCCTTTCTTAAACGCTACAAACTGGAAAATTACCTATATTCCGAACTTTCTTTCAGTTTCTGAAAAACCACTAAGACATCCTGTCATAAAACTGACAGCAAAGTTGGACTGTCTTCCTGCCACACCAGTTTCCTCATAACATGCAGGAAATGACAATTACTCATTTTCCCTTCATCCCATTAAACAGAGGATTAGAGAAGACTGAACTGCTTGGCATTGGGTTTCCTTGACCGCTGAGGCAATTTCCCCCCCACAAAGTCATTTATCTTGTAAAATACCAAAGACTTTCAGTTTGCTCAGTTCTATTGTCCAAGGAAACGTATTTTATTCAAATGAGGTGCAACGATTTTCTGAAAGCCATACCATACATCTTTTTATGAATGGGAGCAGGAAATGTCAAAATTGGAATGCTTTATCACAAGTAACATGCAATTTTCTTTTCTAAACTGGCATCTTATTTCCACAGTCTATTATGTGTACCTAACACATTTGGGGGCTCTAATATGTACCTCATATGGTTATCATTTTTGTCAGTTTCAACACCCTTTACAATTTTACTCTCTAGATGGACTTGGTTCATAGAAAAGATGCCTCGTTTCATAGAAAAGTATTTTCACACTTTTTAAAGAATATTTGCTTCACCAAATAACTTTGCAAAACAAACTGAAAATTTCAGTAGAATGAAGAACTTCACTTGTTGAAGAGAAAATGTAAAATAATGGTGATGAAAAAGGAACCTTACAACCAATCCTTGCATTTATGACCTTTGTGAGTCTGTAAAGCAAACAAAAGCTGAAGTAAGATCATAAGCACAGTTGTGGTTTCACTTAGAGACAATTTTACTTAATGACCAATTTGCCAGTCCCAAATGTGGTCACTAAATGAGAATAACCTGTATCAAATTAGTGCTAATTGATGTTATATAAATAAAACTGCCGTGCTTTGTCTATATGATGATGATTTTGGCTTTTTTTTAAAAAAATTATTAAACACACACAAAAATATAATATGAAACAATACACGCATAAAACATACAGTTAGGAGTATTCTATCCCCCTCTATACAATAAGCTTTCATCGGGTAACATTTTTTAAATATTATCTGTGAGTAAAAATGTTTACCTTTCTATTTATTTACTTGGTCTTTAAATATATAGCATGTTCTTCCCTGACCATAAACGTGTGTGAGAAGAGAAATTCAAGGAGACCAGAAAAAAAATTCTGTATATAAAATTGACAGTAATCTAACTCAGAAATTCCACCTTATAAATCATGGAAGAATATTTTTGATTTTAATGCTAGAATTCCATATGTATAATTCTGAAATTATACAATGGCCTATATTTGATACCTTTCTCCCAAATCACATAGTTCCCTTTTTGCTATTTTACGTAATATATCATCTAATCCAGGGGTGTCAAACTCGCGATGTGACAGCGGCATCACATGATGTATCAGGGCTTCCCCCCCTTGCTAAACTGGGTGTGGGCATGGCCAGCATGTGACGCATCCGGCCTGCGGGGCCAGCAGTATGACAGCCCTGATCTAATCTAAAAATCATTTTGGAGTATTGGTCATTTGGGATTTTTTGTGTGAATCTTATGATGGTGCCGTCTTATTAGAATTAAAAAAAAAGCCCACCAGGAAACAGATTGGGGGAAAACATTTAGCAATACAGTAATTCACTTTAAAGCTTTTTGTCTTTATATATGTCTTTTCCATTACAAAATTCATAAAGGGTTTTCCTATAGTACCTGATATGCTCTTAGTGCTCCATGGAAAGCAGAAAAAATTGTGATTTTTCTATCACTGCTTTCATTAATTTCATTTTAAGCTTATTAATTTCATTTTAAGCTTATTAATTTCATTTTAAACTTTACACTTGAGAAATAGTTAAGCAGATGAATCATTCTTCTTCCAAAACTGTGTATAAGCTATGTATTTGGTCACAGTATGTGAACAAATACATAGCTTATACACAGTTTTGGATGTGTATAGATCTTGTAAGAATTTTGAATATTATTTTCTGTGGGATTTATGTTTGGCTATTATGGTGTTTGTTTCTGATTTCCTCTGGATTGACTTGTTTATAAAAGAACACAACACAGCTGCACAATGTGAGAAATAATCCACACACAATTAATATTGTAAGAGAAAAAACAGGTCTATGTCACATTCTGATTGCCCAGATCTGTTATTTATTTTCCTTTGAAATGAGAAGAAAAAATAAGAAGTATTAATCCTGTTTAGTATTCCAACTTATGTGCACAGTAGACTTCTCAGTTCATATTTGCTGTGTCAAACACAAGAAAATTGCTGGGCATGAGTTACAGGTTTTTAACAAAGAGTTATGATGCCAACCTAAGTTTAATCATAAGAAGGTGAAAATTTTCTGAATAGGATTATTGATCTTTCTTTGCTTTTCATTCTGCAAATCTTGTTTTATAACTACAAACAGTCCTACTGATCTAAATGTAGCCCGAGCCAGGAAACTCATTGTTCTGATTTTGTCCTCTTCTGCTCTAATACTGTTTGGCTCCACAAATGTATTTATTTTTAAAAAAATTGGGCACCCACTCACTCTCAGTGACTCTGGGCATCCTACAAAAATAAACACCGAATATACAAGCAAACAAAAAAAGCAAAAATGCCTCATCTTCCTGGCGATAACAATCAATCAAATAAGCCAATTGATGGGCTCCATCCTACTCTGGGTTACCCAGGATCATTGGCAAAACCAGAACTTTAGGGCCTTGTCAAAGAATGCCAGTATGGGGGCCAATCTAATCTCCACAGGGATAATGTTCCAAAGGGAGGGAGTTACCATGGAGAAGGCCCTTCTTCTGGGTTCCCCCAGATATACCTCCTTTGAAAAGGGGACTCACAACATTCCCTGACTGCCTGCTCTGGTGGGATGGGTAAATGAGACCAGGAAGGACGATCCTTCAGATAACACTGTTCCAAGTCATGTAGGGCTTTGAAGACAACAACCAGCACCTTCACCATTCATCAATATTCAACTTTAGTGAGTCAGGTGTATCCCATTGAAGAAGAGTCCTATAAGCTCAGAAAGGGTAATGATGGACCAAGAATATCTACAGGCTCTGAGTAGTGGAGCAGGAATTTTACTAGCTCTAAAAAAAGGGATCTATTTTACTGTTGCTCCCTTGATTTTGAGCTATGGTACTTGTGATTTAGGAGGTATTAACCAGCCATCAGCTGAAAAGGATGGAAGGAAAGAGAAGATGATGAGCAGCAGCAAGGTGGATGGACTCAGTTAGAGGACAATGAGTGCACCATTGGAAGACTTGAAAGAACAGATAAGAGGAATAAATTGTCATGGAGAAATCTATTTATGTGGTTCCTGGAAGTTGAAAACGACTTGATGACACATCATCAATCAATCCACCAGCCATCAACCCAGTAAGAGCACAATCCATACATTTGTCCTATCCTATTTTAAAACCATCAAAACTACTACCCACAATGATTCTTAGAGCAATTTCCAATTTTAAACTATTATTTCCATTGGTAGCATAATAGTATGGTAGGGTCAAAGTTAGATTGCAGTCAGTCTTGATAGCTGATAAAGAACAACTGGGTGCATTTGTGGGAACAATGTTTTTTTCAGTCCTGCAGTAATTTTTGCCTTAGTGACTCTTAGTGCATCATTAGATATTATACTTCCTATAGGGATGAGTTACTGCACATCCTCAGTACACTGACATCTGACAACGAGTGTATTTCCTTGAATGTTGCCACCTTGTAAGAACAGATCCTTATTCCAGTTTCATTGGCTATTTTCCAAATTAGTGGTCATGCCCAGTCAACATATATTTGTTTCCACTAGCAATGCTATACCATCTGTGAACTCCAGATTCTTACATCCACATTGATTTTGCCAAAGAATATCTGATTCCATGCTATTCATAGCTGTTCATGGTGAAACCTTCCTTGTTTTTCCAAAAGTTATTTGTCTACTGAAGCCAGCAGTTGCCCAAGTAGGATGATGCAAAAGACCTTGCCAGAAATGAGAGCACCATGTCTCTCAAATTGGAAACTAATCAAGGACAGAACCAACCTAGAACTAAGGAGAAATTTCCTGACAGTTAGAACAATTAATCAGTGGAATGACTTGCCTTCAGAAGTTGCAGGTTCTCCAACACTGGAGGTTTTTAAGAAGAGATTGGACAACCATTTGACTGAAATGGTATATGGCTAATTTACTTGAGCAGGGGGTTAGGGTTAGGGTTACTTCCAACTCTGTTATTCTGTTAAATTGTTATAATTGGTGGAATTGCCATTCATTGGTAATTTGGTGAATATTCCCTTTGTCTGTTTCCAGAAGATGCATTCTGTTTACCAACGTTCAGTCATCTGTTAATTTTTCCATCATGTGGTTTACCTCTAGTTTCGGCAGTTCATTTGAAATCTACCCATGCAGAGAAACTTACAAATACATTTGTTGAATGTTTTTCTGCCACAAAAACAATTATAATTGAATCTGCTTCAGTTCAGAGAATGTTTCAGTTTCTTAACCCAATGTGTTTTACCCCAGACAGTAAATACTGGAAATAATAAAGAATTCAGAATTCAGGCTTCATTGCACATTTTTGAAAGATATTAAAAGACACGTTTTAAGCTACTTAGAAAAGACGGCTTAGGCTGCCACGGTCATTTTTCTAATGCTACATACCAAAATAGTATAACTAATATAGATAATTTAGGAATACTTTGGAAAAAATTTCACAGATGGTTGATTTGCCATTACTTCAATGTACCATATTTTTCAGAGTATAAGATGCACATTTTTACCCCCCAAAAGAGGGTGAAAACTTGGGTGCGTCTTATATACCGAATGTAGCCCCACCCAGCCAGCCACCCCCACCCTTTGGCCTCTGTCTTCCAGCAATTAATCTGTTTGCAGCAAAGAGGAAAGAGCCTGCAAAGCCAAGCAAGTCACTAGCAGTTTCCCGACGTACAGCTGATTAGGTTTGCCACGTGGGAAAATGAAAGTGAAACTAACTGCAAAGAGGCAAATAGCTGGGAGAGACACGCAGATTTTTATTTTTTGCTGAACTGGATGGAAGGGGGTAAGTGAATAATTATAAATGTCTGTAGAATGTTCAAATTATTAGACTTATTTTTTAAAGACTGCTTTATTATTGTTCTAGAGCCAGGGGTCTCCAACCTTGGCAACTTTAAGACTTGTGGACTTCAACTCCCAGAATTCAACAGACAGCTTTGTTAGCTTTCCTGGCTGTGGAATTCTGGGAGTTGAAGTCCACAAGTCTTAAAGTTGCCAAGGTTGGAGATCCCTGTAAATCTAGACAACTTAACAAATAAAGAAGCTTTTTAAAATGAATGCTTGCTCTGAAGAGGCCCAGTGCTATTGTATCTTCTTTTAAATAATAGAGAATAATGTATACTTCCAGAAATTTTAATTAATTTTAACAGCTCTGTACAAGTATAGTATGAAATGTAATAGTGTCCTGTTTAGTATTAGAGTTTAGTTATCTTGGAGTAGATCTATTTAAATAATTGGGAAGAGTTAGTGTGACTACATTTAAGAAAACTTTCTGGCATAATGTACATTTCTCCAATTCTTTGCTATTTCTATGGGTCAGGCACACATGCACAGAAATACACAGCAAACAGTGTATATCATCTGTGCTGTTTGCTGTTTGGCCCAATTGCTTGGAGGCAGAGGCCTTTTTCCCTTGTTTTCCTCCCCCAAAACTAAGGTGCGTCTTATACTCCGAAAAATAAGGTATATCCAGAAATCTAATGTTAGCAATTTGTTTGATGATATAGTAAACAGTATATTACCAAACAAATTACTACAAGTTATAATGCATAGTAATATTGTAGATATGAGTATAGTATAGCTTATATTCAGTCATTATTTGACTGAAACATTTGACTATTTGATTTATTTGAGTATACAATTTTAGCTTTGTTCACACAAAGTGATAAATATTCAGATATGTACTGTAAGTAGATCATTTATCTCTTAGTAGCAGCATTAGCAAAATTCAAAGACCAATTCTAGGAAAGATAATTGAGATTATGTTCATGTGACACATTATACCTAAATGTATACTGCATGAACCACATTCCAATTTAGAATGCTGTGCAAATTTAGCTTATCTGTTGCAAAAATCTAAACAATTAGTTCATCTGAACAAACCATGGAATAGCACATACTGAGAATAAAAATTGACAAAAGAGAGATAAAAACAACTGGCTAGCATTCTTTGCTGCTTTTAATCTTTACCTTTCCTTCTTATTTTTTATCATTTTCTTCTCATTCCAGGTTATTGTGATGTAGCAGGATCATCATTTGAAGATGCTCTTACTCTTGGAATTTTCAAATGAAAGCAAGAGTTTCTTCCTACAATGTAATCTCAATCTGCTCTCACGATACCTTTATTTGCAATGGGAGGTACATTGGGTTGGCTTGCTATCCAAAATTTACATATATATTTGCACAGAAGCCCTTTCAAAAGAGGTGGTACTGTCATACAAGATTATCTGAAAGCAATAACTGGCTTTACAGTAGAATTAAAATGTTACAGAGAAATGGAGACTTCCAAAACAATTATAGGAGCAATTTCACAAAAATCACACTGGGTCTCAATGCATCTGACATTTAGACTAAGATTTTCAAGATGAATATGAGTTTGAAAATGAATAAATATAACTTATCTCAGTGTTCATTAGAAGCCACATTGCAACAGAGATAAGATCAGCTAGTGCATCATGTACTGCATTAAAAACAAACTGATTTAATATAGTAAGCACCCAATGTAACAACAGTCAGTATTTCTTTGAAAATTAGGAATATCAGAGAATGTTCTGGAGGGCGATTGAGAAGGGAGTAGGGAAACACTAGAAAAGGCTGTGGAAGAAATGTATTATCTACATTCTTTCCAGTCCACATTAAGATCTGGGCATGGAATGGAGACCATATTGGATAAGCTATGGTAAGACTTGATAAGGGAGAATGGTTGCGGCCTTTCCTGGAGTGTCACAATCATTCATTCATGCAATTGGCATCTCATGTTTTGTTAGCCCCAATATGGTTTCCACACCAGGAAATCAACTCCTCAAGAACACTATAACCACATTTACTGAGAATGGCTACAATATCACTCTTGCAAGTCTGTGCTGTCTCTCCAACCTTTCTTTATAATTCAGTGCATCAGGGAGGTGCTTACCTCCAAATATGACCTTTTTAAGGACTTATAAAATGTTTTACCCTTTTTGTCTAAATCTGTGGTTTCCAAAGTGGGCAGTACCACCCCTGGGGGGCAGTGGGATGACTTAGGGGGTGCTAAGAGGCAAGGGGGTGGCAGGGGGGCACTAAGAGGCCACGTGGATGGCAGCCTACTCCCTTCACCGCAGTCCTGCCATGCTTGGCGGCTTTCCACGCGGCCTTCCCAGTGGTCCCCCATGCCTGCTTGCTTTCTGAGGTCGGCGTCCAGCCTGGCCCAGCTAGTGGGTGGGTGGCGGCCCTTGGTGGAAATGCAGATGCTGAGAGGGGCAGCGGAAGGGCAAGAGGATGTCCCAGGGCTGCTGCACATGCACCCACCCCATTTCTGCAAAGGCAGAGTCCCCCTTTGCAGGGCAATCCAAAAAGGGGAGGGGGATGCTGCAGAAAAGGCCGCCTTCCACCTGTGCCAGCTCCGTGGTGCTTGGGGCTCCGAAGCAGCCCACTGGCTTTTCACCTGGCCACCTGCCTGCTCTCTTTGCGGATTGGCCCGGCCAATCACTGGCGCCACTCTGGGAACTCGGCCCACAGCACTGGGTTTGAAGCCAGTGGCTGCTTCGGAGACCCAAATCCCACGGAGCCAGCACGGATGGAAGGGATGGGTGGAAGGCAGCATTTTCTACAGCATCCTCCTCTCCTCTTTAGATCGCCCTGCAGGGCTTTGCCTTTGCAGGAATGGGGCGGGCGGTTTGTACAGAGGATTGGTGGGGGGGGAATGCGCGGCCCTCCAGGATATAGAGCGTGGAAAAATGGCACAATAGGCTGCACTGCCTCACCCCGCTCAACCGCACTTCTTCCAGCCCATCCGCCCCATGGCGCTGTGAATGAGACAATCAGCCACGCCTTCCCACCCGCCCTTCCTCTCCAGGCGCTGCTGCACCAGTGGCTCCACCCTGCCCAGCTCCACCTGCCACCACATCCCATAAATTTCCCAGGAGACAGCCGGAGTGAGGGGCGGGCGGGAGCACATGGGCCTGGCTTGCACTCGGCTTACCTTCCTGGCGAGGGTCAGAAACTTCCTGGCACGCCCATCTGCTGGCTCTCCAGGCAGTGCCACTTTCCCCCTGCCCCACCAAGGCCCCTGCCAGTCCGGAGACAGGGATGGCACATGACAGGGAATGCGCCGCTGCCAGGCCGGAGCACAGTTGCCACCGCAGTCGCCCCTCTCATCTTCCCGGCTTCTGCTCCGGGACCTTCGCGGGCTGGGAAGCATCGGGGCATGCACCAACGGAGCTCCGCCGGCCTCAAGGGTCCGCTGGCCTCCGGGCTGGTGGGGGCCTTGGTGGGGCAGGGAGAAAGTGGCACTGCCTGGAGAACTGGCAGATGGGCGTGCTGGGCAGTGTCTGAGCCTCACCAGGAAAGTAAGCCGAGCGCCGGCCAGAGCATTTTCTTCCTTCTCCTGCCACCAAGAAGAGAGAAAGAGAAATAAAGAAAGAAGATTGGAAAAGGCATGGATGCATTCTCACATTCAGGGACACCCTCACTTTCTCTCATCCAGATATACCTGCACACATGGAACCGTTTTATAAGCCATAAACTCTATGTCAGGAATCCCCCGTCTTGGGAGTTGGTGAGAAATTTGGAATTTTAGGACCATCTCATAGCTGCTGTCACAAGATATTTGCCTTGGGGGAGGTTGCTTTCTATTGCAGAAGAAAGAGAGAGAGACAAAGAAAGAAAGAAAGAAAGAAAGAAAGAAAGAAAGAAAGAAAGAAAGAAAGAAAGAAAGAAAGAAAGAAAGAAAGAAAGAAAGAAAGAAAGAAAGAAAGAAAGACTTATGACCACAATTGAGCCCAAATTTTTGGTTGCTAAGCAAGAGCGTTATTAAGTGAGTTTCACCACAGTTTACAAGTTGGCCATGCCCACCTGGTCACCTGATCACCAAGCCATACCCACCTGAAGGAGGTGGGGGTGGGTGCACTGGGGATGAGTTTGTAGCACCAAGGGGGCAGTGGACTGAAAAAGTTTGGGAACCACTGGCCTAAATAATGGTTCTTGCATATGTCTAGCAAGATCATCTTCCTTTTCTGTTTGGACTACTGAAATTTACTTTATTCAGAGTTACATTTGAGGACTGCATGGAAATGGCAACTGGTACAGAATGCAACTCTTCCAATATTAACCAGAAAAATATATTTTCATATTATACCAGTACTACAGGAACTTTTGCTGTTTTGTTTGTTGGTGCAGGTTATGATTTCTAAAGTCTTCAATGGCTTGGGATCTAGATATCTTTAGAATGGCTTACTTGTAATGGAATCTGCCTGACCAAGTCATGGAGGCAGAGAATTCATGCTAAAGGTCCCCCAGAAAGAGGCAACCAGAAGAAGCATTCTCTGTTGAGATTCTACAGTTAAGGTAATAACTTTTTTGCTGAGATGAAAAAAGTCCCTTTCCTTCCAATTTTTCCCAAATGTGTGAAAGCTTGATTTTACCATGGGACAACATGGGGCCAGAGGTGGAGTAGGAGAATAATCAACATGGCATCTTGGGAGAGTAATGGACACAGTGCTTCAACTATTTGTAGTATTTATTGTAGAATATGTTATAAAATTTATTGGTTAGTAATGTAATATCATGACAGGATTTGTAAACTACTTAGATATATTTTCCAGGAGTGGCATAGAAAAAGCAACATAAATGAACATCAATAAAAAAGAAATTCAAACTAGAATGGGTAACGACAAATGTAAAATTTACTATCCCCTTGATTACCATTACAATAATCATTTTAAGGCAACCTTAAATCTGTGTGGTGCTCTGGAGTGGCTTTTTGTACTACAGACTATTATTGTTGTTTCAATAGAATATTGTGATTTTTCTAATGACTGCCAGGCTACTCATAATAGACCACTCTAAGAAACATCTCAAAGCCAATGACTGGATGAATGGTAATTATCTGTCACTAAGGAACATGAGTTTGTGGCCCTTTTTTTAAAAAAAAACCCACAGATGGTGAGTCTTTATAGAGGTATTAGACCGAGATATTAGACCTTGCCTACAAAATATTGGTTAACTCTTAAATAGAAAGAGTTGATAAACATTCCAGTCCTGGTGGAACACAACTGCCTGGTGGCTATCAAGATTTTTGCAAGCCAAATATACTAGGTCTACCACTTTGTATACACTAATTCCTAGATGTGTCCTAGGACAGGACTGCAGCAAGGTTTAATAATAGCTTAAGAAAAAGAAATAGATAAAAATATGACTGCCCAGCAGTTCTTAAGTACCGTAAGTAAGGGGGAAAATATCATTAAAAGCTGTGCCTGAATACAAAATATGGCCTTCACAACCTTTTGATTCCAATCATTGGTTGAAAATTTTAACTATCATATTTTTATACCAGGTTAACCTATTCATTAATAAAAGAAACTTCTAGTCTGATCAATTGAAGGTCTAAACTCTGGGGAACGGGAGAAATGGTAGGTATAAAAGTTCATAAATTCTATTTATTTTTATTATATTTTTATCTGCATTATAACTAGGTTTCTGCTTAAGGTGCTTAAGTTGAGATGCTTCAATCCTTCCCAGCCCCTTTTGAAAATGGCAAAACAAATCAATTATTTAAAACAGATGTTGCTTCTGAAACAGGACATCTTGATCTACTTGCAGCCTTTTAAATTATATAAATGCTAATGGTGCCTTTTAAAGATCCAATGGAGAAACTTCAGACAGGCATCCTTTTTGTTAAATGACAGCAACTGTCAAGTGGAAAGCAAGCTTGTAATTTCTAAGCAGTATCTGTCAGATACAAATTCTAAAACACACCTTGCAATGACTTCAGAACTTGGCTTTATCAGAAAAAGCAGAACTTGTTTCTTCAATTAATCAATATTCTGCTTTTACTGAAGATTAACGTAAAATTCTTTTGCTCACTTTCTTAGGTTAGTCTAAGGACATGATTCACTTGCTTTACATAGAAAATTGGTCCCAATTCCTGCATTAAATCTTCTTTTGTTTAATATCACAGGCTTCAAATTGGATGGTGAGTATGTTATAAAGTTTTCTCTGGAAAAACTGATAGTAGGAATTACTTAAGGCGTGATTTCTTATTTTATGTGGCCCTATTTATTGTGCTCCTTGGGATTTATTTGAAAGTCAATTTGGTGTAGTGGTTCAATGGTTTGTTAGAAACCAGGAGACGGTGAATTCTAGTCCTACTCTAAGCATGAAGCCAGTAGGACAATTCTAGACCATTCACTCCTTCTCAGAAGTCAATTGTAAATAACTTAAGAAAACTATGTGGGCTTGTCTAGGCAGTCAAGAGCATCTAGATGGGGGAAAAAGTTTACTTCACCTTGCAACCTTCAATGGCAAAAGTTTCTATTTTTTCCGAATTTCAAGAATGGAAGGGAATTGTGAACAGTGAACAAACTAGGCTAGAAATAATCAGTACAGTATTATTTGAAGTGAGGGGAGAGGAAAACATCCCTTTTAAACTAGTAAAATCATGATAGTTCACAGCAGGCAGGAATCCGGATGCAGGCCAAATACAGCTCCCTAATCCTATCTCTGAAGTGCCTGGAACCCCACCGATTTTTCCTCTTTGATTCAGCAAATCATTTTATTTTTGAATAACAATAGCATCTCAACATGTCCCCTAAAGCAGACTCAACATTTTGATGCTTACATCTCCTGGCATGCCACTTTCTTACTATCTTATGGTTGTTGGAAATATATCAACCTCAAAGTGATTCCTCAGTTTAAAAAAAGGACACCCCCCTCTGGATCTTTTTTCACTGTAGGTATGTCAAGAGGTAAAACTATGTTGCAAAAATATGAACTTCTCTTGCTTTCATTAATGAGACCTGAACTTTCAGAAGAGCCAAAAGTAGTAGAAGTCAATTATATTGACTCAGCTTTAAGGAAAGAACTAGGTTAAAGCAGACCCTTTTAATAATATAGTAATATATCATTTTAATAATATGGTAATTTACCATAGAAAAAGCTGTTGGGAGGCTTGGAAAGCCCCACCTAAAAAGATTCATCAAGGAGATGTTGGCAGATTTTATCTTCAGGATTCATAAGTGAATCATAGCTGTGTTGCAAGTACAAAATTTTATTAAGTTTATCTGCTTATGTAATGTTTAGTGCTTTGCTTATAGCTGAAATCACTGTAAATTTCTTAATGTGTCTTACAAGGAAAAAAACACATGGAAGGAGATTATATATAATTTGAATACTTTGCTTTTGGGCGCCAAATTTCTAAGGCCCTATCATGCAATGTAAATAAGAGTTAGTGAAGCAAGAACAGGGACAAGTTAAGGAGAAGGTATATCATGAA
Source organism: Diadophis punctatus similis (assembly GCA_023053685.1). NCBI lineage: Eukaryota > Metazoa > Chordata > Lepidosauria > Squamata > Dipsadidae > Diadophis > Diadophis punctatus. The sequence continues at coordinate 54,993,581 of JALIGW010000005.1, forward strand.
AATGAGTGAAATCAGAGACCTACTTTGCAGCTGGGTAGCCAACTGAAATTGATCCAGAGATTTCTGGATCTTAGAATTTAGGTTTGATCCAAAAAGAAGAGTTGCTCTATCACTGGATCATAAATTTGGCCTCACTGTTTGGCAATGATATGGATGAGCAGTTCTAGACAAACACCAGGTGCTACTGTGAACTTTCAGTGAGATTTTATGGGATCATGTCAGAGGTGGGTTCTTGCCGGTGCGGTTAATAGCTGTTGTTCGGCGCAGAGCCAAAGATGCTGCTGCCGTTCACGGCGCGGGAGCTTTCCCAGGAATTGCCGCTGCCCACATAGATGCCGCCAATTGCATTCTCTTTCCCTCTGCGCATGCGCAAAGCATTCTGCATGTGCAGAGGGCAAAAGAACGCAATTGGCGGTGTCCATGCGGGCGGGGAAAGCGCCTGGGGAAAGCACCCGCGCCGCGAACAGCAGCAGCGTCTTCGGCTCTGCGCCGAACAACAGCTATTAACCGCACCGGCAAAAACAGGCAGGAACCCACCTCTGGATCATGTGGTCCTCTTATCTCCATGATATTTTTGTTTACCAAAACTTTCTAAGCTCACAGATATTTCAATTTATTTTATTTGGAGAGAGCTGACTGTTTATATCACGAGTTCTCATGTTGATAATATTTGAAGCAACACTTGTTGATTCAATCTACAGAGGAAAGAGAGGCAAGACAGGTCAGAGATAATCCTGTGCTGATCTATTCCACAGTCCATAGAGCCGAATATCACTGAAATTCAGCTGTGAAACTCCTACATTCAGTAATGTTTATTTTAGCATGGGGAAACAGTAATACGGCCTACACTTAGTGTATCAAGTTTCTTCTGAGCTTTTTCACCTTAATTCTCAACATGAAAATATTCTAGTATGGAATGAGAAAGCCAGCTATCCCCCTGAGTAATATAACTACCAGTACAGGGACGGGTTCCTAATCTCTTTAACTACCACTCTGTGGGCGTGGCTTATTTTGTGGGTGTGGCTTGCCAGCCATGTGACCAGGTGGGCGTGGCTTCTCAGACTGCTGAAGGGAGGGGAACTGAGATAGGTCCTGCCACCCATTCTTTCAGCGTCTCACGTGCTCCCTCAGCCATCCTCCCCTGCTTGGACTCACTGTGGGGTAGGAAGGCAGCACATGCGCAGTGCCAGAAGCTCGGCTTCTGGGCATGCGCAGAAGAAATTTTTTAAAAAAATGAAAAAAAAAATTTTTAAAAATGGTGGCGCCCAGGCACCAGCAACCGACCACACCGGTACTGTGACATCACCAGCGAGCCGCTACCAGTGCTATAGAGTGGACCGCACCAGTAGGAACCCACCACTGTACCAGTAGATCCTTGCTACACTCTTAGATATGCTTCTTTAATTGTCTGGCTTGAACATGGCTCTGTGTTGGGAACCTGGTATATCTGATATACTCTCCCTTTCCTTCACTTAGAAGTCTTGAGCATGTAGATGGAGCCCAAACTTTGATCAAAAGATATAACTCATTTGGCCTTTTCCCCATTAGCTAGTTTTTAACTTTCATTATTTTCCTTATATATATTCAAACCCGAATATATGATTAAAGAATTAAAATACAGTACAGTACAGGCAAATCTTGAAATCTCAGTGTATAAATCATTTTTGATGTGGATTTAGTTGCCAATGATATGCACATTTTTTATGATTTCTGCTCTTCAAGCCCAGCTTCAAGGCAAAAAAAAATATCATCCAGACAGAATCTTTTATTTTTAATTAGAAAAGGAAATTCATACTACAGAGCTTGGAAGGAAAAACATACTATGTGTGCCAAATTGTCAAATGGATAAATCTTAACAAGATGTTTTGATTTCTGACTTTGGGATTCTGGCCTGTGCTTAATTCTGTGAAGAGAAATGTTTATCAGTAATGGGTGAAGGCTCTCCCCCAAACATCCATTTTTTATAGTAATGATGATTTTAGAAATCTATTATTAGAATGTATAGCTTGAGATCATAGGGTTTTTTTAAAAGAAACAACCTGAAACTATTCCCTTAACAAAATCAGGCTGGTAGAGATTAATTATACCATCATTACCTTATAATGTCATAGTTGCTAACTTGCAGGACAATTCTACATTAGCTTTGCAAAATAGTGCAATTATTGTATATTAATGATTAAAATCAGAGAAGGGAGTGTGTGATTGAGACAGATTATATAGGTACAATATATCTTTTATCATAGAAGTAAAACTGTTATAACCTACCGGTAGTTAAGGAATACAAGGGAATGGGTGCAGTTATGTCTAGTACAGAAAATACAACAGTCATGAACGGGAGCTGCTCTGACCTACAACAGCTATCCAACCCATGCTTTGATTACATCCTGATTTGATTATTGAAATGCACACTGCTTAGCTCCATCCTTAACGAGTGTCTGAAAATTGGAATAAACACAAAATATGTCAGGAGCATATGGCAAATTGTTTTCTTGACAAATTTAAGGTGTCAGTAGTAACCTTTACTGTATTGCCCATTGACCTTGATGTGCACTCTCTGGTCATAAAGTCAGCAGAAGACGTGCTGATTTTCAGATGTTTTTCATTATGTCTGGCATCCAGAGAAGACATTTCATGAAGAAATTTCCCTTGGGAGGTATGCTCAACTCACATTTTGTCAACTTTCTGGAAGGAGATTAGAAACTTCCTTTTCAGTTAGCTTTCTGCCTCCGAGTTCATTTTGATAATGATTTAATGACACTTTGTTTATGGTTTTATATATATATATAAATTACAGGCACCACATAAGCAGAAAGGTAGAATAAAAATGTTCAAAATGTAAAAGAAAATGTCCATGCATGATCATCAAATGGGAGCTTGAGCCACTGATGAATGAGAAGAATTAATCAATTAAATCTGGTCATTTCACTGAGATGATGACCGACAAGCCATTCCCACATATTTTGATCATGTGATCAAACAAAAAAAATGACTGGTTTATAAGATTGAGGGAAGTGGGAGGAGCATATGGATAAGGCGAATGTACAGAGTTTAAAAAATAAAATACAGCATCGTCTTTGGAAGAGCCATACAATATTATTATTGTAAGCATTTGCTTATGAGGTCACTAGGACTTTAGCCTTTAAAAAAAGTTTTAATTTTAGTCCTAATGATAGCCTTTCCATCCAAAAACTGCCTTGCCTTATCATTTGGTATGGTAAAATTGTAACATTTATCCTGTGAAGGACAAGAAGAGATAATTTGCACTGCCCATCCTTCACTGTACTTAAAAAGAAAAAAAAGCTATTTTTTTCTTCAGCCATTATAAAATTAATATACATTTTACAATGAAAAAAGACCCCCAAATTCCCTTGAAAAAATGTTTGGTCTAAGATTATTGATTTAACTAGCCTACCCACCTTATAGAAGTTCTCAAACAGCCAACAAGATATAAAAGGGAGGGAGGACAGAGAGTGAGAATCATGTGATTTAACCTATAATGAGTGGAGATACATTAGTTGTGTGTCTGAAACATACTGTTTATAGCAGGGGCGGGGAACTATAGCCCTTTTATGACTTGTGGACTTCAATTCCCAAAATTCCTGAGCTTGATTTACAGTATGTACTCCTGTGCCAAAATATATTATGCAACAAAATAAGAAGAGGAAAAATGAAAGTTTGTTTTAACAATCAACTGTGAATTTCACGTATGCCACTGATTTCATTAACATGGTCCTTTTAAAATTGAATGATACTATGGAATATATTTTTAAAATAATCTGTAATATGACAAATTTAAGATGTTATAAATCTGAGTGGAATTCTAATAATGCAGTACTATTGCTTTGTCACTGAAGTGTTGTGATTAAGGTTTTGGATTACAACTGGGGAGTTGAGCTGGAGGTCCACCCTAAGCCATGGAAGTTTACAGAGTAAATTAAAACAAATTTCTTTTTTTTAAGCAAAAGGAAGCTAATTCCCGCAATGCCCTTCTTATTCCCAACCAGGAAGCAGACGAAATTACATCTTCTGCTTATAACAAAGCTGGAATTGTAAAATCTGCTAGCATTAGAAGGCAATGAGCAGAAGACAATGTATAATTGAAAAGTAGAAGAGATAAAATATATCCTTTCTTTACCTTTCTGGGTGGTACCAGCTCCAAGAAGATGCTTCTGGGGAAACATCTAACAGGTAGATGCTTAGAATAAAGAATTTGGATTGAAAGGACCAATCTTTTATGTACTGAGGATCCCCTTAGTTTTTTTTTTCATGTAGCCTCTCCTCCGCCTCGTACTCAAACATTGATTAGAAATCCACAAAGTCTGTAAAAAGAGAGATGTGGACAGTGATGAGTATTTTTTGGCTAAATGATGCAGGACCAGATGGTGGTTCAAGGTTAATAGGTCCCCTCTGAATCAAACCTGCTTTTCACAGTAAGAATATTTTCACTCTGGATGCAATACAGCAGTTTTATTTATAATTGGCAGACTCTGGTCTAGTTTCTTGTTCTTACATAAATTAGTGACAGTGATTCCACTCAGATGGACAATACACAGTACTGTTTATATGAATAAATATAGCAATCAGCACTGGAATCCACCAATCTTTAATTTATCTTAGTAATTCTGGTGGGACAAAATCACTTCCAGGAACTTTCCCACTTAATTGTGTATTAAGGTCCTGAACCTTGGCTATAGAGGCTAATTATTTCCTTGTGATTCTGATTCTCAGAGAACATTTTAAATAATCTTGGCTAGCAAGAGCTAATAGCAAACTTCAATTTTTAGATCTGTCTTTGGGAAGTCCCTACCCATTGAATTTTGAAAATGTCAGGAATCCTATTAAGCAGCTTATTTATTTATTTATTTATTTATTTATTTATTTATTTATTTATTTATTTATTTATTTATTTATTTATTTATTTATTCATTCATTCATTCATTCATTCATTCATTCATTCATTTATCTATCTATGCCGCCCAACTCCCAAAGGACTCTGGGCGGCTCACAGCAAGAAGAAACATAAATAACATATCAATGTAAAGAATTTTTTAAAAGAGCAGATTAAAAACACATTAAAAATTTCAGTCATCCAACATTCATATGTGTAATATCGATTTCTAAACTCAACTGAACCTGGTATCTAATCCTGCAATTTTTATTTTTATTTTCTTTCAAATGGCCATGTGCTATCATCCCATCTTTCATCCACACTAGTTCTGAAATTTTATTGGTTCTTCAACTTGGCCAGATTGGAATTGCTACCCTTCACAATCCTGGAGAGCAATATAAAAATATATCTCTCTCCATCCGTGCATCTGCTCTAACTTGAATACATTTATTAAGAAGTCTCTCCCTGTAAACATGCATAGTGACATATACAATATGCCATTCAGCTACAATCATTTCAACTTAAGCAACAAATCAGGATATAATTACTTGTTTATTTCATGTTATATAAGGAAGGGCTGGACAAGCCACAACTATATATGTTTATTTGATGTGATTTAAAATATATTTTTAAAGTTTGTGGGATCAAAGTCAGGTTTCATTATAGATTCAAGAATTACAAGCTTGCCAAATTTGACTTTACAATAATCCATGTTTCTAAGTTTTGATATTACCAGTACGGCCATCCAGGTCCAGTGGGAAGTAATCATCAATAACAGTGGAGTTGCAACAGGAAGCACTAAATGAGCGTCTTCATCCATAAATTTGAGAGTATGTTTAAAATATGTAGAACAACCAGAAGATTGTATAGTAAGTGGAACCAGCATGCTAGAAGAAAGAAGAAAAGAGGCAATGAGCTGTCACTCACAATAATAGATAGGTGAGAGAAATAAACATTGGGACTTAAGCATAAATTGTCACACAGAGGCATTAGTCTTACCTACATAGCCGCAAACTTTCCTTTTGCAACAATTAAAGCATGAAAAAAGATAGATGACAATAGTGTAATGCCATCGGAAGCAGTGGACAGCTCATCCCATTTGCTGCAGGGGTTGCTAAGGCAACAAACCTTTGAAACGCTAGAAGTAAACACCAAATCTTCAGGAGAAAGCTCATTCTGAAGTAGATTGTTTTCTAAATTTGTTTGAATGTTTCTTCAGATTATTAAATGTGATCAAATCAGCTGAGGATGATTATGCTACTGAAAAGAGCAACAAGGACTCATCTATTAAAAATGCAATCTTTGTTCTCTATAAAAAAATTAAATGCAAAGATTTTGAGAATGTAGAATATTCAGATTTGCTTTTCACTGAGTTGTCCTCCAGTTGTAATCATTCACCTTTAGATACACCTTCCTTTTTCAAATATACCAGGTCACCTTAGTGAAATCCCCTTGTGTTTGCACTATAGGAATTGACTCATGTAAGAGAAAATAAGAGTGCAGGGAAGAATGGGGACAAATGTTCCCTGGTCTTGGGCAGAGTCTTCCAGAGTTGTCCCAGGTTCAAGGGTCAGAATAAGAATTAGTAAGCAGCAGCAGGAATGGGGCTTGTTGAAGGATGGTTGAAAAATGGTCTTTGGCTGTGGAATGGTCCTAGGACATACATGGTAGCATTATTTTCAAGGTCATCCAACTTAGAAAGGCAATTGAAGAATGGCCAGAGACAGAAGGGTCTTTTCCAACTAGTGTTTTAAAATATGACTGCTCTTTCTATGGAAGATATTCATATTCAAATATTGTGTTAAGTTTCAAGAGATGCCTTCAACTAAATTCTCCAGCATTTATTTTTTAAGTCAATCAGTGGGATTTTAAAATTGGAATCGTGTTTAGATGAGAGTAACAAATGGGAACCAGGGGAAAACTAGCATTTGCAGCGATTGTAGAACATTTTTCTTACCAGCTGAATTTACCTTTGCATTCTACATCAGATCACACACACACACACACACACACACACACACACACACACACACACACACACACACACACACACAGAGAGAGAGAGAGAGAGAGAGAGACAGAGACAGAGACAGAGACAGAGACAGAGACAGAGACAGAGACAGAGACAGAGAGACAGAGATGCAGACACATCTACACATGCATACACACACACCACAACTTCTCCTTAATGAATGCCTCATTTTGTTCTGAAAGGACAGGCCATAATTTGTTCCAGTTGAAACATGTCATGGTTGAAACATTTAGGACAAACTAGACAAGAGACAGAAATCCATTAGATATCTGTCTCTATGTTTTCCTCTAAGCAGAATGTGGCTCATGCTTCACTAAGTTGCCTCCCTCCCCATTCACTCTAATTGCTTATCCATATCTCTAAATTGTCAAACAGAGAAACAGTGGCTTAAGATGAAGAAGGATGTTATTCGAAATATTTGTTCATGGGTCATGGCTTAGATCATTATGAAGAACAGTCAACAGTAAAGAGATCTGTAGAGAGATAAAATGTCTGTTCAAAAGTGTGACAATTAACATGACCATGAAACTTGGGGGAAACAGTGTAATGTTGATGTACATGAGATTTATCCTTCCCCAGGCCTCTGGACATTTAGCAGAAGTTCTTACAGGAAGGAATGTTTGTATACATAGGCTTCTGCCTACAGAAATTTGCACTGTATGTACGATCACCTGGAAATGGCAATTGATGTTAGGAGTGAACAACTTGGGTCCTAGTACTTGTATTAATTTATTTACATTTTTGAATTTATTTCTTCATGCTGATATTCCTCATTTCCCTCTAAGGCACATGGAGTTCAAGTTAGCATAGATGAGGTCCCTTTTCACTTTACCATCCATACTAGCAAGCCAGTGGACTAAGTTGGGTTAAAAGAAAGTATAAGGAAGAATAATATGGGAGAACCCCCAATCCAACATTCTAACCTCTACAACACAATAGTACAGCTTAACTGTAAGCAGAACCAAGCAGTACTCAAGTATAGGGATGTATAAATCAAAATCACTCCAACTGTTCAAATTGATTCAAAAAAATTGATCTAATTAATTTTGAATATTTTAATCAATTCAGAAAAATTAATTCAATCAAATCGGATGTCCACAATAATTTAGAAGTCCCAGTTCAATTTAGATTGCTGAAAAGCAGGTGTGCATTTATTTATAAAGGGTTAGTTCATACTGATCTGAATGACTGAGGCTTGTACAATCCAATAATTTCATCATTCTGACAATCCAGATATGTCTGAATTGGTTCAAATGAATTCAGCATTTAAAATATTTTCACAGGCCTACTTAAATAATCTGTTTATAGCCCAGAATAGACATGTGAATGTAGGCAGTCCTTATTTAGTGATTGCCTCATTTAGCAACCATTCACAGTTATGACAGTGTTGGAAATGTTATGGAATTAAGTCAGAGTCCAGGGTTTGCGCAGCGGAATGTGGGATTGCAGTTTGATAATAGAGTCAATAATTGAATGTCTTCAACGTGTTCAAAAAAGAATAATCTTTACTTGAAATAAACAGCACAACTATAACACACATAGTCCATTCTTGGATAAATGAAAAACACTTTCTGTATGCAATAAATTCAGCTCTCTTACTTATCTCCAGTAGATAATATTCTTCCAAACATACATCAATAGAAGACCTTGAACTTTTTCAGTCAAAACTCTTGTAGCTGCAAGCTTTAGCTGCGGGAGTAACTCAGTCTCTAACATAAAGTGACCAGATTTTAACATTAGTAAGCGGGACACCATTGACAGCAGGGGGAGGGGGGGATGTTCTTGATTAAAAACTTTGACTCCTGCTGGAAGATGAAGCAGAGTAGGACCAGGACCCTTGCCTCCTGACCTGATAATCTTTAGAGGTGGTTTCAAATCCAACATGGGAGGGGTCTAAAGTTTAGACTCCTCCCATGTTGGATTTGAAACCACCTCCTTTTGTTTCACAGTCTGGAGGTTATTAGCAATTGCCATCAGAATTGGAGGTTTGACCTCTTTTTTGAGTTCCTTCTAAGTCATGTTGAGGTGGTCTAGAAAGTGGTCTAGAGTTTCCTCTACTCACTTCAGGGCATGATATCTTAGACATATTTTCACTTTTGCCCTGTTTCTGTCTCTTTTCTGTCATTAAAAAAGTAACTTTTAGTTCAGATTCTGTCAGAGGCGTGTCTATGCAAATGAGCCTTGCTTGCTCTCCGACCTCGTGTTACAGAAAGGAAAGGAAAAAAAAAAAAGGCTTCGCAGCCATTTCAAGCCCCTTCTGCAGCGCGTTATTTAAAACCAGGCAGGCAAGTGAATCGGCTTTTAAGGGAGAGCTGGGGGGAAACTCTTAAATGCTTTTTCTTTAAGCAGCTGTTTTGATTCCCTTAAAATCAGCTGTAGCGTCCTCTGCTCCCTCTGAATAAGCACGGCAAACTCTTCTGGGAATTGCAGTCTTTCAAAAAATCGGGACTTTTAAAAAACGCAGCGGGACGCGGGACAAATTGTTGAAAAGTGGGACTGTCCCGCCAAAAGCGGGACGTCTGGTCACCTTACTCTAACACACAGTGAAAATCAATTAATCAAGCATGCGTGTGTGCTCTAACTCGCCTGCTCTCATGCTCTCTCTTTATATTCATTAGCAAACAAACCTGGATTCATTTAAAGCACCACTGTAATTTATACAAACCTGGATTAACAGTTTACTTTTATATTAGGAAACCCAATCTGTTTGGACATAGTCCTGACAGGAAAAGTAACGTTATGAACAGCCCTTGAATCTTCAACTTTCACATGTCTGTAAAGCAAAGAAAAACTGAAGTAAGATCCTAAGCACAATTGTGATTTCATTTAGTAACTGCTTCGCTTAACAGCTAAGTTGCCGACCCCAACCACGGTCATTAAACAAGGACTACCTGTATATCAAGCATCCAGGACTTGCTGTACTTTATGTGTAATACTTTAATCATATAGGGCATACTCTATATATGGTATGTTGGATAAAAGGAATCTGCAACTTTGAAATGGAACTCTCAGTATCGTTTACCTTTGGTCATAAGATAAGTTTGTTGAAGATATAGTGTAAGACTTGTGTAGTTGTCTGTTATATCAGAGTTGTACACAAATACGGGAAAAGGGCCTTCTCGAGGGGAAGATATCTGAAAAAACAACTACTGCTCAATTACCAACTCTATTTTCAGTTAGCAGACAATCCACCACTGCCAAGTACCAAAAATAGACTATGATTTCAGCCTAATACTTTCAAGTTGTTCAATCACAGCAGGTTAGGTAAATCCAAAATGTACAAACATCAAACTGATTTAAAGTTACAATTTTATCATGTCATGCATAAGTTTTGACCTGAGTGCACGATATACTGCTATACATTGCTAAATTTGCTGCTCCATAGAAACCAACTCCTCTGGTTGGTTTTAATGCCATGACATTTTCTTAAGATGATGCAGATGTCTAGAATTGCAGCTTTGCTTAGTTCATTCCAATGCAATTTTGTAATGGCATCAAGAGAGGGAGAATAGCTCACAGATACATGCAAACACCATACAGTAATTCAAATCAATAGATACAGAACACACACATAACATTTGGGATGTCTGTATTTGCCCTGACTCATTCATGTTCACCTCCTGTAATTATATTGAATGCAACATGCCTATACAGCTTCATATGACCAGGAATGCTGATTTTGTAGAGACTGGAATTCATTGCACCAATAAGTGTAAATGTAGGAAGATCCATGGGGAGTTGCAGATGAGGCTAGATAGAATGAAAATTTGGGCAGAATGCAAGAGAAATGGCTCCTTTCCTTTCAAATAATAGCCACTGTAGATATAGATGAGTCAGACATGACTTCGCGACTAACAACAACAACAACAGAAATAGCTTGATACACTTTTAGAGATCCATTCAGAAACTACACTTGCTTGACACTATTGTTACCTTAACAGGGAGAATTTCATCATTAAGCACAGCAGAGAGGAAATCTCTAATTGTACTAATAGGAGTTATTGGAATAATTAAAGCATTACTCAATGGGATCTCCCACACACTCTGACTAGTATGCTGCTTCTGCAAATAGCAGAAGCTCAGTCAGAGAGCATGCAGGGGAGGAAAAAGAATCAACCCCGTGCTGTAAGGTTGCTTAGGGTGCTTTGGCAACAGTAATGTTGTACTGTTATAAATTGACTGTGCTTGTTTTTGCCATTGTTTTAATCATCATAGTATGCACACCAGTAGTGGGTTCCTGCCGGTACGGTTAATAGCTGTTGTTCGGCACAGAGCCGAAGACGCTGCTGCCGTTCGCGGTGCAGGGGCTTTCCCCGGGTGCTGCCGCCGCCTGTATGGACGCCGCCAATTGCGTTCTTTTGCCCTCTGCGCATGCGCAAAGCGTTCTGCATGCGCAGAGGGCAAAAGAACGCAATTGGCGGCGTCCATGCGGGCGGGGAAAGCACCCAGGGAAAGCTCCCGCACCGCAAACGGCAGCAGCGTCTTCGGCTCTGCGCCGAACAACAGCTATTAACCGTACCGGCAGGAACAGGCAGGAACCCACCTCTGATGCACACATCAGAAGGCAAATCCTACTCCAGTGTATGGGAAAGCCATAAGGCTGGGTGAAGGGCAAGCATGTCATTCTCTTGCATTTGTATTTTAGAGGGAGGCTGGGAGTCCTTATGAACTCTAATCGTTTTGCTGAAAAGACGGGGTGCCTGCCCCATGTGGGAGAAAAGCATGGCATTTTTTCAGAGTCAAAAACAAAATGGACATACTGTCCAAAAGGGATGCTTCCTTTCCAATGAAAGGCAACTCCTCTTTCCCATGGTTTGATTCCCTTTTCCTCATGGGATAAAAGTGAGATGACAGCTTTGGACACTTCATTGCAGAGAGCCTCAAGATCAAATGTCAGGAATGGAATATGAGAGTTTTATAAGAAGCCTGTAGGAATGCTTGGATAAAAGGAAAAACTCTGAAGAGAAACACAGAAGAGTGTTTGAGTGAATTCTGCCTCAGACTCATGCAGCAGCTATCAAACCTTTGGGAATGGGGTTACTGTAGCCAGGAAGAGTAAAAAAATACTGTATTTTTCGGAGTATAAGACGCACCTTTTTCTTCCCTAAAAGAGGCTGAAAAATTGGGTGCGTCTTATACTCCGAATGTATCTTTTCCAAAGCTTTTTTCCCCAGCCCTAAGGAGGTGCTATCGATCTTCCCGGCTTCCTACTCTGTCTTTGCAGGCTTGTTTTCATTCCTACTCCTCTGAAAAAGTTTTTTTCAGCCCTAACGAGGTGCTAACGATCTTACTGTCTTGTAGCATTTTTTTATTCCTACTCCCTCGAAGTAGTTTTTTACCAGCCCTAAGTCTTTGCAGGCTTGTTTTCATTCCTACTCCCTCTGAAAAAGTTTTTTTCAGCCCTAACCAGGGGATAAAATAATGTGCTGAAGCTGAACAGACTAAGGACGCTAGCCAGATGAATACCTGATAGGTAGATTCCCCCCCCCTATTTTCCTCCTCCAAAACTAAGGTGCGTCTTATACTCCGAAAAGTACGGTACATGTTTGGAGAGCGCATGATTGTCTGAAGCCTTAACAAATACAGGATCGCTGAGGTAATCCTGCCATCTCAGCAGTGCTTTAAATAGTGCTGGCTTTGAGTAGGTCTTACTTTGGCAAGCAGTATATATTGCACTGAAAAAAAGATGTAGCAGTGAAAGCTGGTAAGTAGTACATTACACTCCATGGTATCTGATTTCCTACCAGGGTCAAGTGTCAGTTTTAATGGAGAGGAAGATACTGAGTTGGAGCAGAAAATAAAGGAGGAGAAGGAGAAGAATGATTCACTTTCCAGTTCCTATGACTACAGTCCCAATAAGATTTTATCAATGGCATATTTCTTTTAAAAAAAAGGAAATGACCATGGAAATCTTATCTTGGTTCTCTCTCTACCTTACTTAGTTCATCCTCAGTCTTTGACACATTCTCAATTGTGAAACCATTTCTGAAGTATTTTACACACGGAATCTGAGGCTTGCCCCTATATTTGTAATGTACTTAATCCTAACTAGCTGTGCCTTCAAATCTAAAAAGCAGCCTGATACAAAATTCAACAATGAAAATAAATGCCTTTTAAAAAAGAATAGCACAAGGCATCAAAGACACACAGATAAATAGATTCAGTTTCAGTGATGATGGGTGGACACATTTCAGGGGCGGGTTCCTAATTTTTTTACTATCACTCTGTGGGCCTGGCTTATTTTGTGGGTGTGGCTTGCCAGCCATGTGAGCGGGTGGGCGTGGGCCTCGGGAGCTTGGCAGCAGACAGAGAAGCGGGGGGGACATTGCCCACCCGCAACACAGCCCACCACAGTGGGAGCAGCAAGACCGCAACAGCGGTTCTTTTAGGAGGCTCCGGCTAGTCTGAATGCTTCTCCCCATTCGATGATCCTAGGCTCTTGCCACCCGTTCCCCCTCCCCTCAGCAGCTCGAGAAGCCTCAAATGTGCGAAAATGCCTAGGATCATCACCGCACATTTGTGGCTTCTTGGATTGCTGAAGGGAGGGGAATGGAGATAGCGCCTGCCGCCCATTCTTTCAGCATCTCACGCACTTCTTCAGCCATCCTCCCCTGCTTGGACTCACTGTGGGGTAGGAAGGCAGCGCATGCACAGTGCCGGAAACTCGGCTTATGAGCATGCGCAGAAGAAAATTTAAAAAAAAATTAAAAATTTTTTTTAATGGCGGCGCCCAGGCACCAGCAACCGACCGCACCGATACTGTGACGTCACCAGTGGGCCGCTACCGGTGCTATAGAGTGGACTGCACCAGTAGGAACCCACCACTGACACATTCAGAGATATGCAATCCCACAAATAACCAGGTCTGTGCCATGCAAGGTTTATATAGGTGATGATCAGCACCTTCTATATATGTTGGTTTAAAACAAAGGGTAACAAATGCAGATGCCTGCCCTCATAATTGTCTTAATGTCAAATAATCTTCTATATGTATTCCACTGGAATTTTAAGTTTCTGTTTCAACAAATGTTTTGAGCATTTTGAGTCTTTTTCATGCAGCCCTCTACGAAAATTGATGGACACCTGTATTCAATTGCAATAAAATTATGTTATGAAATAACATACAATGTAAGAAATTCTGTAGCTTTCACTAATTAACATACATTGGGTTGTGCAGCAATCCAGATTTAAAAACCAAATATGACTTGGAGTGCACACAGTAACACCTGTTGTCAATACTTTGAAGCACTTAATTTTGTCCTGAGGTTATGTGGCTGCCCACCAAAGGAGAAACACGATTCCAGGAAATGTCATGTTTGGTTTAAGGTTTGGTTTAAGTCTGAAGGGGATGAATTCAGCAAGAAAGAAAAGCATTATTATTTTTTTCTAAGTATTTTTATAGCTTGATTCCAATTTTACCTTCCAAAATCACATCGGGACTGTGAGAAAATCATTAAAAGCAAAGCACTACTTTCTAGCTTTCTCGGCTACTTTAAAAGAAAATAATGCAATGAATACTACTTGCCAAAGGAAGGTCTATTTGCTGCCAGCACTATTTAAAGCACTGCTGAGATGGCAGGATTATCTCAGCGATCCTGTATTTTTTAAGACTATTGACAAAATCTTGCTGTCTCAAAATATATATTGTTATTCCTTCTTACCATTTCTCCTCCCCTAAACATTTCAAAGTTGCTGCCTGACTTTGAGGCAGAATTCACTCGTGGATCGTCTGTGCTTCTCTTCAGAGCTTTTTCTTTGATCCGACCATTCCTACAGGCTTCCTATAAACTTTCAGATTCCATTCCTAACATTTGATCTTGAAGCTCTCTGCAATGAAGTGTCCAAAGCTGTCACCTCACTTTTGTCCCACGAGGAGAAGAGAATCAACACATGGGGAAAAGGAGTTGCCTTTATCTGAAAGATAGCATGTCTTTAATACGGTATGTCCATTTTGTTTTCGACTCTCCAAAAATGCAATGCTTTTGTCCTTCGTGGGGCAGGCATTCCATCTTTTCAGTGAAAGAATGAGAGAGCCTGAGCACCATGTAAAATGCAAAAGTGAAGGAATCGGCATGCTGGGGAACTATGGACTTGCCATTCAGCCTCATTTCCTTCCAATTTCCCATGCAGTTAGAGGGATTTGCCTTGTTTATTTTTATTTTATTTATTTTGTCAAGCGTGTATAAGATTACAGACAAAGTATAAACATTAATATGAATATATAAGAAGTATTTGTATTTGAATTTGTTTATTTGTCAAGCATATATGATTATAAACAAAGTATAAACAGTAAAACATGATTGAATATATGTAATAGTACAAGCATGAATAAGAGTAAAAGAGGTAAGAAAATATGTGAACATTAGGACAGGAACGGTAGGCACGATTGTGCGCTTATACACGCCCCTTACCGACCTAGATAATCTGAGGTTGAAGTTTTGGGGGTTTGGGGAAGAAACTACTGAGTCAAGTAAAGTGTTCCGGGCGTTAACAACTCTGTTGTTGAAGTTGAATTTCTTGCAATCAAGTCTGGAGCGGTTTACATTAAGTTTGTATCTATTGTGAGCTCTTGTATTATTGTGGTTGAAGCTGAAGTAGTCATTAACAGGTAGGACATTGAGGCAGATAATTTTGTGAGCTACACTTAGGTCAGATCGAAGGCGGTGGAGTTCTAAATTTTGAAGTCCCAAAATTTCAAGTCTGGTTTCATAAGGAATTCTGTTGTGAACAGAGGAATGTAATACTCTTCTTGTGAAGTATCGCTGGACATTCTCAATTGTGTTAATGTCTGATATGTAGTGTGGGTTCCAGACAGATGAGCTGTATTCAAGAATCGGACTAGCAAATGTTTTGTATGCTCTGGTTAAGAGTACAATGTTACCAGAGAAGAAGCTGCGCAAGATTAGGTTAACCACTCTTAATGCCTTCTTTGCTATGTAGTTGCAGTGGGCTCTGGCACTCAGATCGTTAGAGATGAGTACTCCGAGGTTCTTTACTGAGTGAGGATCATCAAGGTCATGATCATCAAGTTTGTATTTAGTGTTTTGATTATTTTTGCCAATGTGTAAAACTGAGCATTTGTTGTTTTGAGTACATGATATTTTACAAATACATGGGGACTTTAGGACAGGGATGGTAGGCACACTGGTGCGCTTATGCACGCCCCTTACAGACCTCTTAGGAATGGGGTGAGGTCAATGGTAGACAGTTTAAGGTTAAAGTTACAGGGGTTTCAAGAAGAAACTACAGAGTCAGGTAATGTATTCCAGGCATTGACCACTTTGTTGCTGAAGTCAAATTTTTTGCAATCAAGTTTGGAGCAGTTTACATTAAGTTTGTATCTATTGCGAGCTCGTGTATTGTTGCGGTTGAAGCTGAAGTAGTCATTGACAGGTAGGACATTGTAGCATATAATTTTGTGTGCTACACTTAGGTCAGATCGAAGGTGGCGCAGTTCTAAATGTTCTAGGCCCAAAATTTCAAGTCTGGTGGCATAAGGTATTCTGTTGCGAGCAGAGAAGTGGAGGACTCTTCTCGTGAAATATCTCTGCACATTCTCAATTGTATTAATGTCCAATATGTAGTGTGGGTTCCAGACAGATGAGCTGTATTCGAGTATTGGTCTAGCAAATGTTTTATATGCTCTGGTTTAGAAGTACAATATTACCAGAGAAGCTACGCAAGATTAGGTTAACCACTCTTAATGCCTTCTTAGTGCCTTGTGACTGCACAATACATGCATACTGTGATGGTATAAACAGGCACATTAAATTTATTACATCACATTGTTTCTGCTGCCAAAGCACGCTAAACTGACCATAGAGCATGGTCTTTGGTTGGTTCTTTTTCCTCACCTGAATGCTCCCTGCTTGGGCTTAAGTTGTTTATTTGCAGAAGAAGTGTATTAGTCAGATGCATGCATGTCTGGGAGATCTCACAGAGTGTTGCTTTAATTACTCCAAGAACTTTGATTAGTACAATTACATCACCATCTTTTCTGCTCTCTTTCTAGTTCCCTGGGATCTCTCATGTATAGTAGCAACCAAAATTGGACACAATATTATAGATGGAGTCTGATCACTGCAGAGTAGAAAGGAATGGCCATTTTTATGATTTCCATTGAGGTAGCCCAAGATTGATTAGCTCATTTGACTTCTGCAGCACACTGCTGGCTCATGCTTAAATCACTGATCTTGGTACCATCTGCTTTGTACATTTCCTGCCTAAACGCTGACTACTTTATATCTCTTTACATTAAATATCACTTTATTGAATAGGGCCCAATAGTCTTTTAAAACTTTAGCAAAACGTATCTTCTGAAATTTGTGTCAAGTGCAGAGAAGATGGAGATCCTTTCACCCTCTCTTCTAAGTCATTTATAAAAATGTTGAGAAGCATTGGACCAAGGTACCCAATTGCAAATTTTCTCTATGTAGATAAAGCACTATTCATCCACCAAATGGTGTTGTTCACAACTGTGAAACCATCTGATTGTGATATTACCCATCTGATATTGTTCCATTTGATCAAATATGAGATAATGGTCAACTTGATCAAATGCCTCACTGAGGTTTATGTACATTATCACCACAACATTCCCTTGATTTAAGAATCTAGTCACTCCCACAACATTCTCTTGATTTACTGATCTAAATAACTTTATCAAAAGAGAAAAAGAGTGATAACATTATCCAGTGTTAACAAACCCACACTGCTTCTAGTAACCCCTTATTCCTTTTTAAATATTTGCAAACCCACTGCTTGATGAGCTTTTATAGAATTTTCCCAGGTATTAATACAATCCTGTCTATACCATGTTTCCCCGAAAATAAGACCCTGTCTTATATTTTTTTGAACCCTGAAATAAGCGCTTGACCTTATTGCCATGCACTCAAAAGCCCGATTGGGCTTATTATCAGGGGATGTCTTATTTTGGGGGAAACAGGGTAGTTTCCCAAGTCTCTCCTTTCTAAGAACAGCAACGAAGTTAACTCTTGTTCTATCTCATGGCACGTCCCTCAGAAGTTCTCAAAATTACGGTCAGTGCTTCTGAGATCACATCCACCAGTTCTTTTAGCACCCTGGGAGGTAGTCCATCTGACCCTAGTGACTTGAATTCATTCAAAGCAACTATTTGTTCTTTCTGCTTCATTGTGTATTTTGACCTGTATTTGTCTTCTTCCCCTCATAATGCTCATTTTGACGGATGAAACAGCTTTTTCCTTTTGTAAAAAGACAGATACAAGATAGGAGCTGAGCAGTTCAGTTTTCTGTCCGTTATTTGTCACCAGTTTTCCATCTTCTTCAACAAGCAAACCAATCATTTCCTTGATTTTCCTCTTGTTCCACACATACCCAAACAATAAAATATTTGTAGTTGTTGGCCTTCATTGCCAGCCTCACCTTGTTCTGAGCTTTAGCTTTCGTAACCTCATCCTTACAAATGTGGGTTATTTCCTGAGAACTTTTTATGCAACTACATTGATTTTATCAACTGTCTCCCCGTCACCTTTTAACTTTATTTTATTTTTTGCTTTGGTGTTGCCTGTGTTTAAAACTTAATGCCATCATTTCTCAAAACTTTCCAACCCTCCAGAATAGTTTTTCATTCAGGATTCCCACTGATGGAATCCTTCTCACTTTTTTCCTTTGCTTATTTAAATCAGTTATCTTGAAATGCAGAACACTAATTTGACTATATAATATGTTGAATTTTAGGATTCATGGTCATTCGCTCCCAAATTTTATATAACTTCAATTTCTTCAACTATTTCTTCTCTATTAATAAATATTAAATCCAGTGTAAGTTATCTCCTGTTTCCCACCTTCACATTTTAGAAGATTGAGTTGCCTTTAAAGTATGTTCCATTTATCATAGAGTGTGATTCCCAGTTGTTGCGGAGGTAGTTGAAAATACCCCTTTACTACTGTGGTATGTTTCCTGGACATCTTAGCGATGTGATTTATGAAAATGTCATCTACTTCTTCTGCATGGTTGGATGGACTGTGGTACATAGTTGTTGTGCCTTGGCCGCGTCCGGCGCCGAGTCTGGAGGATCCGGAGGACGCGGAGCCGCTCATGGTGCAGCAGTACCAGCCTATGTGCCTGGCACCAGAGACGGCTGGTGATGAGGACTCGGTGCCAGAGCAGGACGATCTCCCAGGACCTTCTGCACCTGCGCAGCAGAGTTCTTCATCAGGAGATGAAGAACTCATGCTGAATGCCAGAGCACGCAGAGCAGCCAGAAGACAGGACTGGCTGAGTAAGCGTCGGTCCAATAGGAGGAAGCAGTGAGGGCTAATTGGGCCACGCCCTTCAGTGGCTATATTAGGCCATGGTACTTAGTGCTCATTGCTGAGAACAACAATTCACTGACCGCAGCATATCCAGAGTTTCGTTTCTACGTCTGTTTGGGAATCTTATCACCAGCTTCTGCCAGCTTTATTCCGGGAAGCCAGCCAAGTTGTTCAGATAAGAATTAATGAGTCTTGCTTTGAACTTTTGTCTGTGTGCTATTTAACCCTCACGTAACCCAAAGAACCTTATTCCTGAAGACTTTCCGTTTGTGTTGTTTTGGACTTCTAAACCCTCTGAGTTTTACTAAGAAACTTTATTAGTAAAAGGAACCTTTTTGTTTGCCTCCCAACGACTGTGTGTGTGTGTTTCTGGGGGGTTGCGGTGCTGGGTCACAACAGTTTGTTCTCAGCCCAAACTGACCACACACAAGCCCAGATTGCATCATGGAGCAGCTTCAGGACGAGAATGCTCAACTTCGGCAGCAGCTGGCAATCATGAACGCTCAGTTAACAAGGCAGCAAAATCAGTTGGCAGCTGCTCCTGCGTTGGCCCCAGCCCAACGGACACGCTGCCCGATAGCCATGCCGGATAAGTTCCATGGTGACGAGGCTATGTTCCCGGCGTTCCTGGGCCAGTGCCAGTTGTTCATGTCTCTGAGGCCAGAGGATTTCCCCCACGACCGGGACAAGGTGGGGTTTGTAATTAGCCTGCTGTCTGGAAATGCAGCACGTTGGGCCACCCCTCTACTGGTCCAGAACAGTCCCCTCCTCCAGGACTTTGGGCGTTTCTGCACTCATTTGGAGGAGATGTTCGCGGATCCAATTAAGGCCCAGACAGCGTGCAGGCAATTAAGGCAGCTGAGGCAAGGCCGGAGACCACTCAGGGAATACATCAGTGAGTTCCGTCTCCTCAGCCAAGACTCGGCCTGGAATGAGGCAGCGTTGTTGGATGCCTTCCAGGAGGGCTTGGCAGACAGCATCCAGGATGAGCTGGCACGCGTGGACATTCCTGCAACCACCCAAGAACTGGTGCGGCTCTGCTTGAAAATTGATGCCCGGTTGCAAGCGAGGAACGCACGCCGTGCTGCTCCGGCGCCTCTCGCGCCACCTGACGTCCCCGCTGTTCTGGCTCCACGTCGCGCTGCTCAGGCACCTCCTGTTCCCCGTGGACTTCCATCGGCCCCGGCTCCCCGTGACAAGCCTATGGACCTTGGCGCTGTTCGGCCCCGCTTGACCGGCGCGGAAAAGGACAGACGCAGGGCAGGGGGGTTGTGTTTGTATTGCGGCGACCCGGGCTATTTCGCTCGCTCGTGCCCTAGGAAGGGTCGGGGGCCCACCGCTTCTGGTCCTGCTCCACCGTCCCAGCCATCGCCGTCGGGAAACGGCCAGCGCCCGGCCTAGCGGAGACGCTGGGTCGGGCATGCACACCGAAGGACTCCGGCTCAGCTGACGTGGATCCCGGTCCTCCGCGGCATCTGCTCTTGGACACCAAGGTCTTTATTGACCACCGGGACCGCGGCGTCTCCGCACACGCTTTGGTGGACTCCGGGGCAACCACCAATTTCATTGACGAGGCGTTCGCCCAGCATCTTGCCGTTCCCCTGTGCCCCGTGGACCCGCCGATGAGGGTGGAAACAATCGATGGCCGGGTGTTGCTGTCCGGTCCGATTAAGGCCATCACGCAGCCGGTGCGCCTTTGCATTGGACGGCACGAGGAGGCCATCCAGTTTTACGTGACGTCGGGACTCCATTTCCCTTTGGTTCTCGGACTGGCGTGGCTGCGCACCCACGACCCTCAGGTTGTATGGTCCCAGAACTTCATTGCCTTCCCGAGTCTCCAGTGTGTGGACCATACGCGCCAGGTTTGTGCGGGCGCGGTACCTGACCCTCCGGACATTTCACTCCCAGCTGAGTTTGCAGACTTCGCTGATGTGTTTAGCGAAAAGGAGGCGGACCAGTTGCCCCCGCACCGGCCCTACGATTGCCCTGTGGATCTGATTCCCAACGCTCCGCTCCCTGTGGGCCACCTCTATTCCATGTCAGAACCCGAACTGGCCGCACTGCGGGACTTTATCGATAAAAACCTGGCCAGGGGTTTCATCCGACCCACCTCATCGCCCTTGTCTGCCCCCGTCCTCTTCGTCAAGAAGAAAACCGGGGACTTGCACCTGTGCTGCGATTATCGCAAGTTGAATGCCATCACAGTGCGTAACCGGTACCCGTTGCCCCTCATCCCGGAGTTGATGGAACGCCTCCGCTCGGCGACCATCTTCACCAAATTGGACTTACGTGGCGCTTACAATTTGGTGCGTGTTCGTGAGGGGGACGAGTGGAAGACGGCGTTCGGAACCCGCTACGGTCATTTTGAGTATACGGTCATGCCGTTCGGCTTGACCAACGCTCCGGCTGTGTTCCAGCATTTCATGAACGACATCTTTAGAGATTTGCTGGACCAGTTCGTTGTCGTGTACCTGGACGATATTATGATTTATTCTACGTCCCGGAGCAGCCACATCCAACATATCCGTCAAGTCCTGCAGCGGTTGAGAGACCACCAGCTATACGCGAAATTAGAGAAATGCCAGTTTTTTCAGACGACTGTGGATTTCCTGGGCCATCGGATTTCGCCAGAAGGCATCGCCATGGACCGGGGCAGGGTCGAGGCCCTGAAAACCTGGCAACCCCCGCGCTGGGTGAAGGACGTTCAGCGACTCCTGGGGTTCGCAAATTATTATAGGACCTTCATCCCGGGGTTCGCAACTCTGACCGCGCCTCTCACTCGACTCCTGCAGAAACAAGTCCCTTTCCGGTGGGGCGATTCCGAACAGGAGGCGTTCAAGATCCTCACGGATGCCTTCATGCAGGAGCCGATCCTCAAGCACCCAGACCCTCACCGCCCTTTTGTTGTGGAGGCGGACGCGTCCGACATTGCCGTGGGAGCCGTCTTGCTCCAGACCCGGGAAGATGGCGGCCATCTCTTCCCTTGCGCTTATTATTCCCGGAAATTAACCTCGTCGGAGCGCAATTATACGATCTGGGAGAAGGAGTTGCTGGCCATCAAGGCGGCTTTCGAGACCTGGCGGCACCACCTCGAGGGGGCTCGTCATCAAGTGGAGGTGCGCACAGACCATAAGAACCTGGAGTTCTTGCAGACGGCCAGGAAGCTCAACCAGCGCCAGATACGCTGGTCGTTCTTTTTCTCCCGCTTCAATTTTCGCATTACGTACATCCCGAGTGGCCGGAATCAGCAGGCGGACGCGCTGTCCCGCAAGCCGGAATACGCCCAAGCCCAGGAACCGCTGCCACCCCGGACGGTCCTGCCCGTCGAGTCCTTTGCAGCTACCCAGGATCCCGTGGACCTCCGAGGACAGATCCGGGAGGCGCAGCGACACGACGCCTACGCGGCACAACGGAGGCAGGAGATAGGGCCTGAGTCCCCTTGGACGTTTTCGGACGACCTCCTCCGTTTCCGGGACCTGCTCTACGTTCCTGCCGGTCCGCTCCGTGGCCTGATCCTGCAGCAGTGCCACGACAGCCCTGCGGCTGGCCACTTCGGCCTTTTCAAGACTCTGAACCTGGTGGCTCGGACTTTTTGGTGGCCCCGACTCCGTGATGACGTCCAGGCCTATGTGACGTCTTGTGTTCTCTGTGACGCCAGGCCAAGTATGCCCCTGGAACGCCGCCGGGCCTGCTGCAGCCCTTGCCGACGCCTGAGAGACCCTGGGGGGCCGTCTCTATGGACTTCCTCACGGACATGCCCCCGTCCGCCGGCTTCACGACCGTGTTCGTAGTGGTCGATATGCTGACCAAAATGGCACATTTCATCCCCTGTCGCGGGTTGCCGACAGCTCGTGCCACGGCCCGCATGTTTATCCAGCATGTTTTCCGCCTGCATGGTCTGCCGGATCGGGTCGTGTCGGATCGGGGAGCCCAGTTCACGGCCCAGTTCTGGAAGGGTCTGATGGCGGCCCTGGAGGTCCAAGTCTGCCTCTCGTCAGCGCATCATCCGGAGACTGACGGGGGCACTGAAAAAGTCATCGGCATCCTTGAACAGTACCTGCGCTGTTTTGTCAACCAGCAGCAGGACAACTGGGCGGAATACCTTGCCGTGGCCGAGTTTGCTTTTAACAACTCTCAGCACACCTCCACGCACGCCTCTCCGTTCCTCGCCAACTTTGGTTACCACCCCCGTTTCTTCCCGCTCACGCTCCTAGACTCTCCTGTTCCTGTGGCAGAGGAATTCCTGTCCGAGCTCCAGGCCGTTCACCAACTGGTCAAACGCTCGTTGAATAAAGCCAAGGAAGATTACAAGAGGGTCGCGGACCGCTCCCGGCGAGCAACTCCACCTCTGGCGGTCGGGGATCGTGTCTGGCTGTCCACGAAGCATCTCCCCTCCGACCGACCGGCTCGCAAGCTTGACCACCGCTTCTTGGGTCCGTTCCCGGTGGAAGCGGTCATTAACCCCGTGGCCTACCGGTTGACGTTGCCCCGCTCTCTCAGGATCCACCCCGTCTTCCACCGGTCCCTCCTTGTTCCCGAACGTCCTGCCTGTCCGCTCCGCCCTCCCGCTCCGCCTCAGCCTGTGATCCGCACTCCCGCTGACCCACCCGAATACGAAGTTGCCAGTATTCGGGATTCCCGCTGGATGAAGGGCCGGTTCCAGTACCTCATTGAGTGGAAGGGGTACGGCCCTGAAGACTTCACATGGGAGGATGCGACCGCCGTGCATGCTCCGGATCTGGTCCGGGCCTTCCACTCTCAATTCCCGTCCCGGCCGCATCCGGACCGACAGACCCGGGGGAAGGGCCCTGCGGTGAGGGATAGTGTTGTGCCTTGGCCGCGTCCGGCGCCGAGTCTGGAGGATCCGGAGGACGCGGAGCCGCTCATGGTGCAGCAGTACCAGCCTATGTGCCTGGCACCAGAGACGGCTGGTGATGAGGACTCGGTGCCAGAGCAGGACGATCTCCCAGGACCTTCTGCACCTGCGCAGCAGAGTTCTTCATCAGGAGATGAAGAACTCATGCTGAATGCCAGAGCACGCAGAGCAGCCAGAAGACAGGACTGGCTGAGTAAGCGTCGGTCCAATAGGAGGAAGCAGTGAGGGCTAATTGGGCCACGCCCTTCAGTGGCTATATTAGGCCATGGTACTTAGTGCTCATTGCTGAGAACAACAATTCACTGACCGCAGCATATCCAGAGTTTCGTTTCTACGTCTGTTTGGGAATCTTATCACCAGCTTCTGCCAGCTTTATTCCGGGAAGCCAGCCAAGTTGTTCAGATAAGAATTAATGAGTCTTGCTTTGAACTTTTGTCTGTGTGCTATTTAACCCTCACGTAACCCAAAGAACCTTATTCCTGAAGACTTTCCGTTTGTGTTGTTTTGGACTTCTAAACCCTCTGAGTTTTACTAAGAAACTTTATTAGTAAAAGGAACCTTTTTGTTTGCCTCCCAACGACTGTGTGTGTGGGTTTCTGGGGGTGTGTGTGTTTCTGCGGTGCTGGGTCACAACAATAGTAACATCAGTGTCATGATTGTTTTTCCCCCTCTTAATATTTACTACTTTCTGCACAGTATTCTCATTTTGTGTCTTGAATTTTCATACAGATAACATCAATCTTTTTTTTAATTATAAAAATTTCTTTATTTAAATACACACACATAAACATAAAACAAACTTTTAAAAACCTGGCACATTGTGACCATCCTGTTATGTCTTTCCATTCAGTGGTAATTCTATAACAAGTAATATCTTC
Source organism: Diadophis punctatus similis (assembly GCA_023053685.1). Lineage (NCBI taxonomy): Eukaryota > Metazoa > Chordata > Lepidosauria > Squamata > Dipsadidae > Diadophis > Diadophis punctatus. Next base: position 55,018,552 of record JALIGW010000005.1, read on the forward strand.
CTTATTTACATTACAATACATTATTTTTGATCTTATACAAACATCCCTCGTTTATAGTTATTTTTGCCTGATCCATTTTTTTCCATCTATCCTTATTTTTCACTTCCTTTGACTGTTTCTCTTTTCTAACCAATAATAGAATTTCTCCCAAATTTTATAGTATTTTGTCTCATCCTTATCTTTCATTTCCATTGTTAATTGGTCCATTTCCACACAAGCCATTATTTTATCTATTAACTCTTCTTCAGTTGGTGTTTTTTCATTTTTCCAGTACTGTGTGTATATTTCCAGTACTGTGTGTATATTAATCTCGCCACAGTTATTAAGTGTAGCATTAGATAAAATAAAATTGTCCTTTTTCATATTTTTCATGGGCTATTCCCAGTGAAAACAATTCAGGAGTTATTTCTATATTTCTCTAACATCAATCTTTATGTATAATGTGATATACATGCTTCTCCTTTGTTTGGACAAAGTATGTCCTTCCCATAATTGTATTCCAATCATGAGTTCCCTCCCAATTGGTTTCAATAATGCCACATTTGCATTCCCGCTACAAAACTGCATGTAGAAGGGGTTTAAAGTTTAAACTCCCTTGCATCCAGTTGGAGTCTGTATGCTTTCTTTCCAAAATTTATTCATGAAGTTTCTCCTCTTTTTTCTCCCATGGCATGCAACTCCCACTTTTTGAAATCTTTGTTGAAAAAATGTCATTTTAATCTATTAAAGTAGATTAAACTTGTCTACATCTATTTTTAAGTGTGTTATGCTTATTTACATAATTTTCCTTCAAATAATTTAGTACATTGCTTTTAAGCCTATTTTTCTCTTCAAAATCCTGCTTGCAAAGATTTAAGAACTTTTCTTCTTCTTTCCTTCCCATAGATGTTATATTATCCATTTTTCCATTAATTGGATTTTTCCAACATCCTTTGCTTTTCTTGTTTTTATGGAAAGCTTCTTTCTGTCTTGGCTTTCCTGGTGAAGTTTTTTAAAAATTGGGTTCCCTTCTCCTACACTGATATAATTTTAAAATCTGTGTTTTCCAGAGTTGATACAGCAGACATTGAACACAAGTCAGTTGTGTACATCTCTATAAATAATTATTATTAACAATGAGTACCCAAGTGACTTCAGTTCAGAAATCCAGGAAACGATTTGATTCATATAAAATCTCTTTGGAGGCTATTTACTTTTACCTTCACAGAAATCTCAAAATCATTTTGTAACATTCAAGGCCGTATAATACACTGTCTTTTGTCATTGTTAAAATATTCAATAGAACCAACCCAATTTTGCTTTTATACAGTTATTTAAAAAAAAATCAATTAAATATGTGGCCAAAGCAACTTATTCTGATGGAAAGAAGTCTGACATGTCCACACAGATAAGTGTAGAGAATTTTGTGCAAGAGTAATGCTTTGGGGATTTTCAAAATAAGATACATTTAACCTCTGAGTTTCTTTAGGCAAGTTGTATGAATTAGAATAAAATCTACATGATTTTGGAAAGATAGGAATGAAAGTAATTTTGAGATAGGGATATTTGAAATAGATTTTGGTCAGTAAATTAAGAAGGTTAGAACAAGGTCAGAAAATGATTATTGTTAGTTCTACCATACTTAATTTGTTTGTTGCTTAATCAACATGGAAACTGAAATGTTTCTTTCATAAAGTAGATAGCAATAGCAATAGTACTTAGACTTATATACCGCTTCATAGTGCTTTACAGCCCTCTCTAAGCGGTTTACAGAGTTCAGCATATTGCCCCCAACAATCTGGGTCCTCATTTTACCCACCTCGGAAGGATGGAAGGCTGAGTCAACCTTGAGCCGGTGAGATTTGAACAGCTGAACTGCTGAACTAGCAGTAACCTGCAGTGCTGCATTTAACCACTGCACCATCTCGGCTCTTATGGATGACGAACACTATACAGAATAAATATTCAAAAGTAGATTGTGTAAAGTTTGTGCACGGAACTTTAAAGCATATTTATTTTAAAAATTATCTAGGATTATTTTACAACAAAGTTACAGTACATATTAAACTACAGAGAGGTTTTCAATAAAGATATAATAATTATTATGTAATCAGCTGATCCTGGGGATTTTGTCTCTTTTCACTAAGGAGTTCCATCATTTCAATCAATGTTTTTCAAAGGAGTTTGATGGTAAAACTGAATGAGTTGTTGATATTTACTTTTTCCTACACAATATCTCAGGAAGGTCATATGCTATGCTATACTATTTAGTAGTCCATGCTCTTAGGTCATAGTTTGAACAAAACAGTAGCCCAAATCACTTAATACGGAAGGTCCAATGTTAAGATTTTAAGGTGAGTTTCAGTTTTATCCCACTATTTGTTCCATTGCTACACAGAGAAATATTAGGAAACTTCTTTATTAGTTTAGCAACATTGGTTGTAACATATTAGAACCATATTTATACTGTAGGCTAGCTGTTAGCTTACATTTCTTCTACATATACAGACTTTGCCAATTTGATCAGAAATAGATGTGATTATTTTTCATACAGTAGTACTGGCCCTAACAGTTAGAGAAATTATCATATGGATTAATTTAATTTGGGTGGTATATGAGATACCAATTATTTTTAATGTGTTTTCCATAATTTTGTAAAACACAATCTGAAAGACTTCATATAAAAAAAGAAAGATTCCTCTGTTAAAATCCTTTCCCCAAAGATTTTAATACCAATAAATCATTGTTTCACAGATTTCCAATACTTTGCCTTACATATTTTAGGGTAACTAAGAGCTAATTATTTAAATGGGATCAGGACTTGTGTAACTTGTCTTAGACTACAAGAGAGAACTGAAGTTGATCCAAAGGGTGATGAGTCTTGAATGTGTTTAAGCTGCTGGGCCAGTCTTCTATATACAGTGTTTAGAATAAGGTTTTATTCTAAAACACAGTATATTTCTTATTCTAAAACACAGTATCCTTAATCCTCCATTTGATTGTGGATGCAGAGGGCGGAAAAGAGACAGGCTCAAGCGAGGCTACTTCTTGTGTTGAGCTTCACCAGCCAGCAACTATTTAGCCCAGTATGTGGAACAGAGTGAGCTGGGAACCAATTGTCTTTTGTGTGTGTGTTCATTCAGCCATCATGAACTGGCACTTGACTCTGAAACTGGATTGACTCTTTGGTCTTTTGGACTTTGGACTTGGTTTTTTGGAACTTTGTACCTGAATTTCCACTTAGCAATTTTTGTTTAGACAGTGGACTTATTGGTGGACCTGGAATTTGGTGGGGAGAGCCTGTGCTGTGCTCTGGGATGGGAGAGTTGGGTTCATTTGGACTGGTTCTTGTGTGTGTGGTGACTCCAAGGGAACACTAATTGGAGTTAGAAAAGCATCAATAAAGACTGCAACCTTTGAGGGTGTGAGCATGTGTGGAACAGGAGAGGACATGGTTCTTAATTGTATGACCATATTGCAATCCTTGGAAAATAGAAGAGTCATCTTTGATAAATTACTTTTAAACTGGCTCTTAATGAAATGTGATTTGAAATATAAAAGGGAGTCTAGGAACAATCCTTAAATTATTTTTTTTCAAAGAAATTCTGAGCATGGAGTTCCATTTACGGAGCATGTTTGTTCCTCTTGCCTGGGCCATGGTATCATCCCTACAGCTCTGAGGAGTCATGTATAAAATAAAGACAAAATCAATCAATCAATCAATCAATCAATCAATCAATCAATCAATCAATCAATCAATCCTATTAGTCCAAGAAAGAGCCATTGGTCTAGAATTATCCCATCAATGTGATGATTGATTTGGCATTTGAACCATAATACTGAACCAGTAATCAAACAATATGGGCACTATCCTGCACAAACTCTCACACCAGTTGTGTGATTTTTGCTTGAAATGACTAACTGGCATTTTAAAAGTTCCAAATTCTATTTTTGATAGATTTGTGAAATGAATCAGCCTTATGTTTCTTTTTCTTTCTTTTTTTTCCTGTATAAGAGAAATAATTATTTGCTTGAAAAGAAAATTCTTCCCCATCGCATCAATCTTCAAGCCCCAAATTTGCTAATCATTATTCATATGTAAGATTAAAGTAATGTTTCTGTATCTAAAAAATGCCAACTGTATTGGATTACATTTGGGGCAAGGTAGCTGGAAATTCTGGTAGTCCAAATATAACTAGAAAGTGCCTGCCTGAGAACAGCTGTTAAACACACATATTTTAACATACTTAAAGAAAAGTAACAGATTCATTTACTTCTGATTAACATGGATAATAGCTAAAAAGCTGGAAAATACTTCCAAAAGACCCTAATCAAGAAAAACAATAACTACTGTATGCACTCTATTTAAAACACATACATCTAATTAATAAATAATTAAAAATAAATCAATAATTTTAATTCATTGTTTAAAAAATTAAACTCCAAACATTCATCCCCTGCTAATCCAACTGCCACTATTTATATTTATCTATTCTTATCTTGGTAAGCAGACATTTTATCTTTCATTACTTTTATTGAATATTGTTTATGAAAGAGATAACTTTACACTAAGTTGTTTCCAGTGCATTGTAGAATGAAAGAGGCTATGTTGCTTAGAATATAGAGCATTGGGGCGGGGGAAAGGGAGTACTGAACAAATTTAGAATATGATTTTAAATCATGATGATCTGTGAAGTTAGGAATGTGTATCAGTTAAAAGTCTAGGAATGGAAAAGGTTTTCTGATTCCACAAATAACAGATACACAATTAATCTTACAGAAGAACTGTAAAAATGGTTTTTAATTATTTTAAAAATAGGATAAATAATATTTGTTTATATTAAAATAAAAACAAAACAATTCTTCCGTTTCTGAAGCTTCTACAGTTCTGAAGAAGTTTCTTGGATAAGAAGCGAAATGTCTTCAAAGAAAAACAAAGGAAGTCCAGTTGCCTTTTGAAAAAGCACCTTTGGGACAACCATTACTTGGAAGACTGAGAATCACCATAGACACTCAGCCATGGAAGTTCAGCTTGGCCCAGCCACTCTTTCTCAGGCCAATCCTTCACACTTTGTTACTCTGAGGGTTAGGAGTAAGAGAGAGCACTGTGTCTGCTTCCTTGAGCTCTTGTACAAAAGACAGAAATATAATAAAATGAGTATTAAATGCATAAATAACACATTGATCTATTTTTGCCTGCCACAATCACTGTAGGATGATGACTGAAATCCAGGCTCCTGTTACTCTTAGGATGATCTAGTAAAATTGATGGGCTTAATTAAACCAGGATAAACCTATCCCACTGATTTCATGTCAATTTTTGTTTTGCTTTTATGTCCTTTTATATCTAAGGCTCATCAGGTGGAACTTGGCATTACAACTGTTGTTTAGGAAGAATGTTTATTAAATGACAGGTTTATTCATGTTTTTAAAATATCATTATTTCTCAATAATATAGATTATAATTAAAAGAATCATAAAAAAGTCACGTTTCACTGACTTCAGTGACTCAAACCCATTATCATTGTACCCTTGCATGTTTTTGTACCACTTCTTTTTAAACCTTTCATTTTTTAAAATTAGTTTTGGGAATCTCAGAAACTAAGGGCAATATCCATCAATAGCCTTAGTTGCTTTTAGAAGACAATTCCTTAAGCATGGCACAAGATCACACTGCAATTTGGTAAACTTTCTGATATTTTTCTTGTAATTCATATATGTAATATTTACATGTGTATGTGAATATATAAATACATATACATAATGAGCAATCAAAAAAAGTATGCATGTACAGCATCCCTGAGTCCATCGGGAATAGGGCGGCATAGAAGAACCATAATAAATAAATAAATAAAATAAATAATGTCGGTTAATAGAAGACATAGTTTTAGTGTAAGATTGCCAAGATCTGCCTGGGACACAACAAGATATATTAAAAAATCTTGTTCTGCCATCTTTTTGAACATTCTCTTTCTTTTGGACCACTCTATTTCACTGCTACACATCCATCCATGTAAAGCTCTGCTCAGAAATAGTATTGTTTGAAGACTATGAGCAACTGTTATATAATATTTTGTAAGCATCCCTGAGTTTAATGGATTTTCTAAAAATAGTTTCTTTTGGACACTCCTAATTTAGGTAAAGTGCTTCATTTAGGTATATTACTGGAGAGCATGTTTTGCACATAAAAGTTCATCTTTTTTTTGATTGCTCATTAGCAACGCTATTTCAGCATTCATTTCTCTTGTCAAACATTTAATTCAGACAGCCATCAATAGTGGGTATCTTATCTTGGCTGGAAAATGATTGGATTTAAAATCTCTTGAAACTAATACCCAGAAGAAGACCTAATAAGTATATTACCTGTTATTGTTTTTCTCTCCAGTGACTAGCTAATTTGCTCTAAGATTGCCTCATTTTCTTCTTGTATTAAAAAAATCAGCACAAAAAATAACTGAGTTGAAATAAGATCAAAATGTTTCCACCAGGTTAGTTTGCCAAATATATAATGGTCACACTTTGAACTTGGTAATGAATATTTACAGAGACAGACAGAGACACAGACAGACAGACAGATAGACAGACAAATGTCTGTCTGTGTGCATTTTTAACATGATCAAATTTCATTTCACAAAGTATAATAAGTAAATTAAGTTGGCTTCCAGGTGAAGGAAAATGGTGTCTCTAAGAACAGGGATAATGCTGAAATGGAGAACTGCAATTGGCAGCGAGCCCAAATCAGCTGCGGTCGAGACAACTTGCCACAACCATTTTGCCACAGCCAACCCATGGCAGGCATCTCGCCATGGCCAACACGACAAATGTTATCCACCACTTTTTCTTTGAAATTATTTCCATTGACAAAAATATGAAAGTGAAAGTGAATAAAATATTGGAATAATATGTAACACAAATGATTGGAAAAATTAAACAAATTGAGGAAAAAATGAAATTCTTAGAAAATAAGATGGAAATGACAACCAGAGAAATCAATGAAGACCTGGATGTGGCATTATTGGGACCAAGATAGAAAGAAATTCATTTGAGAGTGAGATGAATTTTGGAACAACCTGGGAAATGTATTATGGAGAAAGCTGTCAAAACTGTAACAGTATCTATACAGAAGCAGACAGGGCACACAAAACCAATACAAACATATAAAGATAAAAAGGGTTTCAAGAGTTGTACTTGTGCACTCTCAGGAAGATGACAAGAAATCAAGTTATACAATACTTCAACAAGTTAATTCTGCCCAAAGAAAAATCTATTATAAGATTGTCTACAAAGAAAGACTATAAAATAGATTTGTTTGATCAGGGATGAAATAATAAGTGTTCTCATAAAACACCTTTATGGACTTTTTGCTGACCTAAGATTTTTTATGCTTTTGTTAATTGAAAAGGGTTTGAATGTAGGAACACTATTTGAAACTTTAAAGAGGGAGGAGAAAAAATGAGCTTGTTTGTAACTGCTGTAAAGAAATTGGAAATCGCTTCTTTTTTTCTAATATTTCTTTCCTGCACTTTTTCTTTTTTCCCCCCTTCACTGTTTCATATTTTTTCACGATTCTTTTATTCCCACACAAAAAATTCAATAGAAAGTATAAAAAGAAAAAATGTAATTTTAGTAGCACATCAGAATCCAGCAAGCTTTGATAAAAACAAAGGTTGATATAAAGATTTTAGAAGATTATAAGAATAGCTCCACCCAAAAGCACAAATGAGTAATATCCAAAGACGACATAATGGGAAAATTCTTCTTGCTGGATTTTTTAGTAATAGCAAACTGGATTTTTTCTTCTACGGAAGTTTGAAAAAAGTGCCTTCCCAATCTTTCTGCTCTCAAATTTTGAAAGGCATTAGCTTCAGTCTTATTTTGATACTCCTTCTGTACAACCAGATTCCTTTTTGTTCGTAAGTAGTACCTGGAACTTATTGGTGATACTCACTCAGAGTTCCACTGTATTTATTGAGATCCATTCTTGGGTAACATATATGCAGAGATAGCAGTCTGAATCATTAGTTTATCATCTTCTAAAGTACATGATATATGAGCAAAAAAAGGGAAAATAGATCCACACTCCCCTAAACCAAAACAACCCACATCTCTTTTGCTTGACAGCCTTTGATGATTTAATGATGAACTTTACTGAACCACATCTAAATGAATTCCATTTACATTTTTTTGTTCTTAGGAAAAGCATGTGTTCTATGATTTTGGCATAGCTAAGTAAACAGCTTTTGAGTATGTCTCAGCCAAGGTTGTGCTACTCCCACTGTTCCTATTCAGTCATTTACATACAACGCGCACACACACACACACACACACACACACACACACACACACACACTCTCTCTCTCTCTCTCTCTCTCTCTCTCTCTCTCTTTCTTGTGCAAGGGCTTTTTTCTCTAAATTGAAAGAAAAAAAAATGACAGGCAATTCTGTTTTCCTAAATGATCAATTGTGGTGAAGATGATGAATTGGAAACCAGGAGTCTGTGTGATATCTGATCCTGCCTTAGGCATGAATGTCGACTTGGTGATTTTGAGTCTCTCTCTCTCTCTCAGCCCAACCCACCTCACAGAGTTGTTGTTGAGAAGGAAAGGAAATTGAAAAATAAAACTTTTCAAGCCTCCTAAATGCAAAGTCAAGTTTTATGTCCAGGAACAGCATGCTTTATAAAGATGGGGCCACAACAAAGAACACCTCAACACTTGTCCACAACTTTTGGTAATAAAAGCATTACATCCTGAGCAGATCTTTTCTCACTGACCTAAAAGGATGGGCAGATTTTGGCTAAGATAGTGAGAAAGCTAGAATATTCTGACATGCTAAAGTCCCCTCCTCATGCAAAGTAACTGATAGTCTTTTTTTAAAAAAAATCACTTAATGTCTAAGGTGGTACAATCTTTTGCACTATATAGAATGTACTATATTCTTACTGGGGAAAATGTGATTCTCCCTCCCCCAACCTTTTAACTGTGAACTTTTCTCCTAAATTCAACCAGATATGCAATTAAAACAGTTTGGCTGTCAGTAACTTTTTCAAATAGTCAGTACAGTTAGATCACAGAGCCCCAATTTCGTATGCATTGCATTCAGCTAGTTATTTAGCTACAGTCTGCAGAACAGATAACAACAGGACAATAGTTTGAAAAATGATTGATTGATTGATTGATTGATTGATTGATTGGCATCACGTATCCACTCTTAGCAACCACATAGATTTTTTTTCTATAATGAACTATCTTTAACCTGGTCCCTCAGCTCTTCCAATATGGCACTTATCAATACTGTAACTGAACCCATCTACCTTGCTGCTGGTCATTCTCCTTTGCCTTCCTTCCACCTTTCCCAGCATTAGACCTTCTTCCACAGAGCTAGTCTTCACATAATGGGTCCAAAATAGGATAATTTGTGCCCAGTCATAAATATCAGAAACATGAAGGATAGATTGTGATGCGAATTTAGAAAAGAAGAGAAAATATATTTTCAGTCATACATCAACAATATCTTTCACCATGAGGTGAAAATAAGGGAGTAGTAATTGATAATTAATTATACAAGACTGACAGCCATCTTAAATGACATTATCAATAGCAGAGAACATTTGTAGCTCAGGGTTGAACCAAGGGGCTCCTTGGTGGTCTCTTGGGTTTGGTTGTTTTCTTGCAGACATTTCAATACAAGATTGTTCTCATTTTATATATTAGTGACTTGCCCTGTCAGTGTTGGTGGGAATGGGCTTAGTGGTTCCTTGATTAGGCTGTTGTTTACTGTTACCTTGTTTGTTTGAGTTGGTGGTTCCCTTGATTGGGATACTGTTTACTTCTTCATTGTTGGTCTACTGTTAATCCAGGTGTTAATCTCTGCTCCTCTGGGTATTGATTGCTGGTTAGGAGGTGTTGATGACAATGACATTTCTCCAAAATGGAATGACAATATATTACATACATACATACATACATACATACATACATACATACATACATACATACATACATACATTTGTAAAAAGAAAGTATGGAAACTAAAAGAGTAAAATACAGTCTTCCCTCTTATAAAATTGGAACAGTTTAGCACGAAAGGTTTTGGGGGCCACCTTAGTTTAATTTTACAATATTGCTAGGAGCTGCATTCTATGGAACCAGCGATGTGATAACACTCTTAACTTGCCGGCACACATGATGAAATCCTTGTTCAGATTGGCAAGAAGCAAAGATAATACTATGCTGTAGTATCCCTTCCTTTTGCCTCTTCCATTTAGGGGAGAACTATTGCCTCATGAAGATAAAGCACAGTAGAAAGGGAACACCTCTTGGCAAAGAAGCTTATACTAAGTGCACTTGCTGGAAATGTTGATGCTTTGTCCCTGAAGTCTATACTAAGTGTGCTGATATTGTTGCAATCTAGTTTAGTGTTTGTCATTCAAAGATGCTGTGGAAAACAAGAAGATCCCTTTCCCTACTTTGGCAGATAGGAAGCAAGTTTTTCTCCCAGCAATAAAAGAGTCATGATTTGACAGCTGCAACAGGACACTCTAATCTGTTTCTAGGTCTGGTCCAAAGTATTAGCTATTGCCTTTAAAGCAGCATATCTCAACCTTGGCAGTTTTAAGATAAGTGGACTTCAATTTCCAGAATTCCCCAGCCAGGCTTGCTGTCAAGGTTGAGAAACACTGCTTTAAAACCTGAAATCATAGGTGCCAATCTGTGGCCAATGGGCCACGTATTCTTCTCAGTCCCTTTATGTGGAGTGAGACCTCCTCTGGATACTTTTATTAGAATTGGGTGATATATTGCACAGTATCACGCATCTGCTTTCCCCCCATGAAATAAATAAAACAGAGACATTGAGCCTTTTCTATTTTAAATACTACCCAACCCCATAAAACCACAGCAACATCAAAAAACAGACTGGAAACTTGCGTAATGAAAAGTATAACTCCCAAATCTGGCCATATTTCTTCCAAATCTTCTTTTTCTATCTCTTGCTCTGTCCAAATACTGACAAATGTTATATTATCAACAATCCTTTGCTGAAAAACAGATGTATTAATCAACTTCTCTTCCAGTGTTGTATGATATTTTTAGCCAGCTCACAACTTTAAAAAAAATCCATGGCTTGTGTTGTTTTCATACAACCCCAATATTAGGTTTATAGCCAAGAAGAACATATGCATTTCTAAAACACAGTAATTGACCTTGAAACATATTAACAATCTTGTTGATTTCAGTTCAAAATACTGTCATAGAAAGACAACTCCAGCCCATATGAGTTAATATTCCAAATCCTGGGATGAGTGTAACAAATCTTTCTCTCTTTTAAAAAAAGTTTTATTGGATTTTTATTTTTAAATATACATCAATATCCATACATGAACAGTGTGGCCTCTGGGTATAATTCATTTTGATACAAGTAGAGATAATAATGTTAATAATATTTGTTACATTAATCAAATTTATGTAATCCTAGTATAAATATACACGTTTGTTTTAAAGTAGTCATTCAATATTTCAATGTTCCATTTTAATGCCAATGATATTATTTAAGCATACATAGTAATACCATCTTTCAGGCTCTAGTCTTTCCATCTAGTTGTTGCTTATATTCTATTATATAAAGATTATATATACTAATATTCCCCATTTCTTATTTCTACCTCTATTCTTGCTTCTAGTCAGGTCACCATTACTAATCCTAGTATTAATACATATGTTTATATTAAGACACAGTCTTTCATTATTTGGTTGCTCAATGTTTTAATGCACCATTCTAGTACCAATCATCATATTATTTAAATATATATAATAATACCATCTTTCAACCTCCGATCTTTCCATCTAATTATTGCTTTAAATAAGAGTGTGCATTCTTATTTCTACTTCTATTCTAGTTTTTAATCAGGCCATCATTATATTAGAAAAAAAATTCCTTTCTATCCATCATCACTTGTCCATTTTAATACTTCAATTCTTATTCATTTTTTTTAGCTTGCCTCCCATACTCCTCTCTTAGATCTTTGTCTCTATCAACATTTGCATCTTCACCATTGAATATTTCTCCCATCTCTATCCCCCTAAGCTGCCAGGCCTCCAGAGTGTCCACCCTATCTCCCTTTCAAAAATATCTTCCAGCTTATCCGATTCCATTTTTAAATCTCTTAAAATACTTTTCCCTTGGTTTATTTAATCAATCATTATCATCTTTATTGTCTTCTCTTTCTGAACTTGCTTTATTTGCTGATTTGTCTGTTCTATCTTATCCTCCATTGTTTCTGTTGTTTTCTCACTTTCCTGGACTCTTTGATCTTCATTCATTATCAGTTGTAGGATATTTTCTATTTCCCATTTATGCATTGCACTAGATTCTTCATCTCTCTGTGATTCTTTGTCATAGTGTCCCTAATGCTTTGAAACATCAATGCCATTTCTTTTGAAATCTCATTCATTTCCCCCTGAAGAAGCATCTTGTCTTGTTTTGGTAAGTTCCGCTCTTACTGAATAGTCCAAAAAACAATATATTCAGGTTCAATGTTGCTCTTCAGAAAGTTCAATAATCATAGTTCTTTACATCTCAGGATTATTAATGTTTCATTTAAGTAGTCCAGGCAGCTTTCCAAAAATCAAAAGTCACTTTACTTTACATAAAGGTCTTCCTTATTCTCACAATAGAGTCTAGTAACCATAGATAGTTATAGAACAGTGAGTATCACCACAGTTCTCCAGATGGATGTTGTTTATTTCTCTTATCTGAAATTTTGCAGGCTTGTAGAGGTATTGTAAATTTTCCATTCACCAGTAGATGGCACTCTCAGCTTAGGTTTCAGTGTTGTTTTGAGTTTGACAAATTGATTAATCCAAATTTAATTCAATTTATGGGAGCAAAGTCAGTTATTCAGGTAGATAGTTCCAGCATTTTATAATGCCTTTCCAGAACAATGCCTACCCAGTTAAAAGTCCAATTTTCTATGTTTTAAAAGGTCTCTAGATTTTCTCCCAGGGGTGAGTTCTACTTACCTTCCCCACCGGTTTGCATCATGATGGAAGTGCACGCATCCCTTCCCGGAAAATAATCAAAAAAATTCTGCACATGTGCAGAAGCAAAATCCAAGATGGTGGTGTCCATGGACCGACACCGACAGAACTGGCTCTGTGATGTCACCACCGGTTTACTAATGGTTCTAAGGAACCAGTTAGAACCGGTAGGAACCCACCTCTGTTTTCTCCCCTTAGTTCCTTTCTTTTGGGTCTAGGATTTTTCTCTCTATGGTTATTCACCATTTTAAGAAATAGTTCTAAGAGTCCCTTTTCCTGGATTTTCTTCTTCTTTTTTTCTTTTAAAGTTAAGATCTAAATAAAAAAGGAATCTTCTTACCCAGCTCTGGTCACTGTTCATCTACAGTGCTCCTGCAGATTCCTTTGTTGCTTCAGCTGTCCCAGCTTCATGGCAGCCATGATAGCTGCCTCTTCTCCTTGTCCTGAGGGAAGAAGCCCTGGGTCAAGCAGGAGAGTTGCAGCTCCCTGCGACCTGCAGGGTGCCCCTCTTTACTTCCCAACCCCTACAAGATGGCTTTAGCTCCTTTTGGAACCCTCCAACAGTGAGAACTCGGCATGGAAGCACGGAGACCTGTTCCTCACATCCAATCTTGCCGCGACATCAGCCAGAAGTTGAATCTTTCTTAAACAGTATATTTTCATACACAGAGTAATTATTGAATGAGCTTTTTTAAAATCACAGGAAACCAATGTCATATTATTTAATGTGATTTTATTTATTTATTTTTATCCCACCTTTATTATTTTTACAAATAACTCAAGGCAGCAAACATATCCAACACACCTTCCTCCTCCTATTTTCCCCACAACAACAACCCTGTGAGGTGGATTGTGCTGAGAGAGAGAGTGTGTGTGTGACTGCCAAAAACCACTCAGCTGGTTTTCATGGCTAAAGTGGGACTTGAACTCATAACTCATAGGTCTTGAACCCTCTTTCTAGCCTGGAACCTTAACCACTAGACCAATGGGCAGGATGTTCATGTTTTTTATTCCTGAGATTATAAAAGTAATATAACTTTCACCAATTTCTGACAATACTTTGTAAAAAAGAGTTTACCTTAGAACTATAGTTAATTCCTCCATAAAATGCAAATTCCATGAAATTTTAGAAGCATACCCAGTCTCTGGATCTTGTATCTATCTCTTCCAATAACATTGTGAGATAAGCATCAAGATGAAATAGGCATTATTAATTAATCATGTGATCCACTTAAGAATTGCAGTTATTTGCTTAACAACTGTGGCAAGCTAGGTCATAAAATAGGTGCAACTCACTTAACAATCATCTTGCTTAGCAAAGGAAATTCTGTTCTTAATAGTGGTTGTAAGTCTACTTGTAATGAAGTCCTTCTGAAAATCCTGGCAAGAAACTGCAGGGACAAGAATCAAAGGCACACAGGTGCATACACAAACATAAAAAGTCCAGTACTTGGTGTAATTTATTTCTAATGCTTTCTGCTTACAACAATATGAAAAATCATTCAAAGAATGCCCCTACTTTCTTTAAAAATAATGTTTATTAATCGGTTTTAATTTTATAATTTAGAACAAAATTTCAAAATTTTGATTAGTAATTGTAATTCTATACAGATACTACCCATTTGTACCCTAAACTAATGGTTCAAATTTATATTGTTAATTTATTTGAATCTAAAAATCAGTTACCTAGTTCTCTCCCCTTTTCTATATCATTGCTTTGTACAACATAATAAAAATCTAACTTAGAAGAATTACATTTTCCACTGGTTTTTTTTTTCATCTACCACCACAATGTCTGATTGCCTATCTGTCTGGATCTGGAAGTCCTACAGGATCTTAGCCTTCTTATTTTTCACTACCTTCTGTGGAATCTCTCATCCTACACTGTGCATATATTTATACAACGCCATCTATATGGTTGTGTTGTTCAGTGTATGTTGTTACTACCTTCTCTCTGTCACTGTGTGCTGGGCTGTCTATGAACCCTCTTTGCATAGTCTGCATGTTGAATTTTGTCAAATATGATAGGTCCCTGCATCTATGGATCTGCTGTTTAGTACCTGTTCTTGTGCTCCTATGAACTGTGCTTCAGGGCTATCTTTTAGTGTGGTCTTTAAGTCCAGCCCTTTTCAATCACTGGTAGAAATATATATATATATATATATATATATATATATATATATATATATATATATATATATATATATATATATATATATATATATATATATATATATATATATATATATATATATATATATATATATATATATATATATATATATATATATATATATATATATATATATATATATATATATATATATATATATTCCCTCCGGAAGTTTAATAGGATGCTAAATATTTGCATTCAGATACCTTGTGAATTAAATCAAGAACATAATAACGATAGATTAATGTTACATTATAAAGAGGGCTCCAAATCTCCTTCAACTATTATATGAGCCACTGTACATAGAAATGTAAAAAAATATATACTTAAAATGGGACCACAATAATTTAAGGACTGATAACCACAGGGCTAACGCAAATAGACCATAAAAATTAAAAAACCTAGCTCTATGATATTCATTTCTTAACAATCAGTAGTTAAACAGTAACACCTCTTTCAGATTTGGAATGACAATTTACATAATCCATTCCAACCCATGTATAAAAGCTATTTATTTTTAGTGAAAATATGAATCTTTTTTAAAAAAACCTATTTAATTTTCATTAAAAAAACAACACACCTATCTATTCATAGTTGAAAATCTCAGCTTTTTAATATTCCATGTTATAAAGGAGACAGCCATTGTATATTATTCATATTTTTAAAAGGGAGTCACAAAGTTTTTTTGACCGTATGTATCTTTGCATATTAAAACTCAAGCCAAAAAATGAGAAATGATGAAAAATAAAAGGAACAGGAGTAAAATATTCTTGCTGTCTCCTAAGCAAATTAATAAATTCACTGTGTTGTGATCTGAAAAAGTCTTTGGTAATGTTTCTGCTTTATAACCATTATTAGCCAGTCTTATAAATCCAAATAATAACTATTCTTGAAAATGTTCTTTGTCTTTCAGAAAAATAAGCATATTCTTTTGAATCATCATTTTTATATCTCCATGTATCAACAAGCTCCAAATAATCTATTAAATTAAATCACATGATTGCCATTTGCAACCTTCCCAGCTGGCAAACAACAAAAAAAGTCAAGGTCACATATTCACTTAACAACTGCAACAATTTGCTTAACAATGATGGCAAGTAAGTAAAATTGGGCACTATTCCCTTCACCACTTCCTTGCTTAGCAATGGAAATTCTAGTCCCAATGTACAGTATATATGCATACTGTACATTGTAAAGTATATATGCATAAACAAAATTTACCAGAGATGACATAGAATTGGAGTCAAATCGAATGGGCCTAAAACAATAAGGATGCTCTGTTAAGCTATCAAAAGTGCTTTTTCAAGAAAGAACTGGACTTTCTGGTTTTTCTTTGAAGACGTTTCGCTTCTCATCCAAGAAGCTTCTTCAGCTCTGACTGGATGGTGGGGAATGGAAGGATTTATATTCCTTGCAGACAGCTGGTCATTTGCATTCTTTTAGTGTCAGTGTCACCTGAGTAGTGCAAATGGGTGCAAATGGGTGTGGAGTCTTTTTGGAATTATTGAAAGGACTGTGTTGTAGACTGGAGATAGATGATGTTGTATCCCTCCCCCTCTGTTGAGAGAGGGCTGTTCAATTTTGATATAGATGGCCTCTTTGACACCTCTTTCAAACAGCAGTCCTCTCTGTCCAAAATATGGACTTTGCTGTCTTCAAAAGAGTGGCCTTTGTCTTTTAAATGCAGGTGAACTACTGAATCTTGTCCTGATGGGTTTCTTCTCCTATGTTGTGCCTTTGGTTTCTCAAGTAGTTGCTTTGTTTCCCAATGTAAAGAAGTGCACATGGCTCACTGCATTGTACTGCATATACAGTACCATGATGTCACCAGCTAATCCTTTCAATCCGGAAGTGCCTCAGTGCCTCCAACATGAGTGTGATGCGATCTTAGGACTCAAGTCAGTGATCTACTGCTGTCACTTCTTGATTGACACTAGAAATTTCCTTTTCTAATAAATTACAGCCTGAATTCCAACTGTATAGGACTGTATAGGACTTTATTATTATTTATTTCCTATGTAGAAAACATTTACATCTTTGATCTAAGTATATTTGCTCAGATATAAATTTCACTGATTTTGCTATACTTCTTTAAGTAAATACTGAAGAGCTTCAGCTTTGAATTTAAAGAATGCATAAGTTGGTTTGGCTAAAATCCACTGCACAATTATAATTAATTTGAACAGCTTTTTAAATACCGTGTTATTCAAGTTTACTGTTTTTTTCAGGGTAAAACACATGTTAGAATTAAGACTGATGAATTAATTTTTGTGTTAATGATACTTCATTATTTTAAAATAGATTTTGATAAACTGACCTTTCTATGAAAGGGTTGAAAAACAAATGCCAACAATGCTTTTAATTATTACATAAACATAGAAACAGATGGGCTTACTTTTAGAGATGAAAGAGAGAAAGAGAGTTTGCATGACAACACAGAAGTATGGAAAGGCCAATAAATCTATACATGTTGGCCAAGTCAAAGCCAGCTATGGTAATAATTTAGAGTGCTTGCTATGGCTGTAAAAGTATAAGAGAGATTTGCATTTAAAATATGATTCTGAGTAACAAATAAAATTAAAAATTAAAAGGGCAGTTTTATGATTATAAATCCAAATGAATTGAATAAAAGTTAAAACTGGTAGTATAAAGCTTATCAGTTGGTTATGAGACTTAAATTTTCACTATGTTGAAAGGCATCCTTATTTCCTAAAGTTGGTATATATTCCAGAAGAGAACTGAGTAACCTTTGAAAGTCTGTCTGTTTGTTAGGCCTTTTAGAGATACGCTGGGAGTTAACCAGGCAAGGACAAGCCAAAGGAATAGAAAGGACAGGAACAAAATAATATTATACAATTATGTATAATATTGTATATTGTCATGTCATGTCATGTCATGCCATGTCATATCATGTCATATCATATAATGTAACAGAATGGAATATAATATTTTAATATAATAATATGATATACCATATTTTTTGGAGTATAAGATGTACCTTTTTCCTCCCTAAAAGTGGCTGAAAATTTGGGTGCGTCTTATACTTCGAATGTAGCTTTTTTTTCCAGCCCTAACTAGGTGCTAACAGATCTTCCCAGCTCTTACCTTGCAGGCTTTTTCATTGTTACTCTCTCCAAAGAAGGTTTTTCCAGCCCTAAGTCTTTGCAGGGTTTTTTTTCCATTGCTCTACTTGCTCCAAAGAAGGTTTTTTCTAGCCCTAACCAGGTGCTAACGATCTTCCCAGCTCTTACTGGCTTGCAGGCTCTTTCATTGTTATTCTCTCAGAAGAAGGTTTTTTAAAAGTCCTAACCAGGAGATAAAATAATGTGCTGAAGCTGCTCCAAATAAGTTTTTTTTTAGCCCTAACCAGGTGCTAACGATCTTCCCAGCTCTTACTGGCTTGCAGGCTCTTTCATTGTTACTCTCTCAGAAGAAGGTTTTTTTAAGTCCTAACCGGGGAATAAAATAATGTGCTGAAGCTGACCAGACTAAGGATGCTAGCCAGATGAATACCCGGTAGGCAGATTGTTTTCCCCTATTTTCCTCCCCAAAAACTAAGGTGCGTCTTATACTCCAGTGCATCTTATACTCCAAAAAATATAGTAATTTAATATAATTATATAAAATACAATATATCATAAAATATAATATAAATGCCCCATCACTGGAGGCTTTAAGAGAGACTGGACAGCCACTTGTCTAGAATGGTATAGGGTCTCCTGCTTGAGAAGAGGGCTGGACCAGGTCCCTCCCAACTCTATTATTCTGCTATAGTTAGCATATCTGATAACCAGTTTTGTGTCCTAGTGAAGGCACTAGCTATGAGTTCTAGTCTTACTTTAGACTTAAAGTTAGCTGGTATTTTGGGCAGTCAGTCTTAGGAAGAAGGCAGTGAAAAAAGTTTCATGGGTATTGTCAGGAGTCAAGATTGAATCAAAGTCAAACAACTACCGCCAGCTCAAACATCTCTCCATAGAGTTAATTCCATTCTTCTTGTCAGTCCTACAAGGTAAGACCAGATCAGGAAGTTGACTCCACAGGGAAACTACTTCATTGAGATAGGTTATAATAACTATAGATTAATCTATGGGTTGTAATAAACTATAGTAAAGTCTATAGGATTACTTTCATTGAGAGTTGCTAAAATAACAGAATCCTGCAAATCTGATTATGGTGCACTCACTCCTCCTATTTATACTTCAGTGAGTTAGAGAGGTGTCTGTGTGAGCCTCTTCTAAATATTAAGTGTCTGTTGTGGATATAAAATATGTTTTGGCAACGTTACCAACGTTGGCCTTGGCAACAGAGCTGGCAGAACTCCATCTTCTGTATTCTCTACTTATCATTTGGGCTTATCATCTGAAGATGAAGACAGGAGCGGATTTTTTGTTTTCTTTCAGAGTTGAAGTTGTGCTTCTTTGCTTCAAGTGGCACAGTTGCAGTTGTCTGTCCAGCTTCATGGTACCAGTTCATGTTGCATCATGTCTGTTAATTCAGTGAAACTCTAGTTTAAACATAATATAGCATATTTATTTATTTTAAACATTTGCATTTTGCTTCCCATTAAATATCTTGTAAATATTTACAATAAAATATTGCAACGAACTGAATGAGCTGAACAAAGTAATACATATCCTCATTAATTTGAAGCCCAGCATAATCCTGTACATATTTATTCAAAAGTTATATTAGATGAATCTCTCAGTTTCTTCAGACTTAAATGTAGCTTGTATCATTTCTCCAACCATATGATCATTTTCTTTAAAAAAGAAATGCCAAATTTTCTGCCCGTTTTGACATCCAATTCTACTTACATGCATATTATATACAAGTTTGCATATATCATATGTCCTGAAATAGCCAATTGTGTGTTTTACTTTAATGAAAATGGAAATTCAGTGACCCGAATATTTAAATTTCTGTCTGCATTATCTAGGTAGAAAATTGCACTGAAAAAACTCACGTTTGGAAGGATAATTGCGTGCATTGGTTTGAATTTCAAGTTTGTTTGCAAATACAGTTTGCTTTGAAGTAGGAACTGAACACACACACAATCCAAATACTTTTGATTTATACAGGGTAGGATTTTCAATACTACAGTCAGCCAGTGACATTTATTTCAGAAAATTAAAAACAAATGATATAGTAATCCAGTTAAACACAATCAATAACTAAATGAAGAAAATGTACATATTAAGTTTTTTTTTAAAAAGGTAAAGGTTTCCCTCGTCCAGTCATGTCTGACTCTTGAAAGCATGCTCATCTCGGTTTTCTAGCTGATGGAGCCAAGTTGTCCAAAAATGCTTCCATGGTCATGTGGCCAACATGACTATACGCCAGGGCTCATGAAAGCTGTTACCTTCCCACCAAAGTGGAACCTATTTATCTATTTTCATTTGCACGTTTTCGAACTGCTAGGTTGGCAGGAGCTGGGGCAAGAACAGGAGCTCATTCCATCATGTGGTATGTGGATCAAACTACCAAACTTTGGACGACAAACCCAGCATCTTAACTTCTAGGCTACCATGTTGACATACAATTGTGTTCATAAGTTTACATACCCTGGCAGAATTTATGATTTCCTGGCCATTTGATTGATAATTAATGGCTTCAGCCAAACACTAACCATGAGTGAAAGGAAGGTTTTTGTTTTATCATTCATATTCTCTGAAACATGGCCAGGAAATCATAAATTCTGCCAGGTTATGTAAACTTATGAGCACAACTGTATTAAGTACCATTCAGTAAATCTGAGCCAACAGTATTTTTATCCTAACTATACAAAATATAAACTATCAATAGCACCTTACATCTTGAACATTAATTTCTCAAGAAGCTCCCTTCTAGGAATGGTGTTCCTTTTTTAGCAGACTCCTGAACCAGAGAAATGTTCTGTAGGAAGATGGCATTAATTTAAGAAAATGAGAGGACAATCGCTGCTGTTTAATTCTAAGCACTGAAGACCACACATCTTAAAATGTCCATGATGATAAACACCGAGCAATAGCATCAACATGATCAAGTCACGGAGAAGCCTACAAACAATAAAGCAGTTTTTTCCTCACATTCAAAACCAAAATCATACTGTCAGACAGTAGCAACTGTGCATTAAATAGATATGACTGACCTGGAAAATGTACTGAAAGGGAGGTTATAAAACATAGCTTCATGTTGTTATTAAAACAATAATAAAACAAAATATGGGCAGTTAATTCCTTGCTCTATTGCCACAAGGGCAAAGTTTAATGCATACAGGACTTCTAAAAAATATTATATAACCCCCTGGTAACCCATAATCAAAAGTTCATTTCATGAGAATCCATTATCCTGCAATTTCTGCTGGAGTGAGCAAGACAATTAAAAATTACCAAGCAAAGAAGAAAACCACAGGGAAAAACAGTAACTTTAGCCAAATACTCTTCCATATTCTGATCTTCACTTTGTTAACTCCAGCTTCCTGGCAGAGAATCACACTGAGCACATAGTGTCCAGCTTAGGATGTTTTCTTAGTAGTAGTGATTGTACCCTTTCCAAGAACACACAACAGTTTACATGGATCCAGATGAAAGCTGTACATGAACTTGAGCTGAGGATATTTTTAAGACTGCTGGAGAAAATAATGCACCTGAAATGGCAAAAAGAAAAGAAAAAAAGATATAGAGCTACAAAACTGAATTTTTTGAACATTTCAGATGAACAATCTAGATGTACCCTGTACTTACTAGAGGCATGAAAAATTACACCCAAATATTTGAAGATATTAACTATTTTAATATTAGCTCTTTTAAAAGTCCATTAAGCTGTCTGGTATGAACTCTGGAGCTCTTGGCAAAAATTAAGACCTTAATTTTAGTAAGTTGACCATTAGGAAAACTTCATTATAGCATACAGGTAGGTCCCATGAAACTTGCTTTAAACTATTGGTATCCCCCAGTGAACAGTATCAGAGCTCTTGAGGTGCAGGGTTAGAATGCCATATTACAGAATAACTCTGCCCACAGGCAGGAGTTCGATCCTGGCCTGCTAAAGGTTGACTCAGCCTTCCATCCTTCCGAGGTGGGTAAAATGAGGACCTGGATTGTAAACCTCCCAGAGAGAGCTGTAAAGCACTATGGTGCAGTGTGTAAGTCTACTGTAAGTGCTATTGCTATTACTAATATATTGGTATTATCTCATTCGCATAGGAAAAGATTATGATCTGTTTATTAACCAGCTTCAGGGGACAGTAAGAAGAGTTGTTTATATTGGACAGAAATATTTTTTTAACAAAAATTTAAAAACAGAGGGATTATGAGACTGTCCTACCTAAGTCCTCAATGAATTGGAATTTCATAGTATAACATTCTTGTATACTGCACTATATTTTTAATTTGGAATGTTCATTATAGGAGTAAATATCAATCTAATCTATAGCAGAATGTTTTATTTTCAGCACAACTTTGTTCCAGAGATACGTAAACCTGACATCAACAAAAATGTCAAATTATATCAATAAAAACAGCATACAACACTGGACATGGCTTAGAAAAAATACTTTCTTACTGTAACTAAGTGCATCCAAGAAAGGCCATAGGCTAAAATAAAGCACTTGGCTATAAACTCAGCCTTCTTTTCAACCAAAATATGTTTGCTGTCCTCCCAGTTGGAAAGTTTATTACATAGGTGTTTAGCATAAATATTATTAATTATACTTCAAAATCTGAAGGGTTGCTAATCAGCAAGAGAAACTTGGTTGCTCTTTTATTTAATGGCTAGGCCTCAGTCCTCTGGAAGGAACAAAGGTGTGATGTATAAAAGACAACAAAGAAGCTAGCTCCCCTGCAGATTGCAAATGATATACATATTTATTTAATTTCTATAGCTGCCCATTTCAGTTAATGACTCAGGTCAGCTTATGGTTCAAAAATAGGAGGATGTTCCATAGAGCAGGAGCTGCTGAAGATTACTTCAGTCACTACCTGGAGCTTTACCAGACTTGACCTACTGTACTTAACCAGGTCCATTATTTCCAATGTTGTAACAGGAGCCAAGTAAGCAATCAGGCATCAGGTTCCAAATTGAAGTTAGCTGACTTTTCCTGTACATACAAAGCCCTAAAATTGTCCTAAACCATTGCAGGTACAGGAAAAGCAAAACTGGATGACTGACAATTGGGTGAGAAACTATCAAATGCGAAATAAGGCAGAATTCTTAGATTGTGAAGCTGACATAAAAAAGAGCCATAAAATCCGAACAACCTTTCTTGTTTTAATTTGAAGCAATAGTTGGAAGTTTCTCCACTATTAACAGATCCTAACGAGAATGCAAGAATGGATGTTCTTTACATGCAAATTCTCTCCTAGCCTCTCAACATCCTGAATTGGCTTCAGATCAGCTCAATACAAGCATTCATGAGGATAATCACTGCTCATAGATCTTTTCAGTAAACAAAAAAATTGGCTTAATGAAAGTTTACAACAACACAGCCCCGTAATAAACAGTTTTGTCTCTAGATTGATGAGTGAATAGAATAGAATAGAATAGAATAGAATAGAATAGAATAGAATAGAATAGAATAGAATAGAATAGAATAGAATAGAATTCTTTATTGGCCAAGTGTGATTGGACACACAAGGAATTTGTCTTTGGTGCATCTGCTCTCAGTGTACATACAGGAAGATCTAACTTTAACGCTGGGGAATGTTGATGCAATTTTTACAAAGAAGCATCTTGTCATTTTTTTTCCCAATCTATTTATTTATTTATTTATTTATTAAAATTTCTATGCCGCCCAACTCCCGAGGGACTCTGCGCGGCTCAATCTCACCTTTAAGTCACTGGCAATGACTACATAGATCAGGGGTGTCAAATTCATGGTGCCACATTGTTACGTGATGTATCACGACTTTTCCCCCCTTCGCTAAATCAGGGGTGGGCTTGGCCAGTGTGTGACGCATCCAGCCCATGGGCCGTTAGTTTGACAGCCCTGACATAGATGAAGGAATCCTTCTGTTTTATCAGCATGACTGTCTTGTTTAGATGGAAAGATGATTAACCCACAAGTAGCTAGCAAGCTTTTTTTATCTCAATGAGGATTTGAACCCAGTTCCTTTCAATCATAATTCTATAAGTTTGTTTCCTGATATGTTTGTGCATGCCTGTGTGCGTGCACACATGTATTTGTATCTGTATAGATATAGATACAGTAGAGTTATTTATAGATATTTCAATTGAAGCAACTTATACAGCTTTCTCTTTTATCTTTCCCATGAAATAAATTGATTTGCAGAAAACATAGTGACCCAAAGTCACCCAAAGTCAACTTTCCATAGTTGAAGATGATTTGGACCTGGGTGTCTCGATTTGCATCTCCCACTTTAATCACTACATTATCCTTTATGCAGTAGGCAACATACACAGAATTGATGTACCACCATCCACATATCTTGATGATATATTATGTCTGCATATGATGAGCCAACAATTTCCTCCTATGGGTACTAATATCTGGATTTCAATATCCATCCAGGTAGTATACCAAAATCACCCAGCAAGAGTGTATGTACAACAGTCTAGGACAGTGATGGCGAACCTTTTTTGGTTCGTGTGCCAAAAAGGGGGGGGGTGCGTGGGATCACGTGTGTGCGTGCCCACACCCATAATTCCATGCACCCCCATGCATGCGCGTATGACCCCCCCACTCCCAGCATGCAATGGCACGCCCATTTTTTGCTCTCTCCAGGCTTCTAGGAGCCTGGGGAGGGCGAAAACGGCCTTCCCCACCCCCTCTGGAGACTGGAAACAGCTTGTTTCCTGACACCCAGTGGGCCCAGAAGGCCCGAAAATCAGCCAGCCGGTGCGCACATGCGCGCCGGACCTGAGCTCACATGCCCACTGATATGGCTCCGCGTGCCACTTGTGGCACCTGTGCCATAGGTTCGCCATCACGGGTCTAGGACAAAGGATGGATTATCTGTTTTGAATGCAGAGTCCACTTTTTTTGGAGGGGGGAAGACCTAAAAATTTTGACCTTCTAAAGATAACAGTATCTGAATTAAGTGATTAACATTGTATAATACAGCAGACAGAACTTACTTGCTTATACATGCCTTTCTCTGATGTGCCAAGAGAAAGTGTTGAAGATCTCAAACAATCTAGTTAGCAGCTAAAATTAAATTAGACTTTTTCTCTTTGTTTGGCTCTTTGTTTTTCCCCTTTGTCCTAAAGGGAATTTGCTGCCTAAGTGCTTTTTTAAAAAAAAAGGGGGGGGGAGAAAGGGGGCTGGAAGTACTGCCACATTTCTGCTTTTCCTGTCATTCTTTTCTTTTCTTTTTTTTTTTTTGACATACAATGGCCCTGTTCCTAGTGTTCATAGAGAAAAGCGAGCATGGCGTGGGTGGTTCTGAAGTCATAAATAGTTTTGTATAAGAAAGAAAAATACCAACAAATCAGAAGGATTGGCTTCTACAGTTGACGTAATTTACAATTAAAGCTTTATGCTTTTTAAAAAGGCTGGGTTAATCAGGAGCAGAGAGGTGGGATCTGGCTTAGGGAGTCTCATCTATTTGCAAAAGATAATAATCTATTGCAATCTACAATTATGATAAAAGCTTGTAATATATCCGGGCATCAAATTTAGGTGATGCTTTAAATATAGATCATAAAGCCCAAAACATTGGAAAAAGGTTGCAGAAACAGAAAAAAATATTGTTTCTGTTTTGGGAAGGAAATAATTATTTACTTCCCCCTACTTGATTTCATTAGGAAGATTGTGAAATCTGTTTATAATCCATTCAGTGACCTTTCAACGGGCTCCTTCCAAGGTCTCCCGTCTCCTTCCCTGGCTACAAACTACTAAATTATTATTCTCTAAGTACAAAAAAATATTACATATTCAAACTGAGAACCTTCAGCCAACAAAAGGAATTAATTTCATTATTTCATTATTTCATTATTTATTTATTTGTTTATTTAGTCATTTTTATATGCCGCCCAACTCCCGTAGGACTAATCTTATTGCAGTTTACTCAAAAGTAAGCATTTTGTAAAATTTGCAGAACTGGTAGCCTAGAAATAATAACACTGTATATGCCTGCATATACAAGATCATTTTCATGGTATTTATTGTCAGGAAATAAGCACAACCATGATATGTAAACCAAATAATAAATAAAGCAATACACAGGATTGAAACCATAATAGAACCCTTCATACCTTCTTGTTTTATTGCAGTTGCATTTATATATTCACCCTGCATTTTGATTCTTTATTCATGAGTTAATGGAAAAATAGAGTTTTAAATATACAAAAGACAACTTGTGACCCATTGGGTCATTGTTTCAGAGTTATGTCCTTACCTAAACAGAAAAAAAAACAGAATAACTAAAAGTGAGCAAAAAATCTTCCTTCCTTCCTTCCTTTTCCAAATGTTGTATTTAAGTTCTTTCATCTACATAAATGAGGAGGTGAGGAAAGTGTGCAGATAAATGCATGCCTTTGTGAATAGATGGCAGTCTACAAAAGACATAGGGGAACTGTGAAAATGTGCATCAGTGTTTCTACCTATTTAAAGAAACCAAACAAGCTGATGTTCAAATGGAATAAAACTGGGTTAAAAAATATGAGAATCCAAGAGAAGTTGAAATTGCCTTATTGATTCATTTTACGTTATAACCAAATAATTGTACATTTTTGCCTTAGTTAAAGGGAACAAGGTCAATCTCAGATTCTTTGCAATTCAACCAATAATTGTAGCAGATGTCTTATTAAACAGATAAAACATTTGAACATTTTCATTGGCTTCAGCTTCTCTGAAGTCAGAATCAGGGGAAGTTGGCATGTTCTTTGCTAAAGAAGATATAATGCTTTCCCATTATGTGTTTTTTAACACCTACCTTTTTTTGTCAGTATCTCATATTTGTACAAAATTAAACACACTTTGTTCTTTTGTATTGCACAAATCTGCTTGCTGCTCTTCCTTAACTTCATTCTACATTACTTAAAGAAACATTCAATTCTGTTCAGCAACCATTTTAATCAAAAATTACGGTAGTTTAATTTGCCATAGAGTGAAAAACTTTTTTGGATGTGTGGGTTGTATGGCGTTGGCTTGAAATACCATGCTTGGACAGCACTATCAAAAATGAAGTTAGTTGGAGCAAAACAAACATTAGATTTAATTCAGTTTATTTTTAATGTATAATAAACTACATTCCATATTTAGAGAAAATGAATATCTCCAAATAGTCTTTTGTGGTGGCAGTGAAATAATAATATATAGACAGGATAATTTGCCTAAAATAAGTAGGATGTTTGAAATCAAGCAGTAGATTTGCTAAAAGGAAATGTTTATTTATTATTTATTTATTAGTTGCATTTGTATGCCGCCCACTCCACAGAGACTCTGGGCGGCTCACAACAGTAAAAATTCACATGCAACAACAAATATAAAAAGCATTAAAAACAATAGATATTAAAACATTAAAAAAACATTAAAAACCACAATTTAAAAACCCATACAATAAATCATTCATGGGGCCAAGAATGATCGGTGTTGTATTAAAATCATTGGCCCTAGGCCTGTCGACAAAGCCATGTTTTTAATGCTTTTCTGAAGGCTGGCAGGGTGGGAATTATGCAGATCTCGGGGGGTAGTGTATTCCAGAGAGCTGGTGCTGCCACAGAGAAGGCCCTCATTCATAGGCCCGCCAGCCGACATTGTTTGGCTGACGGGACCACCAGCAGGCCAACTCTGTGGGCTCTAATCGGTCTTAGGGAGGTATGTTGGAGAAGGCGGTCTCGGAGGTAAACTGGTCCTAAGCCATGTAGGGCTTTAAAGGTAATCACCAACACCTTGAATTGCGCTCGGAGACCTATAGGCAGCCAGTGCAGTTTGCGAAGGATGGGTGTCACATGGGTGTATCTAGGGACACTCATTACCACATGCGCCGCCGCATTCTGCACTAGCTGCAGTCTCCGAACGTTCTTCAAGGGTAGCTCCATGTAGAGTGTGTTGCAATAGTCAAGAAAAAAGACCTAAAGAAGGTTAAAACTCAGGGAATAAACAGCTCTTGTTCTAGGATTTACTATAAATTAACAATTTCACAAAGTAGCGGGCAGTACTAGGTTGAGCTGTTCTAGATACGGGCAATAAGCAAGGTCAGGCCTAGTTTCTCCTTGCATGAAATATAGATTGAAAAGCAGAATAAAGAATAATAGAGTTGGAAAGGACCTTGGAGGTCTTTTAGTCCAATCCCAGGCTCAGGCAGGAAAATGTATTATATTTGTATATATGTATGTGCAGGGAGGCCTCAAAGACAGTCCAACACACGGTGGCAGAATATAAGATGCAAGCAGGAAAAGTATATACTGACCAGCACAACCAAGTAGCTAGCATTGTATGCAAGAACATCTGCAGTGTTTCTGCCAGACTTTCCCAAATCCAGATGGGAGATTCCACAGAAAGTGGTGGAGAAGAACAGGGTTAAGATCCTGTGGGGCTTTCAGATCCAGACAAGTAGGCAGGTACTAGTCAGTCAATCAGATATTGTAGTGGTACACAAAGATCAAAATACAGCAGTTGGGCCAAGTGACAGCAACATCAGGAAGAAGGAATATGGGAAACTGAAGAAGTACCAGGGCCTGAAAAGAAATGAGAAAGAATGTGGAAAGTAAAGACCAAAGTGGTCCCAGTGCTGCTAAGAGCACTTGTGGCTGTGATGTCCATACTGGGAGAGTGGCTTCAACAGGTTGCAGGGACAACATCAGAACTCCCTGTCCAGAAGAATGCAGTGCTAGCAACAGTTAAGATGTACTGCACAGAACCCTCAAATTCCCAGGCCTCTGGTAGAGGACCTAAGATTGAGGAAGAAACATGAGGGAGAGAACCAGGGGCGGGTTCCTAATTTTTTTACTACCCCTCTGTGGGCGTGGCTTATTTTGTGGGTGTGGCTTGCCAGCCATGTGACTGGGTGGGCGTGGCTTCTTGGACTGCTGAAGGGAGGGGAACTGAGATAGGTCCTGCCGCCCATTCCCCCTCCCCTCAGCAGCTCGAGAAGCCTCGAACGTGCGAAAATGCCTGGGATCATCACTGTGCATTCGTGGCTTCTCGGACTGCTGAAGGGAGGGGAATGGAGATAGCTCCTGCCGCCTGTTCTTTCAGTGTCTCACACGCTCCCTCAGCCATCCTCCCCTGCTTGGACTCACTGTGGGGTAGGAAGGCAGCGCATGCACAGTGCCGGAAGCTCGGCTTCTGGGCATGCGCAAAATAAAATTTTAAAAAAATGTAATTTTTTTTAAAAAAATGGCGGCACCCAGGCATCAGCAAACGACCGCACCGGTACTGTGACGTCACCAGCAGGCCGCTACCGGTGCTATAGAGTGGGCCGCACTGATAGGAACCCACCACTGGTGAGAACAGTGTCTGTGTGTGTGTCTGTGTGTGTGTCTCTCTCTCTGTGTGTGTGTGTGTGTGTGTGTGTGTGTGTGTGTGTGTGTGTGTGTGTGTGTGTGTGTGTGTGAGAGAGAGAGAGAGAGAGAGAGAGAGAGAGAGAGAGAGAGAGAGGTGGTGGTGGTGGTGGAGAAAGAGAGGGAGAATATAATGTATCTGTGAGTGTATGTGCATACCTGCATGTAAAGATACATACCGTATATACAATAACTGTATGGCATAACTGGGTGTGATTCAACACTTTCTGCAGAACTGTAGGTTGCTCAGTAAGCAGCCTGCGGAGGGTTGCAGACACCAGATCTAATCATTTGTTTAAACAATTGCCTGTATTTTGATGAAATGAAAAGATATTTTCTTCTCTTGTGCAAGAAATATGTTTTACTCTCACGCAGAAGCAAGAAAGCAAACAAGAAAAATCTGAAGGAAGCTGAGGTTTACCAAGCAGTAACTTGCCATAGTATGGATTATATAGTTGGTAAACAGGCTATATGAAACTTCCTGCTATGAACTGAATGTTTTGCCCTATAAAGTATTCAGTCAGAAAGACACAGGGAAGTGATAATATTATTATTATCACTTGGCTAGATGTTGCAAGCAATTTACTCATTAAAGCATTCCCTGCAAACAATTTTGCAAATAAATACTCCTCTTGCACTGCCTAGATAGGAAGATATAAATATATTTTTCACTAAAAGAGTTAATTCTCAACCCGATTGGGTAGAACCATTCTAACTGGTTATTGTTACTTCATCCTCGATAGTTAATTACATCAATAAATGGTTTAATCTTAATTCAGTAATGTCTGATATAATTAGTTATAATTTGGTAGTTAATCCTTTGTAAGCATTTATGTTGGAAATAAATAATAAGCACAGGTTAATTTGGGCTGTTAATTTTGTGCAGGAGTGGACAACACATATTAATTGCTGGATGATTAATGTTCTCCACGTTATGCTTTTTATTAGTGTTGGGCATATTTCAAAACTCAGTCAGAAGGTATGCTTCAAATATTGCATGAATATAATTGCAGCACCTCTGTGCTATCCATTAAAGCCTCTTTTTTTCAAGCTTTGCAAAAAGCAGATGCTGATTTAAGACCTGTATTATCTTTAATGCGAGTGTTTTAAGAGATTAAGCATCTCTTCTTAATCAACTTTGAAGCATGGCTGGCCCTATTTTTGCCTTAAGTGTTACACTATCCGTCCATTCAAATTGAATTTTATATTATGCCCTGCTAGAAATGAGGACCAGGTTCCACTACAACTTTATTTAAAGCTTTCTATTTCTAACAAAAATGTTTCATCCTAAATTTTCTCTTTAAAGATTTAGCATAAATCTCTTCACAACTGGCTTAGCAAACCCTAAGCCATAAATCTTTTACAAAAGAAGACACATTTTGCTGTATCTTTCACTGATCTCTTCATGAATGTTCTATGTGAGAGAGGCTCTGTGTATAGAAAGGAGAGAGGGCCATACTTTTAGGTTAGGAATAGCAAAGCTTCTCATCTTACCTTCTAAAGCAACCGCATTAGTGGCAGGCGGGTGGGAAACAAGGGTCAGAATATTGCAAGCAGCAATATTCAGCAATATATAACAATGCAACTTAACTTTTCAACACCCATTGTGACATTCATGTATGTCCAAAAGGAATGGAGCTTATGACACAGTGCTGTAATGCTGTTTTTGCCACTCTGATGATACCTAGAGACATCAGATGAAAATATGGATATCAGATGAAAGAAAGCTAGATCTGCTTTTTTCATTTCAGCTGTACAATAATCTCTGCATGCTTTTATAGGTTCTCCTTTTCTTTCTGTGGCCTTTTACTTTCCTTTAATACCACCACTGAGCTAATAGTTTTCATACAGTTTTATAATATCATGCCTGCGTTACTTGTTAATTTGTATGTTATTTCATTCCTGATTTTACATGTATAAAATTTTAGTATGATTCTAAACTTTCCAGAGAACTTTGGATGTTGGTTGTAATAGGCAAACAAACAAACAAACAGAATAAATTGTAGGAAATTAAAAATCCTGCTCCCTGGGACTGCTGAAATGGAAACTCAGAAATTACGTAAGGAGAGGGTTAGAGTTCATCATTGCACCAAATTGGCTTAGAGGTTCTCAATAAACTGTCAATGAAATTCATTCCACTTACAAAAACTGACCAAGATTATAAATCCCTGCCCTGAATGGAATGTAATCATAATCATAATCATCTGCAAGAAGCAAAACCTCTGATTTCATGTCCAAAATCAGGAAAGCTATTATATATTAACCTTTTCAGAATAAAATGTAGCATTATCTCTTATTGAAGTTTCCAATAATTGAAATTCTCTAGGCAGATGACAAACTTACTTAAAACATTTAACCATAAATCAGTAAATAAAGTCAGTGAATCAAAACTGTGATTTGTAGCATCTTTCCTCACCCACAGCTCCTTTCCCCCCCTTCTATAATATTTCTGGTATAGATAATATTTACATATAGTTAAGAGTGAGCAATGGCTTTCTAACTGTTTCTAACTGTGAGTAATGCTCTGGTGGGTATGAACGGAGAAACAAACTAAAGGGGAAAGGGGAATGTAATGTATGCCTAAGAAAAAAGGAATAGTGAAATAGGAGTTGAATCAATTTAGAAATATACTGTACAACACAATCACCATGAATTCTACATTCCATATGGGAGTGTGCACGATGTGGGTATTTAACATCTTCCTTCTAATTAAATGGCAACAGGGATAAAAAAAATTGTTGAAATGTACTCATTTGGAAGAGAACTTTCAGAAAAGAAAATTAATTAATATGTGTGTGATTTTCAAAGACATAACAGATGACAAAGACCAGAGATGAAAGCATTTTTTCATATTTCTGTTGCTGAGTGATTAATAAACACTCAGTATAAAAGGGGTTATATTGCTTTAACTGGATGTATACCATCAGGGGGAAAAATGGCTAATACTACAGTACTATCTGATGCAAATTGGAGATGCTTAAAATGAATGTTGGGCTCCACTAAAAGGCATCTATAGTTGCTTAGATAATCAAGTGACTCTTTTAGATGGTTGCCAGGAGCAAATGTTGCAGAACATTGGTGAATTTTACAGAAAGGATTAGGTTATTTTCTAAGCTACTAATCCAAGAGTCTTTGGCCAATAGCTTTACTTGATTGCAAAGAAAATCACTATTTTTTAAAGCTTTTAAGAGATTATCTCATTTTGTTTACAAACCATTGGAACTGCTTCTGTTGGTGGCTAAATGCATCCTTCATGAACATCGTGTTTCTCCACACTGACAAATACAATTTGGTGGCTGATCCTTTCATTGTGTATTGACAATTACAATACTGTCAACTTTTCATCAAGAATTCTTTTCTTTACAATGCTGTGTAAGAAATATGTCATTAGTGATCTCAAGCTGGTATCACAGAAACTAGTCACAGGGTACACATTTCACAAGTTCCTTTGGCGATCCTGACTCTTTTTTCATGCTGACTTCCCATCTTTTTTCGGGAGCCAGCTTTCCCCCTGTTCTCAACTCCAGTGTGTCATGAAGACTGAAACTACGAAGGGGGCCCTATGTGAAAAATGTGGCTTGTTTATATGGGAAGGTAAGAACCAAAGAAAGAAAGGAGCATTGGAAGAGCAAAATTACATAAGAAGTACCCAGGACACCAATGTAATACTCCAATGTTTAGTTAATTAAATTATGGTTTTCTTTATAATGTTTATTACAGTAATATGTAGAGTTGTTGTTGTTATTGTTGTTATTATCATCATCATCATCATCATCATCATCATCATCATCATCATCATCATCATCATCTCTTTTATTCATTAAACATGAAACTCAGTCAACGGAACATTTAAAAATGTATCACAAATATCATTGACTGGCACTGATTGTGGGTTGCTGCCAGCATCCTAGGTATCGACCAAGTATCTTCTTCAAATGTATGATGTTACAAGTAGCACAGTTTTTTGCAGTTCTGCTGGTGTTATTGCATGAAGCTGCAATTTCTTGATGTATTTTATAAAATTATTGGACATGGTACCAAGTGCCCCGATGACAATGGTTATCACTGTTACATGTTTCATCCATAATTGTGTAGTTTCGATGGCCAGATCGCGATATTTTGTGATTTTTTTCCAGTTCTTTTTCTTCAAATCTGGCGTCTCCTGGTACCGCGATATCAATAAATTGTACATTTTGGTTTTCAACAACTGTGATATCTGGCATGTTGTGTTCCAAATGACGATCCATCTGTATTCTAAAGTCCCACAAGATCTTCACCTTCTCATTATCGATAACTTTTTCCACTCTATGTTCTCATGACTTTTTGGATACAGGTAAGTCGTATTTTTACATAATGACCAGTGGGTTAATTTAGCAACTCGGTTGTGTCTAGCTTTGTAATCAGTTCGTGCAATTTTGCTGTATTATTATTATTATTATTATTATTATTATTATTATTATTATTATTATTATTATTATTATTATTATTATTATTATTATTATTATTATTATTATTATTATTATTATTATTATTATTATTATTATTATTATTATTTATTCACAAAATAAATGACTCTTTGTGTGTATTCTTTACTGACCACATTCTTCACATGATCATGTTTGATATTATCCAGTTGTAGTATGCCCAGGTATTTATAGGCCTCTGGCTGATGACACTTTATGGCTTGACCATTAGGCATTATTATTATTATTATTATTATTATTATTATTATTATTATTATTATTATTATTATTATTATTATTATTATTATTATTATTATTATTATTATTATTATTATTATTATTATTATTATTATTATTATTATTATTATTATTATTATTGCATGCCTACACTATCTGAGTACCTTGTATACACCTTTATATACTCCTGAATCTAGAGATTAGTATAAATGATATCTCAACTGTAGCCTGTGCCCAGAAAATGACAGCGGAGGAGGAAGCCACAGTAGCAGTATTATTATTACTTTTAAATCATCCCAAATTCTAATCAGTTCCAGGGATTAGGAAATAATTGTTGTATGAGTATATTTTAGAATGAAATAAGCTTTTATTACCTTAGTTTAAAAAATCAGGTGTTAATCTCCTTATGCTTTGGTCATTAAGGATAGGGAGGCTGCAAAACATGTTTTGATCCAGTACAATCCAATCAATGAATAAGCACCAAAATCACAATCACATAATTTGAAAATATCTAACCATATTCCAACTATCAATTCAACTGCAAAATATTTATTTGTTAGTTTCTATGGTGCCTTCCATGTGCAAGCTGCTTTGCATAAGTGTATCAGAAATTCTCTTCTAGGGAACCTTAAGTTTTACTGTGAAGAAAAGTAACAAAAGGGGATAAGGAAGGAATTTGGTGAAACATAGAAAAGTAAAAATGGCCCAGTTCAGTCTAGTTACAAAATTCAAAGAGGTTATATGATCAAAGAGTCAAGGGAAGGATGGACAAATAGAACTCAGAACTGTGCCGCCTTCGGTCTGACCTAAGCGTAGTACATAAAATTATCTGCTACAATGTCCTACCTGTCAATGACTACTTCAGCTTCAACCACAACAATACACAAGCACACAATAGATACAAACCTAATGTAAACCGCTCCAAACTCGATTGCAGAAAATACAACCTCAGCAACAGAGTGGTCAATGCCTGGAATGCACTACCTGACTCTGTGGTTTCTTCCCCAAACCCCCACAACTTTAACCTTAGACTGTCTACTGTTGACCTCACCCCATTCCTAAGAGGTCTGTAAGGGGCATGCATAAGCACACCAATGTGCCTACCATCCCTGTCCTAATGTCCCCTTTTATTTGTATCCATTTCATGTATTAATAACCATGTTTATACCTATATCTGTTATCTAATACATGCTTGATGAAATAAATAAATAAATAAATAAATAAATAAATAAATAAATAAATAAATAAATAAATAAATAAATAAATAAATAATAAAAATAAATCCAGGATCAAATTCCCACATGGTAATCAAGATACTCTTGATTACCAGACAGAAGCTTACCATACAGGCTGTGAATTAAAAGTGTATGCTGTGGAAGGATCCTTGTAAACCACATTCTATTCCTCATAAGGGAGATAAGATTAAAATTAAATTAAATACTTTCATTCATCCCCAACTCTCTTTTCCAAGTTTTTATTTCTTCATTTATTCATATCCCACCTCTACTCTTTTCACAAATAACTCAAGGTGGCAAATATATCCAACATACTCTCCTTCTCCTAATATCCCCACAATAACCACTCTGTGATGTGAATTGGGCTGCAATCTTGCATCTTTTTCTCCAACTTAAAGAGCTGAGAATGAGACGTTGTACTTACCTGAGACGTCCATTCTCGTAGGGTGGAGCTAGCCGCCAAGATTGGGTATTGGCACAGCCTTCTAGCCAATTATGACTGAGTCTGGAAAAGTATAAAAGGTGGCTCTAGGCCTAGATTCCCCCTCTTTTGACGAGGGATAAATGCCAGACTCAAGTGCCATCAATCTAACAAGTTTATTAACTGTCCAATCACAGAAAATTACACGAGTTGATATGTGAGAGACCTAACTACCTAACCTAACTACCTACAGAGAGAAGATAACTATGTACACTAATACACCTAGATACCTAATGACTATACGAGTAATAGGCTCCTCGTCCAGCCAGAACACGTTAGAAGGGAGGGACTTGGCGGCTAGCTCCACCCTACGAGAATGGACGTCTCAGGTAAGTACAACGTCTCATTCTCCATAGTGGGTGGAGCTAGCCGCCAAGATTGGGACATACCAAAGTAATTTAGTCCCCAGGGAGGGCCTCCTGATTCTGGCTGGGACCACCGCCCTCCAATGTTACCTGTTCCAGCACTCTGCGCCCAATGTCAGCCTCCTGAGAGGCGAAAGTGTCCAGTCTGTAGTGCCGGACAAATGGCGTTGGAGATGCCCAAGTGGCAGTCCGGCAGATCTCCTCGATGGAAGCCCTCGTGTTCCAAGCCGCAGTGGTGGCTGCACTGCATGTGGAATGGGCCGTAATCCTGGTGGGTCCTGGCAAGGACATTTGTTCATATGCAGTGTTAATGACATTACGAATCCACCGACCCACCATGACAGAGGATGCTTTCCTCCCCAAGGAAGTGTGGTGGAAAGAGACAAACAAGGCCTCAGTCTTGCGAAAGGCAGAGGGCCTTTGTATGTAAGTGTCCAGTGCGCGCCTCACGTCCAGGAGGTGCCACTGTCTTTCAATGTCTGAGGATGGAGAAGGGTAAAAGGAAGGTAATACCACCTCCTGAGCCCAATGAAAGTAAGAGTTTACCTTTGGCAGAAAGGTGGGATCCAACCGCAAAACCACCCTGTCCTGGTGGAACACACAGAGGTCACTCCTGATGGAAAGGGCTGCCAGTTCGGAAATGTGACGGGCAGAGGAGACAGCCACCAGGAAAACCACCTTGTATGTTAGGTGGGCCAGAGAGACGGAGTGCAAGGCTCAAAGGCGCCCCCCATGAGTGCTAATAACACTTTGGACAAGTCCCAGGTGGGATACCTATGCACTACAGGAGGGCATCTATTCATTGCGCCCTTTAGGAACCTGGAGACTAAGGGGTGAGCAGAGAGTTTCCCCAGAGAGGGACAAGACAGCACCATGGACAGGGCAGCAATCTGGCGGTTGAGGGTACTCGGGGAAAGACCCTTAGCTAGCCCCTGGCGTAGGAATTAAAGGACATTTATGACCGAAAGATCCAGTGGGGAATAACCCTCCCTAGCACACCATGAGCAGAAAGCCTTCCAAGAGGCTGCATAAATACGATGCGTGGACAGTCTGCGAGAGTCAAGCAAGACCTCCATAACGTCCTCAGGGATTTGGCGGCTCCTCAGAGTGAGCCGCTCAAGTGCCAGGCGGTCAGTTGCAACCAGTGCGGCTCTGGATGCTGCACTGACCCCTGGAGCAGCGACCACTCTGTCGGAGGGATCCTCCAAGGGGGTGAGACCGACAAGGAGACCGGGTCGGCATACCAGGTTCTCCTTGGCCAGTCGGGTGCCAGAAGTACCACCTCGGCTCTTTCTTCCAGGAGTTTTCGGATGACCTGCGGAATGATGGGGATGGGGGGAAAAGCGTAAAGCAACCCCTGAGGCCAGGTGCAGCGGAGGGCGTCCACCCCTTCTGCCCCCTGAGTTTGATACTGGGACAGAAATCTGGGCAGCTGGGCATTCCCCGGGGTGGCAAAAAGGTCCATCACAGGTTGACCGAATTGACCCACAAGTTGGTGGAAAAGGTCTGGGTGTAAGCTCCACTCTGAGTGGTCTATCTGGTTCCGGCTGAGCCAGTCTGCCCTGACGTTGCTTACCCCAGAGATGTGTTCAGCAGAAAGAGACAATAGGTATTGTTCTGCCCATAGCCCCAACCACATGGCCTCTGACATGAGCTGTCCTGACATGGTCCCACCCTGTCTGTTTATGTGGACCTTGGTGGCCACATTGTCAGTAAGTATCATGACATGAGAGTTCTCCACAAGAGGTCTGAACTGCTGCAGAGCAAGGAACACAGCCCGTAGCTCCAAAACGTTTATGCTTAGAGTTATCTCAGTTAACGACCATGTGCCCTGTGCCACCTGTGCTTCCGCGTGTGCCCCCCAACCCGATAGGCTGTCATCGGTGGTGACTAAGATTTGTCTTGGGGGAAGGAAGCAGGTGCCACTGTGGACAGCAGAGGTGGTCCACCAAATCAGAGACTTCCTGACTAAAGGCTGGAGTCTCACTTTGACTGGGGAAGGGCCCTTCCCTGACGCTGATAGGGAAGGAGCCATTGGAGGTCTCTGGAGTGTAAGTGAGCCCATGGGACAATGTGAATGGCCGAAATCATCTTGCCCAGGAGGGAGGACAGCAAATTCAGTGGAGCTGAGTTTTGCCTCAGAACTTGCTGGGTTAAAGCCAATAGACTGTCTCTCCGATCCTGGGACAGGTACACCTTACACCCCAGGGAATCAATGATTGCACCCAGATGG
The DNA here is from genome assembly GCA_023053685.1 of Diadophis punctatus similis. Classification (NCBI taxonomy): domain Eukaryota; kingdom Metazoa; phylum Chordata; class Lepidosauria; order Squamata; family Dipsadidae; genus Diadophis; species Diadophis punctatus. The sequence continues at coordinate 55,057,200 of JALIGW010000005.1, forward strand.
ACAATTCTGGTGGCGGGGACAAGCTGACTCTTGGATCGGTTGACCAAGAAGCCTTGGAGTTCCAGCGTGTTAAGCACTACCTGGACATCTCTCTCAGCCTGAGAAGGGGAGGCTGAGGAGATGAGAATATCGTCCAGATAGCACTGGATCCTGATGGAAATGGATCTGAGTGAGCGGTCAAGGCTGCCAGGACCTTGGTGAAGACCCTTGGCGCTGAGGACAGGCCAAAGTGGAGCGCCCCATATTCATAATGCACCCCTGCATAGCAAAACCGTAAGTATTGGCGGTGAGATGGCCGAATTGGGATGTGGAGGTAATCCTCCAAGAGATCTATGGATGTGAGTAGAGTCCCTTCCGAGCACTTGCCAGAGTTGATTTCAGGGTGTGCATTTTGAAATTTTTTTTTTTAATGGATGACATACCTGTTGAGACACTTGAGGTCCAAAATGGCTCTCCATCCTCCCGAGGATTTGGGCACTACAAACAACATGGAGTAGAAGCCCTGCCCCTGTTGGTCCCCAGGCACCTGGTGGATAACTCGAATGTCCAGGATGTGCTGGATGGCCTGATTCATGAGGACCCGTTTTGCAGAATTTGATGACAAGGAGCAGCGGAGAAGAACCTCGGGGGGTGGGGGTGGAAATGAATTCAAGTGAGAGCGCTGAAGCCAGGGTCTCACAAACCCATGCATCATTGGTGATTTCCTCCCATCCACTGGCATAGGGAGCCAGGCGACCCCCTGTGGGAGGATCGGCCAGAGGTTACTTGTTCTGGTGGAAAGGGCGACCACCGGCCCCTCTAAAGGGCCGTATGAATTGGTTACCCCTGAAGGGTTGGCCCGAAGAGAATCTCTGATGGGAACTGCATTGCCCTTGGCTATGCCCCTGATACTGTCCCTAGTAGTTACCCTGATGTCTATTGGAAGACTGGAAGGCCCCCCTGGAAGCCCTCCTTGGTAAGGGGATGGCACGGAAAGGGGCTTTCTGGGTGGCTGAGGGAAGGACCTTGCGCTTGTCCTTAGTCTCAAGCAGGATGGGATTCAGGGCCTCACCAAACAAGGACTGCCCGGTGATCGGGGCAGAGGCTAATTTCCACCTGCACCGCATGTCAATTGGCCAGCTGCAAAGCCAGGCCATCCGGCGCGTCACCACCGTGGACTCCATTGACCTAGCTTGGACATCCGCTTGAGCTGCTGCTGATTGAGCAGTAGGTTGATTTTGGCTTGTGGGTGGAGCTGTCTGGAGTGTGGGGCTGTCTGGTTCCAAATGCCAGAGGGAACTAATGAGAATTCCCTGGCATCCTTCCTGGGGGATGCTAGGTAGGAATGAGTAGGGCATTCTGGATGGGGCATTATCCTTTGTAAAAGGCATCATTTTAAAATCAACTCCAATTTACAAATCATGGTCTCATTGTCTTAAAGTTCAGTTCATGAAAAACTGATACTTTCAAATACTGGAAAAAAATTGATAGTTTGTATATATTTATATACATTGTATATAGTTCCAGTTATGCTGGGCTCACAGACTCCAGAAAAAAAAAGCTTGGTTTTAAACTGTTACTGGAGTTACTCACTAGGCTCATTTGTTCCTTTTATGTGAGATCTGTAGCTTACTACTTCTAAATTCTGCTGAAAGCCCTTGTTCAAGCCATTTTTAAAATATAGATAGAATCTTCAGGTACTCCTGAGGCAGACCTACAGGCAGCTAGTCTGAATTTTTGTCAGCTCAATTAGAATAACAGTATCCATATTTATCTAAGGCCTCTGTCAACAAGGTAGGCCTCAGAAAGGCCTGGGTAAATTAGTAGGCCCAAACAGTCACTTAAAATGGCCACCGCCCTTAAATGAGGTCAACAAGATGGCAGCTGCCCTTAGTTGGTCTTTCAAAATGGCCAATGCCCATACTAGGCCTTAAAAATGGCCACCGGCAAGAAAGGGCATCCAAAATGGCCACCACCCTTGATGTGGCTTCAATATGGTCTCTGCCCACTTTTGGTATTTGAAACAAAAAGGCCACGCCCTTAGTGCCTTCAATTCCACCCTGTGGGAGACTTCAAGATGGCCACCGGCACTCTCAAAGACTGCCTGCACACTTACCAAGCTGAAGACAAGCCAAGCAATGCAGAGGAGCTCAAATGGAAGCAGACGCCCAGGCACTAGAGACAGGTACCGACAGGGCCTTGGATCAAAGGAGCCTTGCCAGATTGCTGGCTCTTGTCAGCCATTGCACAGAAGGCAAGTTAAATAAAGGAGGCCTCAAAAGAAAATTTTTTGAAGTGGGCAGTCCTGTGTAATTCAAAATGGCGGCCACCCACGAGGCACTCCTAAAATGGCTGACTGTCTCCTGAGGCAATTAGTTCCAGCCGAGGAGAAATGAGTCTGCTAAGGCCTAGCCACTAACTGTCAGTTTCTGAGTCCCCTGGAGCAGACTGACTGATTTCTGAAGTTTCAAGCAAAAAAAGAGGGAACAGGCCCTCAACAAGCAGCACCCAGATTGCCAGCTTCCTCTGCAAGCAGGCACAAGACAGGGAGCAAAAAAGGAACCAGCAAAAATATTGCTTTCAGCTCTTTGAAGGTCTCCAGCTGACGTTTGGAGGCTTGGCTGGGCGCTGACCGCTTGCGCAAGTCTGGCCAAATTGTCTGTCAGCTTCTCGGGCACAGCAGCTGGTGTTCAGAGGCTATTTGAGGCATTGACCGCTTGCGCAAGTCTGGCCAAGGTTACAATCAGCTGTTTATCGGCAGCATCAAAAATGGTCCGGATGGCTTGCGCGAATCCGGCCGATCTGCAAGCGAGTTAAATGTGGCGTGGGTGGCTTGCGCGAACCCAGCCAAGGCCGAAACAGCTGTTTATAGGCAGCATCAAAAATGGTCCGGATGGCTTGCGCGAATCCGGCCTGGCTGCGAGCGAGGTCTTCGGTGCTTCCGATCCCTTTATCTTTGAGGGTCAGCTGGGGATCGGAAGGCTCGTTAGTGGCTCGGACCGCTTGCGCTGGACCGGCCAGATGCCAAGGCACCCAAAAATTTAATCTGGCAGCATGCTCTGCCCCTCGGCCCCTCAGCTCTCCCAGGCAGGCTAGCAGCTGTGAAAACCAACGTTAGAGGCCTTCACCTGTCAGGTTGGCCCTTGGTGTCTGGCAAGGAGACAGAAAAGGAAAAATACAAGCCTCGCTCCACGCCCAGGTGCGTGGTGAGTTCACCGCTGCCCCGTGGTGATAAGGGGGCCCTTTCCCACTCCCTCCACAGCCGGAAATTAATGTATGGAGAAAAAGAAAAAACAAAAATCTTGCTGGGCCTTCGGCTGGAGGGGCGAGCAGCAGTCAGACTTGCGGCCAACTGCTTCACCCAGGTATAGCCATACTGAGGAGCTCGAAAGGGAAAGGATAAAAATAAAAATAATAATAATAATAATTCTGAATAGAACCAAAAACTTACAATTATTAATGGAAGATAGATGATGAAAAAGGCACTTAGTCAATGGCTGTGACTGAGTCAAAAGAGGGGGAATCTAGGCCTAGAGCCACCTTTTATACTTTTCCAGACTCAGTCATAATTGGCTAGAAGGCTGTGCCAATACCCAATCTTGGTGGCTAGCTCCACCCACTATGGAGAATAATTTGTTTTGGACAAGAGAAGAGGTTTGACATTTGTCCACTCCTACTAAAAAGGGATAGCTTAGTCTTGGCTCTTTGCTTTTGATCTTGCCCCACTAAGCCCCCATAACTGCCATCCCAGCCTGGACTGATTTGAAAGACACTACAATGTTGACATTTATTAAGATGATATTCCACCTCCCCCCCCCCCAGAACTAGCGCTGTTGTGTCTAGTCCTCTTGTATCTATTAATTTTATTTAGAGCAGGGGTGTCAAACTCGCGGCTTGCGGGCCAGATGCGTCACGTGCTGGCCCTGCCCCTGCCTGGTTTAGCAAAGGGGGAAAAGGTCCCAATGCATCATGTGATGCTGCTGCGATGACGCGAGTTTGATTTACAGCAAAAACCCTATGAGGAAGGTCAGATTAGAGCGAATGCTCCAAAGCATGAAGCTGTATTGGGACTTTCCCATCTGCAAACCACCAAACCATTCTTTGTTCACAGCAGAGGAGAATTTGCATTTACTATTCAACTGATAAACCCTTGGCTTTGAACAATGTTTGTGTAGCTGCCTGTTAGGAAGAAAGAAACAACTCAGTGGAATACTTTTTTTTAATGATTGTAGCCTATGTCTGGATCACAAGATTTTATTGAAAAATTCTGTTCAACACTTGAGAATTCTGGAGGGAAAATAGTTACATTCCTAGATCAGGGGTCGGGAACCTATGGCTCGCGAGCCAGATGTGGCTCTTTTGATGACTGCATATGGCTCGCAGCAGGGGTGAAATCCTCCCGGTTCGCCCGGGCCAGTCCTTCGGCGTATAGCCGATGGAACTGGCGGCGGTTGCGGCGCGGAGCTTCTCCTGCCCGCTTTCCCGTCCCGGCTGAACACAATCACCGCTTTCCCGTCCCGGCTGACCACAATCATTTGGGTTATTTTTCCCTCTGTGCATGCGCGCGCATGCACAGAGGGAAAAATAACCCAAATGGCGGCGTTCAGCCGGGACGGGGGGAGCTAAAAAACGGCCATGGCCACATCCCCGCCGTTCTCCAGCCAAGCGGCTGAAGAAGCCCCAGAGCCCCGCCGCCAACCTGCGTCTCCTGCTGGGAAGGAGCCTCTGTCGCTGTCTCTCGCGGGGTTCCAGCCACCCGACTGAGTCCCTGACCGCGGCACCGGCAGGGTTAATGCGTATGGGAGAGGAGAGAGAGCGCTACCGCCGCCACTGCTGCTTTCACCGCTCCGATATTTCTTTGGTGGGCCCGCGCGGGAGGGACCATGGAGCAGAGGCGCCCGGCAGCTTAAGGCAAGAGGCGGGTGGGAGACGCGGGCAGGAGCCTGTCGCCGCCGCCGCCACTTCTGGCATCCCCACGCCTCTCACCCCGCTCGCCGGGTGCCTCTGCTCAGCGGTCCCTCCTGCGGAGGCCCACCAAAGAAATATTGAAGCAGCGAAAGTAGCAGCGGCGGCGGTAGCGCGCTCTCTCCTTCCCTCCCATGCAGGGAGGGAAGGAGAGAGCGCGCTACCGCCGCCGCTGCTGCTTTCACCGCTCCGATATTTCTTTGGTGGGCGCGCGCGGGAGGGACCGCTGAGCAGAGGCACCTGGCGAGCGGGGTGAGAGGCGTGGGGATGCCAGAAGTGGCGGCGGCGGCGACAGGCTCCTGCCCACGTCTCCCACCCGCCTCTTGCCTTAAGCTGCCGGGCGCCTCTGCTCCATGGTCCCTCCCGCGCGCGCCCACCAAAGAAATATCGGAGCGGTGAAAGTAGCAGCGGCGGCGGTAGCGCGCTCTCTCCTTCCCTCCCTGCATGGCAGGGAAGGAGAGAGCGCGCTACCGCCGCCGCTGCTACTTTCGCTGCTCCAATATTTCTTTGGTGGGCCTCCGCAGGAGGGACCGCTGAGCAGAGGCACCCGGCGAGCGGGGTGAGAGGCGTGGGGATGCCAGAAGTGGCGGCGGCGGTGACAGGCTCCTGCCCGCGTCTCCCACCCGCCTCTTGCCTTAAGCTGCCGGGCGCCTCTGCTCCATGGTCCCTCCCGCGCGCGCCCACCAAAGAAATATCGGAGCAGTGAAAGTAGCAGCGGCGGCGGTAGCACGCTCTCTCCTCTCCCATACGCATTAACCCTGCCGGTGCCGCGGTCAGGGACTCAGTCGGGTGGCTGGAACCCCGCGAGAGACAGCGACAGAGGCTCCTTCCCAGCAGGAGACGCAGGTTGGCGGCGGGGCTCCGGGGCTTCTTCAGCAACCCACCCACCTACCTCGCTTGGTGCGGTTCCCCGCACTTGATGTCTTGGAAGAGGGCTGGGCGAGGGAGAAAGGAGCCACGGTGGGGATTGGTTTGCAGAGAGAAAGAAAGAAAGAAAGAAAGAAAGAAAGAAAGAAAGAAAGAAAGAAAGAAAGAAAGAAAGAAAGAAGAAGAAGAAGAAGAAGAAGAAGAAGAAGAAGAAGAAGAAGAAGAAGAAAGGAAGGAAGGAAGGAAGGAAGAAGAAGAAGAAGAAGAAGAAGAAGAAGAAGAAGAAGAAGAAGAAGAAGAAGAAGAAGAAGAAGAAGAAGAGAAAGAAAGAAAGAAAGAAAGAAAGAAAGAAAGAAAGAAAGAAAGAAAGAAAGAAAGAAAGAAAGAAAGAAAGAAAGAAAGAAAGAAAGAAAGAAAGAAAGAAAGAAAGAAAGAATCATTACCAATGCTATGATGGAAATCACCAACTCAAAGACAAATATCACTTTGGAGCAAGGAAGCTGCTACAGCAGCAACAAATTAAACAGCACAAAGACAGGGATTCTCTCAATATCCCATTGTCCCTATTGACATTTAGTTGAATTCACTTTTAAAATATATTATATGGCTCTCACTGAAATAAATTTCCAAATTTTTTGCTTTCATGGCTCTCTTAGTCAAAAAGGTTCCTGACCCCTGTCCTAGATGATGATTGAAGATTCATTACAGTTTGTCTATTTAATAAGAATGAAACCTCAAGAGAATATTAACTGTTAGTTGAATATTTACAGCTGGGAATATGTGTTAACATCAATTTCCTTTGCTAAAAGTCAGAGGAAAATTGAGTATCTTAAAAGCAGCATTTTCTTAATTAACTAAAATATATAATGTCAGGCTAATCTTTCTTTTTACAATAACTTGTTTGTGTGATTTAAAGTATGCAAAAAATGGAGACATGCATCCTGTTTTTCCATGCCCAAACCTCCAAAATCAATTGTTGGGCAACACTTATCTTAGGAACTACTATCAAAAGTCATATATAAACTTTCAAATTCTCCAGAATTCCTTTAAGGTTCATTAGCTATGACAAGAAATGCTTTTCAAATCTAAGTACCAATTAGCCACAGCTAGAGACTGCAGATGTCAGGTAACACCTGAATACTGAGGCCCTGATACAGGAGAGTAGTCTTTATTGTGTTGTTGCTCAATGCTTGATCTGGATTGAAGTCAGGCTGCACTGGCAAAGGACATTTAATCTTTCTCTTCCCCCTGTTGCTCTTATTTTGCAAAATTACCACCTCCTTTTAGGGGTGTATCAGCCTAGCATTTACAAAATACATATTGACTGCAGGAGAGGAACTTTTTGCTGAATAAGAGAAGAGAGAAATAAAATTAATACATAGTGGACTTAGTGGACATAGTGCAGATTGGGACTTAACATATATTTATGTTGATAAATAAAATACATGAAAGACTGTATGGCTTGAGTATAAGATAAAATACTAATGGTTGATCCCCTTTTTAAATGTTTATGTCTGGCTATTATTGTGAACCTGCAAGCTATTTTGATACAAGAAGAGGAGGAGAGAATGAAATTAGCAAAGCCAATGTAATATTTCTTAGCAAAAGAACGGAATGACAGCCTCAAAATGCAAAGTCTTTCTCCAGTTGAAACAAGATAAACCTTTTGTGATAGTGTGAACCAAATGACTATGAGTTAGGTGAAAAACAGCTGAACTTATATGTTGTACTTTGATAAGGAAATTAAAAGAAAGGATGATGGTAGGATATGACATTTAGCTACATTAATTTTTCAAGTTTGTATTCTCAGCCCTCTCCCCCAAATGCACATGAACATCTGTGGATGATGCCAGTTCCTTGAGTCAGATGTCTTGTATTCCCTGGCTTTCTAGCTGAATAATGAGGAATGCCATGTATATATTCATTTATAAATTTTCATTGCAGCAAAACCTTAATGGGAAGGATCATTTGGATAGAAGGGGTGTCCATTAAATAAGAATACCCATTACACTCATAGATTCTATCTTTTTCATTTGGAATTTGCTATATGTATTTGCAAAGATATTTTTCTAGAGGAATTTTATTCAGCCTCAGGTTTAGGGATTGTTTGAGGACTCCCTTTTTTCCAATTATGGATAATCATTAAAAGGATAGAACATCAATAACAAAAGTTGGGCCTGTGTTGACCATGTATCCTGGAGTGTTATTGTCCAGTCTGATGCCTCTGGAGGTGCTGAAGCATAGCTCCTAATATTCCTAGTTAGTATCTCTGTCAGATTTTGATCTCCAAGTTGAGGAAATACTTACTTTATAGCAAAAAGAGAGAAAAAAAACAGGACAGCTACGAATCATATATTTAAATACTTCCATATTTCATCTCTTAGATGCAAGGCAAAGATCTTTTTTTAAAAACCTGTGTACTGTGGATAATTATAGTGATAATTCTTGATCTTCAATTGTTTTAATACTTTTGTATTCTTTTTCATTGCTTATATCTTCTTTCATGGTGCTTCCTGAGATGGCCATGTGTCCATGAGATAATTGTTCCACCTATTTTCTCATTCAAGCTGTTTATTTTAATTTAAAGCTGTGGAATTTTAATTTAAAAATCAGTATGAACATTCAATGGATCAGAAATCTTTCTCCTAGTGGAAGGTTAGGTGAAAAAAATCCTGTTGGGCCACTAATCCTTAGGTAAGAGGTCCTGGTTCTGTTTCCACTAAATATATTAGATCACAGGTGTCAAACTTGCGATGTCACGTTGCCGTCACATGAGGAATGTTTTTTTCCTTCATGGAGCTGGGATGAGCGTAGCCTGAGTATCTGACCTGCAGGCTGCCAGTTTGACACCCCTGTATTAGATGTTTGGAGCAGGAGGTAGCTTTTTCTTAAAGAGAAAGCTAGACTAGACCAGTGATGGTGAACCTTTTTTTCCTCGGGTGCCGAAATAGTGCGCGCACGCGCTATTGCACACGCGTGCTTGCCCACACCAATAATTCAAAGCCCCCCACTTGCCTCACCCCCCTGTGCATGTGTGCGTGAGCCCCCCACTCCCCCATTTCCCGACTTCCAGTGGGCCCAGTAGGCCCATTTTTTGCCCTCCCCAGGCTCCAGAGGCTTTCTTAGAGCTTGGGGAGAGTAAAAACGCTCCCCCCGCCACCCCAGAGGCCCTCCAGAGGCCAAAATCACCCTCCCAGAGCCTCCACACGAGCCAAAAATCAGCTGGCATGCACGCACATGCGCGCTGGAGCTGAGCTAGGGCAACGGCTCGCGTGCCGGCAGATATGGCTCTGCGTGCCACCTGTGGCACCCGTGCCATAGGTTCGCCATCACTGGACTAGACAATTCATTTCTTCACAGCTAGTTATAAACTAGCGAGCAAATAAATAAATTGGAAATGTTCCAAAGCAAGAACGTTATGACCTAATGCTAAATATTTTATATGTAAATAATGATTTCATTCTGGCAAGCAATAAGATGCATTGCTATAAATACATGCATATACGTATAATATAAGATTTGAAGTGTTCTGTATAGTTAGACTATAGTTCCAAATAGTCCATGGATGGAACTGCATGTAACAGTGCAAAGTAATTATCGATGCTTTCAGTAAAGCTTGTTTATATACTTTCAGTGAAGTTATTTCTTATGTGGGAAAGTTAGGTGGTGTGAACCTTTTAAATAAAGAAATGCGTATCTGTTCTACAGTAATAAAATGCTTTATCTCATTAAAGACGTTACTCAGTGTAGTTATCAGCCTATCACTGATAAACTGACTTCGTCTACCTTTTAGAGTTATTAGCCAAGGAACTGTGGTTGTTTTCGGGAAAGCAGACACCAAAATAGAACTTTTGAAATCTATTTCTGACTTAATTTTAAAGCTATCAGATTTACTTCCTGGTAGCTACACTCTTAAAGAATCAAAGTTTATTTTGAAATTGTTGAGTCATCATTGAGCCAAAACTCTTTTGCTTCTGCACTTTTTTTGTACATCTGGGTAGGAAATACAAATATGTTAAAAGCAGAAAATTAAAATGTCAGTGATAGGTGTTTAATAATGCAGGTTGGCTATCAAATGCATCCTGACTATATTTTCTAAATCCTTAATTTAAAGCTCTCAGACTGGTACACAAAATAAATGAGTACTTCGGAATCAGAAAAGGTCACCTTGACACAGACTTGAAAGTGCATCTTAAAAATCAGCTCCAAATGATAGACATTGTGATGAAATACAGAATATGTTAAGAGTTTTATTTTTAAAGGGAAGAGCTAGTTAATGGAGCTTTCAGTTTCCACTACCTACCCATAAAAGCTAACAATCTTGGGCATATCTTGACATTAAGATGAAATAAGCAACACTTAATAGCAGCCAGAAAAGCTTATGTATGAGAGAAATATTCTAAATATCAGGTTTCAAAAGTTATTTCTGGATGTTCCAATTCTATAGGAACAGAAAAATCTTCATGTGTTAATGGAAGCAGAGTAGTTTTCTTCTACTCCTACTTTTTCCGATATTGTTTTTATTTATGCCTCTAGTCTTTGCTTATGATTGGGTTTCACTTTTCCTCAGTGTGGACTAGAACGTTTATTAATTGCACTCAATACACTTTAAGCTATACCCTTGAAACAAAAAAATAAATTACACACATAACAGTGGAACTGAAGCAGGCATCACAAGATGTCACATTTGCCTCCCTCTGTTTCCCAGATTCGTTCTTCCCAATCTATAAAGAAGACGAAGGTACCTTATGGTTCTGAACATATGGTGGATGAAATGCACACTACACACATGTACTATGTAAATATTTGGACTAACAGGGCAACTGCAGATCATTGCATATGCATTTTTCTTGGTGTGAGATGTGATTGCCTGTTTTCATGGAATGTACAGAATAATTTATAGGCCATTCAGTTGCATGTTAGAATATATTTCCAAGAGAAATATAAACAGTGGCCTGGTCATTTATTTATTTTAAAGACTTGACACAGTTCTTTGAATATGGAAGAGCTTTAAAATATTTATTCCAAATATATTTGCAAACTTAGCCTGACCCTTTCAGCCTTGAGGACATGATTTCCTAGCATCTTTGAGATGGGAAAAATGAATATTGTTTCTAAAACTGTTGCAGCAAGGAACAGGGAAGAAGAAGAAATTTCCTCTCCTTCTCTGTTGCATGCCTCTCTCCTCATCCACTTTCTTTCTTCTCTGTTTCTCTCCACCATTGCTAAAGAACTCAACTTCTGTTTGCAGGAGCTCACTATAGGTCACCTTCCAACAGGTCCAGCTGTCAGAGGCAGCAACAATATTTTCCAACAAGTACTGTCCTAAAGGGAAATCTAGTGCTTAATCTAGTGAAGGGGAAAGATGCAACAAAGTGAGCTATCTGTGCTTGGTTGGATGGTGGTGGAAGCCAGGCAGATGAAGAATGAGATAAGAAATGCTAGAGATGTTTAGATTTTTAGATTTATTATTAGAGTTGGAAGGGACCTTGTAGGTCATCTAGTCCAACCCCCTGCTCAAGCAGGAGTTCCTACACCATTTGAGACAGATGGCAGTCCAGTCTCCCCTTGAAGGTCGCAAGTGTTGGGGCTCTCACAACCTCCGCTGGCAAGCTGTTCCACTGGTTGATCGCTCTCACCCTCAGAAAGTTTCTCCTCACTTCCAGGTTGAATCTCTCCTTGGTCAGCTTCCATCCGTTATTCCTTGTTTGGCTTTCTGGTGCCATAGAGAACAGCCTGACCCCCTCCTCTCTGTGGCAGCCCCTCAAGTATTGGAACACTGCTATCATGTCACCCCTGGTCCTTCTCTTCGCCAGACTGGCCAAGCTCAGTTCCTGCAACCGCTCTTCGTATGTTTTATTTTCCAGACCCTTTATCATCCTGGTTGCTCTCTTCTGCACTTTCTCTAGGGTTTCAATGTCTTTTTTGTAGTGTGGTGACCAAAACTGGATGCAGTACTCTAGGTGTGGTCTGACCAAGGCTTTATAGAGTGGTACTAGTACCTCTCTGGTCCTTGATTGTATCCCTCTATTTATGCAGCTCAGGACTGCGTTGGCCTTTTTGGCTGCTGCTGCACACTGCTGGCTCATATTTAGTTGGCTGTCTACCAAGACTCCAAGATCCCTCTCGCAATCGCTGCTATTGAGTGTGGTTTCACCCAGTTTGTATGTGTATTTTTGATTCTTCTTACCTAGGTGTAGAATTTTACTTTTCTCCGTGTTAAATTTCATTTTATTTGTTTGGGCCCAGTGTTCGAGTCTGTCAAGGTCCCTCTGGATTTTGAGTCTGTCCTCTGGGGTGTTTGCTACTCCCGCCAGCTTGATATCGTCTGCAAATTTGGTTAGTTCTCCTGCTATTCCCTCATCTAGGTCATTTATGAAGATATTAAAGAGTACTGGGCCTAGGACGGAACCGTGTGGTACGCCACTGCTTACTTCTCTCCATGTGGACTTAGAGCCATTGAGGACTACTCGTTGGGTACGGTTGGTCAGCCAGTTGTTAATCCATCTGGTTGTGTAGCTGTCTATCCCGCTTTTTTCTAGCTTATGAAGAAGTAGGTTGTGGTCTACTTTGTCAAATGCTTTGCTGAAGTCCAGGTATATGATGTCTACTGCATTTCGCTGGTCTACTAATTTGGTCACAGTGTTGAAAAATGAAATGAGGTTGGTTTGGCATGACTTGTTCTTAACAAATCCGTGTTGGCTGTTGTTTTTACTTGTTACTTAGGAGAAGATCAGCAGAGTGGGAGATGGCATCAAACTGCATGAAAGTTTCCAGTGGGATCATTGACCTTGTGGAAGATGATATTCTCCCACACAAAAAGAGGAAGAGGAGAAAGAGGAGGAGGAGGAGGAGGATGGTTGCTGGATGAGATCAATGAGACATACACATTAGTAGCTATGGATGGGAGATGAGCCTGCAAGTTGCCAACTTCCCTCAAACACCGCCATGTCACATGAAATTGTATAGGAAGTTTTATGGCATTTTCTGAAAGGATAAATTCTTAGAAAAGCAAAAGTTAATAAAGAAACAATATTGATATCAGACAAGCCTCTCAAGACCAATAAACAAACAGATCATAAGCTTCCACTTATAAGCATCTCTTTCTTTGTTCACCAATTTTTTTAAACTCAAATGTTTGGGAATACCCGAAAGACTCTCTCCAGATTCTCCTAAAACATAGGAGACCAGAATGAGCAAATGTTTATATAGAGACTGGACAGCTGTAAATTTCTTTCTGTATTCATAGAGTATATTCCCACTGATTAGTATTAGTCAATAGTGTTGATTGGACCGACAGCATGGAACTTATCTGAGACCGCCAAAACAGATACTTCTGTATAACTGATTCAAACCATATGCAAGAGCTTTGAAGAACATGTGTTGATACTATCAAGTAAACCCATTTAAATTGGTCATAAGAAAGGGGGACTGTCTTATTACATAGCATACCAATAGGCTGATTGAGTTGGATCTAGATTAGTGGCTAAGAACTAGATATTCCAATATTGCTGAACGACAAAGTACTTGGCATAGCCCATGATGAGAGGTATTGGGGATTGTAAGAGAATCAGATGTTTTCCATGTACACAAATATATAGCAGGTCTTCTGAACATATTGTTTTTCAAAGTGTAATCTGGAACTGGCATGGATTGTCCTTAATCTGGTGCTGATTTTTCTAATTAAAAGTCCACCTTAATTCATAATGGCTAAAACAGTTTGTGTTAATATTTCCCCTTTAAAGAAAACAAAAAAAGCTTCATGCTGAGAACTAACTTTGAGTATGTGTGGGTATGTGAAATATCATCCATATTTTAATCATACCCACTAAGGACATTGTAATCATATATATTTTGTCACTTGGTACAACATCTGAAGGAAGGAGCTGCCAAACTAGCTTAACGGTAGAGAGAAGGACGTAATGTACCGTTTTGGTTGCAACATATCAATTGCACATATTTCTTATAAATGAAAATTACAAAACAGACCAAAAGCAATGAAATCAGGCTATATTTAGTATTGTCATAATTCCTGATAATTTTTCTCTGTAGTCAAACATTCTTTGGAAGCCTGCGGTACAAATAAACATGGGAGGGTATTTATGCCCATAAATGCTACTTATCTTTTCTGGCATTAGGCATTGTAAAAATTTATTTGGATGGTTAAAATGCAATGCTGATTAAATTGTATATTTCACTTTTCCCACAATGTACCAAATAAATTATTTGTAAATAGATAAGCTATAGAAATAGAGATGAGGACAAGATCTTTCTTTTGTTTGCTTGTGATACTCAAGTTATTTTCTTATAGGAATATGGAAAAAATGTAACAGGTATCTGCAGTGAGCATCTAACAAACAAGGACACTTGAAGTCCATTAAACCAAAAGGAGGTTTTCAGTTGCTTGGAGGAGAATAAAATCTATCTATCTCAGATTCTAATGTGCCCCAAAATATTTCTCTGCTTTCTCTCTGCAACAGAATATATTTTTATGAAAAATAAATGATATTGATACAGTCTGTTTAGGATGCAGCCTGCCTCTCTTGAGCCAAACAAATCTCTGTATAATAAACTGTATCACTCCCAAATGGTTGCACGTATATTTACAAATTCATTTATGCTAAATCATAGCAATGAATCACGGGGAAGGAAATGTAACATTAGACAAAATCCCTGGAGTACAAATGTGAAGCTAGTCAAATGACACGAACCATGTTCTGTTTAGATTTTTGTTGCTGTTTGTTCACTTGTTTCTAGATTTTCTGGTTAAGTTCCTCAGTTGAAAAAGATGCACGCAGTTTTGATAGTGATCATTCTACAAATTGCCACATCTTTTGCATTCTGTTTAGACAGAATTCAGCAAGGCCTTACATATTTTTTTCCCCCAGAGCTGAAGTGGTGCAGTGGTTAAATGCAGCCACTGCAGGCTGACTGCTAGTTCAGCAGTTCAGCTATTCAAATCTCACTAGGCTCAAGGTTGACTCAGCCTTCCATCCTTCCGAGGTGGGTAAAAATGAGGACCCAGATTATTGGGGGCAATATGCTGAACTCTGTAAACCACTTAGAGAGGGCTGTAAAGCACTAGGAAGCGGTATATAAGTAAAGTGCTATTGCTATTGCTTTTTAGAAATATAGGTTATGTTTGAGGATCATGTATGTTTTCTATAATTTTAACTTCTCATTTGTTTTTGCAATTGAAGGAATCTCTTGAAAAGAGACAGCCTGGTAGTCCGGAGGGAGCTGTGGGAAGTGCACTAGCACGTCTATGTGCCATGGAGAGACCCATTTCAGAAATTCAACTTTAGATTGCATAACTCTTAAAACATTAGTTCCTTCAAGTAATTGTTCGGATGTAGTGTAATTTTCTGTGCGCCAATTGCATGTTTTCTTTCCCTTATATCGCTATAGTGTTAAGAGTGCTACATGCTTACTTGTAGTTGTTTGTTTCGTACATACTGTATATATTGTGTATCTTGTGCCATGTTTTTGTGTAAAGATAGGAATTGACAGGTATAAAAATGGAATGCACGAGAACTATTTGAAGCAGACCATAGTTGCAGAATGGTTTGTTTTGCTAGATTCAATTTATGCGGCACTGAAAAAAAAAATGCCAGTTCTTAAAACACAAAGATGTTTTCAAAATGAGACATGGTTTCCATGAGAACAGAATGAGGTGACAACACTCAAGTGGAACAGTATCAGGTGGTTAGAGAACAGTACCAAGCCGGGTAGTTTGTCAGAAGTTATTAAAGTGGATAGAAACTGTACAACTTCAAAGCCAATACATAAACGTAGGTACCATGCATGGTGCGTTTCTTTCCTTAATTATTCTGCAATTCAAACTTAACCTGGCCAACAAGACATTGGGAGTTGTATTGTTCTCAGATGTCAGAGTGACTGAATGAGTGAGTGATGCTTTTAACTCAGAAAATAAACAACAACTCTGAATTTGTTTTTATTGTCTTGGCTCAGTGGTAGCAATAGCACTTAGAAATATATACCACTTCACAGTGCTTTTGCAGCCCTCTCTAAGCGGTTTACAGAGTCAGCATATTGCTCCCAACAATCTGGGTCCTCATTTTACCTACCTCGGAAGGATGGAAGGCTGAGTCAACCTTGACTCAACCAGTGGTAACTCCATTTGAGTCCCCTAAGTCTCGAAATAAGATTAAAGATCCCAAGTTCATTGATGCCAACAAAGACCAGGTCCTAGCTTGTAGAAAGGATGCTTGTGGTGTGGTAATGACGATAAATAAATAAATAAATAAATAAATAAGTATGTATATGCTTCCATTTTGCATACAATTAGGATTTTCAGGGAAGCCAATCAATAATCCTGTAGTATAATATTAGGTGACAGCAAATAGGACAAGTTAGCCAACCTTAAAAAAACAAACCTTCCCCGAATAACAAATTACTTCACAAAACAAAACAGAACTCAGCTCAATGTATGTTTTATGCTGCTCGTAACAAGAGTATGGTAAACAAGCAGGAATACAGTAATAAAATAAGCTTTCAAAAATATTGTTTTAAATTACCACCTGAACTGAAATGGATTCATATATTTTTCAGGACAATGAGCCTAATCATCTGAACGTAGCTATTGAGAATGTGTCATTTTGTATGCTCTGACTTGCTTTTAATTAAATCCCTTCTTGTTTGCCATTGACTGTATTTAGAGAACTGGAATTGTGACTCATGATCAAGGAATCAATCTGAATAAGAAGTCTCTCTCTGGATAGAGATATAAATATCTATGTATTTTGGGGATGGTGATGGCTATAAGAGTTTTACGTCATTAAATGACTAAAAATTACCAGGAGCAGGCTCTTAATGAATGAAAAAAAAATCCCAAATTCCATTTATGAATGTTGGTAATTTTTAATTTTTTTAAAAAAATCTCATTAGGATCATTTAGCAAGAGAACCAGATAAATTTTACAATCTTTTGTTTGAACAGCCAAAGTTCCAATTCCTAACTTTTAACAATTCTAAAAGCTAAAGTAAAAACTTGCAGTCACTCTTCTGCCCATAGTGTCAGAAATACAAATTCCTACTTTTAGCATTTTTAGTCAGTCATTGAATAGCATTAACAATGACTGGCAGCACACTGACTAGACATTTCTTTAAAATAAAACTTTCCTGATGAGAAAAGAAATCACTTTGAAAGGTAAAATAAAAAATCCAGGCTTTTGATGCAGCTGTAATTTTGCAATAGCATTTTTACCCTAAAATAATAGATAGGAGGAAAGCCAAAAATTTATAGTATTCTGATCTTTCCTCCTCCTCCTCCTCCCTCCTCCTCCTCCCTCCTCCTCCTCCTCCTCCTCCTCCTCCTCCTCCTCCTCCTCTTAAAGAGATTTCTCTGGATTTCTAAATACTTGAGAAAATTATCTTGCCAATCAGGGGTGCGTTCTAACTTACCTCGCCGCCGGTTTGCTTCCTCCTGCGCTGCGTGCATTGCGCACCATGTGGCTGTGCCACGCGAGCATGCGAGTGTTTTGTGCATGTGAGCACTTTGTGCATGCGAGCGCTTTGTGCACATGAGTGCTTTGTGAATGCGAGTGCATGCACATGTGCATGCACAGTGCTAAAAACCAAGCTTCTGCACATGCGCAGAAGCAAAAAACAACTTCTGCATGTGTGCAGAAGCAAAAAACATTAGAGCTGGTTCGGGGCCATGGCCAACCAGCAATCGCTCCCAGTTCAGCGAGCGGGGGGGAAATTCCTGCTACCGGTTGTATAGAACCGGTCCGAACCGGGAGCAACCCACCTCTGTTGCCAATGCATGTAGTTAAAAACTACAATTGCTTTTGGAGGAATACAATACTATTATGCCTATATATGGCGAGTGATACAGAAGATATACAAGTGGTAGCAGAAATGGTGAGTGAACAGTAGGGACCCAGGCAGTCTACCTCAGGTGGGGGCTTTATGTCTTAAACTTTTCAGTAGATCGATGGTGGCTTAGCACCATAAGTCAAAGAGAAGGGGAAAGCTGACAAATACTACTGCAATGAACTCTACATGGGGTTGCCCTGGAAAACCACCTAGAAGCGTTAGCTGGTACAGAATACAACAGCAAATGCAGTTCTAGGCACTCTGAAATTTGCTTATGTTATAACATAACATGATGTGCCAGCTGCATTGCCTCTCCTTTCATGTGCCTTTTAGCATTGAGACTTGCCCTATGAAAAAATCTTCCCTGTGAATCTGAGGTCCTGCCCTCTTAGTCTTATGGAAGGCCATGAAGACCTGACTCTTCCCCCAAGCACTGGATGGTGCCAAGATGGGAACTCAGCCCAGCATATGTGTAGGTGCTACAGAATTGTTATGGTGATTTGGGCAGAGTATTACCATTTAAGAAGAAAACACACACCATTCTAGAGCTTTTTAAATTTTTTCATTTATAGTGGTCTTATTGTTAACAGACATTAAGGGGAAAAAATAGAATCAAAGGTCATCTACTCAAAGTCACTCTAAAGTAGTCCAATGTGGTTTATTTACAAGTAGTCCTTGTATGACCATAATTGAGCACAGAATTATGGTTGTGCCGGACTTACAGTGAGGCAATCATGTGGCCAAAATAGAATGATTAAGTAAACCCATTAGCTCCAATGGGAATTTTTTGCTGAAAACTGGAAGCAAATGTCAGTTTTTCACAAAAAACATTGCAAATTGCGGGCACATGATTGCAAGCCATTGCAAATGGCCATAAATGCATGTTGGTTGCCAAGTGCCTAAAATTCAATCACACGATCATGAGGGAGGGGGCATCAGAACTATGAATCTGGGTCATAAGTACCTTTTTGGGATCCATTATAATTTGAATCAGTCACTAAATTACCAGTTATAAATTTAGGACTCCCTGCATTTGGAGTAGGAGAAGCGTAGTGGTTGATTACAGTAGCAATGAGTTTTATGGAGGACCAGAAGAACTTCTACTGAATAAATATACAGTGTTAAAGAAAGCTTTGTCTTTTATTTTTTCTTACCTTCTAACCAGTGGTGTATTAACCATTAAGCAGACTAAGCAAGTGCTTACAGCACCAGGCCCAAAGAGGGCACCACAAAGTTGAGAAAGAAGAAAAAAAACCCAATGAAGATTTGTTAAAAAAAAAACCAGTATGCACCAAAATTTGTCAGTGTTTAGGGCTAAGGTGCCTTAATCCTTAGGGATTAACACTTAGGGAGCCTTAATCCGCCACTGCTTCTAACTGATTTTTTCCTTCTTTCTTAGCGAAATTTAGTGTGGCTTCCTTGGTGCTTTCTGAGCTTGCTTGTTTTCTTGCAGACATTTCATTAACCAAACTAGGTAGCATCATGAGTGCTAGAAAGGAGTGAGGATTGCTCTCTGTTTATATTCTAATGGCTTGCCCTGTCAGTGTTGGTGGGGGCGGTCTTTGGCTGGGCTGTTTACTGTTGGCTCTTTGGCAGTTTCTTGATTGGGGTATTGTTCACTTGATTGTTGGTCTGATGTTAACCTTGGAGTTAATCTATGCTGATCTGGGTGCTGACCGCTGGTGGAGAGGTGCTTGGATCTTTTTGTTCCCTTTTGGGCTGGTTCATGGTCTCTTTCGCATAATCTATAGATGTTGTTAATGTCTATGTGTCTGTTGATGGCTAATTTGTCAGAGTGCCAGGCTTCTAGAAATTCCCTGGCATTTTTGGACTTGGCTTAGTCTAGGATTGTCACATTTTCCCAGATGAAACTATGGTTACATTTGTCTATATGTTGTGAAATTAAAGAATTTTCATCATCTCTTCTGACTGTTAGTTAATGTTCATGGATGCATTCTGCCAGTCTTCTGCCTGTTTGCTCTACATAGTGGTTGTTGCAATTCTTACGTTCTACTGTATGTCCTGTTTTTTCTTCTGGGGTTGCTGGATCTTTTGGTTTGCTTAAGCTGTTTTGAAGGGCTTTAGTTGGCTTGTGTGCTATGCTGATTCCATGTGGTTATAGTAGTCTGTTGGAGATTCTGAGATATTCTTGATGTACGGCAGTGTAATTCCTTTTTAGGATTTGTGTTGGTTGCGCTGTATTGGGTTGAGTGGTCAGGGACTTTTTGATAAAGTTGCATGGATATTTAATGTCTTTTCATATATAGAAATATTGTAAAAAAAAAACCACTGGATCAGATGTCTGTTTTGCAGAAAAGCCTAGGAGATAAAATGGCATTAAAAGAAGTTACAGAAGTATTTATTTATTATAACAATAACAACAACAGAGTTGGAAGGGACCTTGGAGGTCTTCTAGTCCAACCTCCTGCCTAGGCAGGAAACCATACACTACTTCAGACAAATGGTTACTCAACATCTTCTTAAAAACTTCCAGTGTTGGAGCATTCACAACTTCTGGAGGCAAGCTGTTCCACGGATTAATTGTTCTAACTGTCAGGAAATTTCTCCTTAGTTCTAAGTTACTTCTCTCCTTGTTTAGTTTCCACCCATTACTTCTTGTTCTACCTTCAGGTGCTTTGGAGAATAGTTTGACTCCCTCTTCTGAGATATTGGAACACTGCTATCATGTCTCCCCTGATCCTTCTTTTCATTAAATTAGACATACCCAGTTCCTGCAACCGTTCTTCATATGTTTTAGCCTCCAGTCCCCTAATCATCTTTGTTGCTCTTCTCTGCACTCTTTCTAGAGTCTCAACATCCTTTTTACATCGTGGCGACCAAAACTGAATGCAGTATTCCAAGTGTGGCCTTACCAAGGCATTATAAAGTGGTATTAACACTTCTTGTGATCTTAATTCTATCCCTCTGTTAATGCAGCCTAGAATTGTGTTGGCTTTTTTGGCAGCTGCTGCACACTGTTGGCTCATATTTAAATGGTTGTCCACTAGGACTCCAAGATCTCTCTCACAGTTACTACTGTTGAGCAAGGTACCACATATACTGTACCTGTGCATTTTGTTTTTCTTGCCTAAATGTAGAACCTTACTTTTTCCACCATTGAATTTCATTTTGTTTGATAGCGCCCAATGTTCAAGTCTGTCAAGATTCTTCTGTATCTTGAGCCTATCTTCTGGAGAATTGGCTATTCCTGCCAGTTTGGTGTCATCTGCAAATTTGATGAGTTCCCCATCTATCCCCTCGTCCAAGTCATTGATAAAGATGTTGAAGAGTACTGGGCCTAAAACAGAGCCTTGGGGTACTCCACTGCATACTTTCCTCCATGTAGATGCAATTCCATTGAGCACTACACATTGAGTGCGGTTGGTTAGCCAGTTTTGAATCCATCTGGTGGTGTTGCTGTCCATCCCATATTTTTCTACTTTATCTAGTAGTAGGTTATGGTCTACTTTATCAAATGCCTTACTGAAGTCCAAGTAAACCACATCAACAGCATTCCTCTGGTCCACTAATTTTGTCACTTTGTCAAAGAATGCAATAAGATTAGTCTGGCATGATCTGTTTTTGACAAACCCATATTGGCTTTTGGTTATTACTGTGTTTGCTTCTAGGTGTTCATTGATTCATTGCTTGATTATCTTTTCCAAAATCTTCCCTGGTATTGGGGTCAGGCTGATAGGTCTGTAGTTTCCTGGATCTGTTTTTTTCCCTTTTTTGAAGATGGGAACTACATCTAGTTGGCTATTACACTTATCTCCTGCCAAAATGGTGCTCAGAATTGCCTGGAATATTAATTTTAATCATAATGAAGCATTCAATCTATGATTGACATCATAGTTTCAACCCTTGAGTCAGGGGTGGGCTGCTGGGGGTTTGCAGGGGTTCAGGAGAACCTCTAGCTAAGATTCTGTGCAGTTCAAAAAAAAAACCAAATCCCACTTCTGGCTGGCCCCACCCATCCCGCCCTGCTCCTCCCAGGAGTCCCCACACGGTCCATTTTGGATGCAGGTAAGTGCAGGTTGCACACGGATTGGGGAGGGCGAAAAATGGTCCTACTGGAGAGGGCCTCCAGAGCTTGGGGAGGCCATTTTCACCCTCCCGGAGGCTCATGGAAACACCCACCCAGCAACTGGGCAGAGAACCCCTTGCTAAAATTTTGAAGCCCACACCTGCCTTGAGTATTTTAGGTAAGCTTTCCAACTTTTCACAATGTTCACACCAGTTTTATTTGCAAAGTTGTGGCCATTGCAGCATCTCTGTGGCTATGTGATTGTGAATTTTGATGTTCCCTGCAGCTTCCCACAAACAAATTCAACGGGGAAACTGCCAGGAAGTCAGAAGTTGTTCTGGCTCCCACTGATTTTTTTGGCCACCAGTGGTTATTCTATTTATCTCTTAAGGAAGTAAATATTGACTTAAACTTGAAGTTGGTTTGCCACTACAGTTATTTTTCTACTTATGATATATACTCTTCTGAGATAACACCTTTAAATGGTGGTTTCGGGTGCTCTTTTTGGCAGTCCCTGGTAGCTACCTTTCTCTGGTGTTTGCTGATTCTCATACTTCTCATTGAGAGAGGGAGCTGATGAAGAAACTCCACTTGCTAGGTTTTACGGGGGATGCTCTGGGAGATTATGGTCTCAAGGACGCCCAGTTTATGGTAGTCCAATGGCTTGTGGACATAGATTTGCAATATTTAAGACCCAGAGCCAACAAAATCTGCTCCCCTTTAATCTTTAGCCATTCTAACAATTATGGATTGAGGATGGCTTCATATTTCTATACTCTAACCATCCCCAAGTATAGAAGAGTCTTTTCCCTAGCTCGTTTTAATGTTTTGCCTTCAGCACTACTCGACGGACGATTCAAGAGGCTCCTGATTACCGAGCAACTATGCCCCTGTGATAGGGCTGAGGTTAAAACTGTGGAGCATGTCTTATCATACTGCCCTATGTATAACACAGCCAGAATTAAATTATTGTCTCTTCTTGGAATTGATTCCTTTGGTTCTAACGCTAGTAATTTGGCCTTATATTGTCTAGGGGATGACTCCTCTTATATTACTTCTCAGGTTTCAAATTTTTTTAAAGAGCTGTAACTATTAGAGGAGAACATTGTAATTCCCTTTAGCCAAGGCTTCTGGTGTTAATTGTCTGTGATTGTATTTTTCTCTTTTGTTTTTCTTTGTTGCATTTGTATTTTGGTCTGTGACTGTAAAATAAAAAAAATATTAATTATATCTATCTACTCTTCTGAGATGGTGATCATTTGACCACCCAGCATTAGAGTAAAAGATATACAATCAGCCTAAAATTTAATGTTCAGTATAGGCCAATAGTGCACATTACACAAGACTACTTTTTTTCTCAGAAGTTGACCTAATGGGTCAAAGGGATATCTTATAATTATTAAAAATTAAGGATCCGTGTCAGCTCCAATTTGCTACCTAAAATGCAGTCCATTCAGGACACAGAATGAAAGCCCAGCTATTTAAAGTAATAAACATGAATTTGTCCATTGCTGCTGTCTGCTACATTATATATGGCCCATGGATTCCAATATTCTTATTGTTCTTTAGCTCCTGGATTTCTCTACTGCTGAACTCAACCTTCCTGCATAAACACCACCTTACTATTCTTTCTAGCTATACTGAAATGTAGGATGGTTTGACTGTGCTTTTTTTGTGGGAGGGCTTGACAATGTGCTTTGGGGGGAGGGTTAAAAATAGCAATGTTATTATTTAAGAGCTTCTGTTAGGTGAGGAAGACAGCTTGTAAAAAGTCACAATCACAGTCACTACTGACAGGTTGAAATGTTTCTCTCTCTCTCTCTCTCTCTCTCTCTCTCTCTCTCTCTCTCTCTCTCTCTCTCTCTCTCTCTCTCTCTCTCTCTCTCTCTTTAGAGAGAGTCTTAAATTTGCATTTAGTGAAAATTCTAAAAGCTTTTGCAGACCATCCTGGTGTGTAGGATTCAAATTAAAGAAGATTACTGCCTTGTGGGCAGAGCTGCATATACTGTATACTGTTTCTCAACGTAGAGCTGGTTATTATGGACCAATAGCCTTTCCCCCCACTGAGATTGGATGGCTTTTGAGAAGTTACCCTATGATCTCATCATCCATCCCACAATCTTCCAAAACATGCAAATGAGAGATATACAATACCTATGACCATCGTTGTACATGCACAGGTCATTTTGTGGAACAGGAATCATGGCACACATTATGTTCTCTGTGCAGTTATACTTTGATTAGCAACATGTTTAGAGTGTCTCTGTTTTATTTAGAAAGCAGCTTTCAGAGATTTAGCAACCATTTTTTTAAACAAATCTATAAATGGTGTTTCTCTACATTCTGCACAGACTATTTGAACACAAATTTGGCATCAGAACAGCGAGAGAGCAGTGGGAGAGATTTCACCCTCCTATTACTGATCTGTTGCCTTTTTTGTCCCAACCAAGCATAACATAGCAGAATTAAATGTATTTAAGTATTCTGTCCATTTGGAATTATAATAATTATAACATTTATAGTTACCGTAATAATATAATATTATAAGTACTAAGAATGATACTGTTGCTAATACTTATGTCTGTTGTGAATGGTCACACATTTCAAGGTATTAGTTCGCACAAAATGATAACTGGGAATACAAAATACCTTTTGTGGATACATTCTATGACCAAATAAATAAATTATATTATGGATTGATAATGTGGTAGTTCACATATCATCATAAGATTAGAGCTCAGTTCCTACAACAAAGTGAACCATCAATTATCCAGTAGTAGAGGTGTAGCAAACTGTTCTGTTGTGTGAATCCAACATTGCCTCTGATCCAATATTTATATTTTCTCCTAAGTTGTTTTTATTATATTTTTAGTTACTAATGCTGTGGAACTCTGTCTTTAATAATTAACATTAGAACAAATTTGTTAAGCAGCATAAGACCTTTTGTGGTTCAGGAAATATTATCCTCTTGCTCAGAGGTGGGTTCCTCCCGGTTCGGACCGGTTCGCCCGAACCGGTAGGGACCCACTGGTGATGTCATGATGACATCATGGAATCAGTGCCAGTCCGTGGGCACCGCCATCTTTTTTAAAAAAAAATTAATTTTTTAAAATAATTTTTTGGGGGGGGGGATTTTTTCCAGGTTTTTTTTTAATTCAAAAAGTTTTATTAGTACAAAGTACAAGCATTTTTATCAATTTTCTCCCCCCCCATCCCCCCCTACCCACAACCCACTCCCTCCCCTCCCCCCCGGACTTCCCAGAAAAAGTACAGGGCATAGTATTCAATAACATAAATTTAAATTAAATTAAAATAACTTCTTAGATCCCTCATTTTATCGGCATCTTTAACTCCAGATTAAAACTATTCAAAATGTTAAAAATTAAAGAGAAAGTAAACAAGTGAAGAACAAAAATAAGCAAAATAACAAATAAAAAGGAAACAAAGATGAACCTCATACACTAAACTTAGTCATAACTCAAACATTATTAATAGCATAATTTTACAATATACCAAAGTATTAACTTCCCAATATTATATATATATATATATATATATATATATATATATATATATATATATATATATATATATATATATATATATATATATATATATATATATATATATATATATATCAATAATAATTGACTAACCCCTTATATTTCAACACCCTTAAACTTAATTAAAATCCACCCACTTATTAATAACATAATGTTATATATATAACATTTCCTCTGAACCTCAAACCATAAAATACACCTTCATAACAATAATCCTATACCTTAAGGTATCGCCTCAGAGTATATATTATCTACTATACTAAAAATAGTAACCAAAATATATAATAATAATAATAAAAAAAATAAAAACCAACTCTTTATACCTCTAAATTTTTAAAACTTAATCCCTATATCCTCAAAATAATGATACCAAAATATTACACTATATCCAATTTATAACTTCAAAATATTTGATATGAAAATACCATCAATAAACAATATTAATATTTCAGATCCCCAAATTATTGATAACGAAATACTCTATATCAAATTTATAACTCCAAAATATATAATATATATCTAAAAAACAATCTGGAAATAAAATATAATACCAATAATAGACAATATTAATACAACATATATAAAAAAGAAAAAGAAAAAAAATGATTACAATCTTGTTCATCTTTCCAACCATCTCATAAGTTTCAACACCATCTGTCCTTTGGCCATTTCCAATCTGTCGCTTCAGCTGTCATCTGATCCCATTCCTCCGTCTCCTTATCCATGTAAACATCTGTCTGGCTCTGCCACTCTTTTGGAATCATCGAAATTTCCTCTTGATCACATATATCCGGATTTCCCTTCTCCTCCTCCCTTATTTCCATGCATTTTTCCACTGGAATTTTAGAAATATCAGCCTTTAAAACATTGATGTAGAATTCTGTAGCTTTCTTTATTGTATTTAGTCCATATCTTTTTCCCAAGAATTTTACAGTTACTCCTGTTGATACATTCCATTTATATTGTAAATTTTGTATTTTTAATTCCTGAACCAAAAACGAATATTCTCTTCTATCTTTAAGCATCTTGGCAGGGATTTCTTTCCATATCTTTATTTCTTGACCATTTGCCTGAAGATTTTTATTATAAGTCGCCTGTATGATTCTGTTTCGCAAAGCTCTGGTAGTGAAGTATATTACAATATCCCTTGGCAAGTGGTTTTGTTTTGCATACCAAGAATTGATTCTGTATACTTTATCGATTTTTGTAGCCAATTCATCTTTAGACAATCCAGACACCTGCTCCAGTGCCTCTGTCATTCTTTCTTTCAGATTTTCAAATTTTTTTTCTTTCAAGCCCCTGACTCTTATAGCAAATTTCATCTCTTGAAATTGAGAGATCATCGCTTCTTTTTCCAGTTTTAATATATCATTTTGAACCTTGGTTATATATTCTTCTGAAATTGTTATGTTTTGCTTATTTTTTTCCAAATCCTTCTCCAAAACTTCCATATTCACTGCTAATCCTTTGCAAACTTTCACCACATCAGCTCTCAATTGTAGATTCATCTTCTCCATAGCAGCCTGCATCTTTTTTTCTATCTCAGCAAGTTTTGAATTGAATTCTAAAATTAACTCATTTTTCAGAAGTTTCAGGGTATTAAAAAAAGTCTCAGGTGTTAAAGAATCAGGCATAGGTTGTTTCTTTAAAATATGATCAAAGGAGCACTCAGTTCTTTTATTCACTACAGTCTTTTCAAGTTTAGAAGCCATTTCAATATTTTCAAAAAAAAGACAAAGAAGAGAGGAAGAGGAAACCCAGATCTTTACTTAAAAAAGAAAATTCTTTTCAAAGTCCAGAGCCATTTAAATTTTTCCTTCTATAAAACTATAACTTAATTCCAAAGAAGAGAAAAAAAAAGGGGGGGAAAATCATCCTTCAAATCAAAGGTTTCCAGAGGAAAGGGCTGGTAACAAAGCAAAAATAACTTTCTCTTTTACACCACAGTTGCCAATCGCCATCTTGTTGCCACTCCTTATTAAGTTACTTTGTTTCTTCCATCTTAAAGACCCAGGAATGGAGTTAAAGTACAAACTATTACCTCCAGGACTCCTGTCTTCTTCTGGCTGCTCTCTGTATTTTTAAAATAATTATACCTCCTTTAAAGCAGCAGCGGTGGTCGCGGCATCTTGTTCCGCTTTAAAAGCGGAAGCTTCCAATCTTCCGGAGCAGCTGACAGGCTACCTGGGGGCCCTTACCCTACGCGCCCTAAGTTGGTTTTTAGGGCACTAGGAGGGTTCTACCCCACCTGTCTCGCTCTCATCTCTCCCCTTCGCCCGGGGAGAGATTTTCAAGCCGCCAGACAGCTGTTCTGGCGGCTTTTACAGAAGATCGGAGGTGCGCCCTACAAAGAGCGCCAGCGACGCCGTCGGAGCCGGAACCGGAAGCCCAGGTTTTTTTTCTTCTGCACATGCACAGAAGCCGAGTTTCCGGCACTGTGCATGCGGTCACTATCTTGTTTTTGGCTTTTTTGGGGGGTGGCTTTCTTTGGATTTTTTCCCACTGCGCATGCACGCGTGCGCAGCCACGCGATGCAGTTATGCTGTGCGGGAGGAAGCGAACCGGCAGCGAGCTAAGTTAAAACTCACCCCTGCTCTTGCTGCTTTATACGCTTGCTCCTTCGGGTCAAGTCATCCGCTGGAGGCTATTGGCCTACTTCAGTTCATATCTCATATCTTTTCCATGAAGCCTATGCCATCTCTTTTTATGATGACCTTTTTAAATCTCTACCTCTGTCTAATATCTGTATGGATTTTGATTTTGTAACAAAGCTCTTCTGCTTCTTGCAAACCACCTTGGAATATATGGGAAAAGAAGTGGTAATCAATAAACTTCGTTGATGTCTAAGCCTAAATCTGAGCATATGGATGTTGCTGCTATTCTTTGAATCCAATTTTTCTTTCTTCTGCTCTGCTCCATTTCTTACAACAGGCCTTTAGATGGCAAGCTTCTTGGAGTAGGGATCTATCCTGTTGGACTGAACCAAAATTCTATGCATGATACTGGAGTTGCAAAAATATTACAAATTAATCAGAAATAAAATGACATAATCATGTATGTCCTTCTAACATCAATGATTGATGTGTATAACAAGTAATATACTTTCAGTATAGTTACTTTTAAAGTTCAGTGCTAGAAAATGTGAAAGGTATCTATCTTTTTAATGTTGCTGGGTTTTTGTTTTTTTTTTGTCAAAGTTATCTTCCTGTCTGAAAAGATAAAGTAGTCTGGCAATCATTCTTGTAATAGCTTTCTGTCTAGGAAAGTCTGCAGTCATCATAACTAAAATTCGCTTACTTTGAAGGAAATTTGGTATGTACCAATATAGGAAAATTTGTGAAGGGTCCTAAAATATGTCCATTATTATCTAATTATAAGTCATTGTTTAATTAAGTTCCACTAAGGATGTTTGACGTCTTCAGCTGTTAGAATTTGCCAGTTTGATAAGAGTCTACTTTTTATCTACACTAGCTACATTATTCTTTTCTATTATTCTATTTATGTGCTATTGTTACAGATGTGTGCAATTAAAAAGTAGAAGTTGTTTTTATTGTTAGCAAACCTAAGAAAAGATTGGAGCCCAAGCTATACCATTGTCAGGGGCAGAAGAAGATTTGCCTAATTCTTTCACTCCCTATGTTCCCTCCTTTGCAAAATGTAAAGTCAAATATATGGTCAGAAATAATATTCAAATTCATTCAAAATACTCTATTTTAAAAAAAAGTTAAAAAAATGCAGTGCTTTGGATTTGGATTTTATTTCAAATGGCACCTCAGAACACAGCAGTTTTCTGCGGAGTGAGATTTGTTCATTTATGGTTTCATTTGTGACACTGCATAGAATTATACAACAATGTCTGCTACCTGAAAAGGTTGCTGAATCCAACTCCAATCAGGAGATTCATTTTAGCTTTTTTTCAGCTTTTTACCATATTTTTACTCACTGTATTTCTTAAAGTTAATTTTTCTTTTGAAGATACACTCACTAGGTGGTGTTTCAAAGTTGTCATTCTGAAGATATCTAAGATGGTTAGGTAAGCAATTTTTGAAAGTAACTAGAAATTGGGTTAGTGTCCTTTAAATGGCTTTGCCACTGCTGTGATCTTGATGATTAGCCCCTTCATCTCCCAGCACTCAATTCCATACGAAATCACTGTCACGTACTCTGCTATCTGAAGTACATGTGAACAATCTCCTTTCTTCTCCTTGTCCAGTGAAGTTTTGAAGAACCGTTCCAATCACCAGCTCTTCAGTCTTTGTGCAGTCATCTTCTCCACATTCCACAAAGATATACTTGCTTAGCTTCCATTGAAAGTCCATGTAGAGCAGTGTTTCCCAACCTTGGCAACTTGAAGATGTCTGGACTTCAACTCCCAGAATTCCCCAGCCAGCAAATGCTGGCTGGGGAATTCTGGGAGTTGAAGTCCAGACATCTTTAAGTTGCCAAGGTTGAGAAACACTGATGTAGATGATAATTCTTAAGCATCAGATTAAGTTACCATTTATTTTAATTGATTAATAACTTCTATTTATTTACTGCTAAATTAAAATAGATTTTTCAGAAGTTTACAAAACAATCTACAAAAATATCCATTATAGTTAAAAACAATACAAATATAAAAAAATGGAACAACCAATAACTAATGAAAGTTGTAATAGTGTAATGATAATTTAAGAGATATGATGACAAAAATTATAGCAAAAGATTCACACACACATTTATTTATTTTAGACACAATTAACAAAACAATCTTTAACCTTAAAAAAATAGAAAAGAAACAACCCCAAAATAAACTAACATTATAAACTATGAAAGAAATGAAAGAAGAAGAAGAAATCTACCTCGTATTTTATACTTATGTCTAATTACTGGTTCACTTATTTAAATATAAATGAAGATAAATTTTATTTTATTTCATTCATATCTAAATAAAATTAAACCAGTTCATATGATTACCCAAATGATTAATTAAAATGCATTTAATAATTCCCCCTACTTTCATGATAAGAATTTCCATTTAGTAGTAGTCCCAGGAGGGCATCGCTTAAGACTTTTGAAGAAATGCACTTAGAAACCAAAAAAAGGCAGAATTTAGATTAATATTAAATCAATGAATTATTAAAGGGGATATTCTGCCTCTACTCACAGCTGCCTTGGTAGGCATGTGAAGTTTCTATGTGTATAATTTTCTTATTACTTTCAGTAGAGAAATTAGCTCTGCAGGCATTTGACATAGAACCGACTCTTTCACTAAAATGAACAATGAAATCTGTAAAGGCCAGGCCAATCCCTATCATAATGTACATAAGATGAAAGAGAAGGACGGATCCACAGACAACAAAATAAGCATGTGTAATATGGCTTCCAATGAATTTGTTATGAAAATGTGATATTAGAACTGTTTGGGACAAGGAAATGAAGAGACAGGTAAGCAGTGTTTATTCCATGGGATAAACAACCTATGATGCTTCACTTGTTATTAAATCCAATCCCAGCATTTATAAGAACCAAGATATGCTGAAGGTGTTCCACAATAACTAACACCAGTTCTTGAAGATTGCAAATATGATCTCCATCAGGCTATCTGAGAATGCCTATTGCATTTTTGCATGCTGGGAGAGTGATTTTCATCATTGCTCATACACACTAGGCCTAATATTATTATAGCATGCAATAAACTCACCCACCAGCATTCCATTGATCCCATGCTGGTCAATTTATTTCTTTTTATCTTCAGTTCATGTTTAAATATAACTACTGAAAATATTCTGCAGACTTACCCCACTTGATATCCTTTTTGATAGGACTGCAAATCCCAGAATTTTCAGCCAACAGAAAATTGGAAGTTGTAGCTTAATACATCTGACGGCTGCCAGGAAAAATTAGCAAACTTAGCAAAGTGAAAATATTTTATTACTGATAATGAAAGACAATAATACTTTATGACCCAGCATAAATTTCACACTGCAGTAAAGTCTGATGACTTCTTTAATAACAGTCACTAAGGAAATGCGTGCTATTTTCTAGATGATATATAGATAGATGATAGATTAGATAGATAGATAGATAGATAGATAGATAGATAGATAGATAGATAGATAGATAGATAGATAGATAGATAGATAGATAGAGAGAGAGAGAGAGAGAGAGAGAGAGAGAGAGAGAGAGAGAGAGAGAGAGAGAGAGAGAGAGAGAGAGAGAGAGAGAGAGAGAGAGAGAATTAGATAGGAATAGGGATTTGGATTTAGATTTAGATTTAGATTATTAGATTTAGATCCTCAAGGATATCAATACATTAGAAGGTATCAAATACAATAAAACAAGGAAGTATGGACAAAATGAAAATCAGAGACCCATGATTCTAAACTGTGTTTTGGATTTAGGAATCAGGATGATCTCTGTTTCATTTGGGGAACACCTGGCTGACAGGAATGGAAACGAGGCGAGGATCGTCAAACAGCAACACGCTTTATTTCGATTCAGCACCACAGGCAGTAACAGGAAAAACGAACGGCAACATGCCGGCCAACAGCTCCTTTTTATACTCGAGCTGTAAAACTGGCAACCAATCAGGACACCCCATTTTCCCACTTGCCAGCTGCTTGCGTCTTAGCCAATCAGGCTCGGCTTGCAGTCGGCTAGGGTTTTGGCGTTGTCGTAAGTCCAAGGACTTTACAATCTCCAAATCTAATAGAAGAAAATTTGGCCACTTTCTGATCAATCAATCTGAGATCTAACTAAATCTTGCTATCTTTATGAAATAGTTCATTCTATCCATTAGAAAGTAAT
Organism: Diadophis punctatus similis; assembly: GCA_023053685.1. Classification (NCBI taxonomy): domain Eukaryota; kingdom Metazoa; phylum Chordata; class Lepidosauria; order Squamata; family Dipsadidae; genus Diadophis; species Diadophis punctatus. The sequence continues at coordinate 55,089,230 of JALIGW010000005.1, forward strand.
TGTAATATTGGGGGGTAATAACTCTTTGGTTTATGTTGGCAGAAAAACTAGTATATTTTGCCACCAAAATTAAATTTCTATCATTCAGATTTATTGATGAATGATATGTCAGGCCCAAAACCAAGGGAGACATATGGAGATTCTTCCAAACTGAGTTCTTTATTGTTTCATACTATGACAAAACCCTGCCAGATTCTAATATCTACAATATGCCCTGTGAACTGTTAGCAATAGCACTTAGACTTATATACCACTTCATAGTGCTTTATAGCCCTCTCTAAGCAGTTTACAGAGTTCAGCATATTGCCCCCAACAATCTGGGTCCTCATTTTACCGACCTCGGAAGGATGGAAAGCTGAGTCAACCTTGAGCCGGTGAGATTTGAACAACTGAACAGCTGAACTGCAGTGCTGCACTTTAACCACTGCGCCACCTCGGCTCTTACAGGTTAGGAAGGAGATGTCTTTTCCCTCTTTCTTTCACACATAATATCTGGACTAACTTGCCTCTTACTCTTCTGGAATGCATCCCTCCTTCCTAGGTACCCATCGCCTAATCACATATCCCATTCATTTATCAGCTGCCTTAAAAAAATAGTGGCATCTTTCAGCGGGATATGCCTATCAGTTCAAATTTAAATGAAGTTGCTGCAAGGATGTAAACCATAAAAGCCAAGGCTGTCTGCACATCTGCTTTTATTCATGGCAGGTTCTGAAATTAATAAATGACTAGCCAAGAATAACATTTTATGTTTTAGAAGCTATGGAGAGACTGTGGCATATGTGGCATATTATTGTTGATAGAGGACCTTAAAGTAATCTTGAATCTTGATTTTTAGGGCCACTGGAGAGTGTGAAATCATTTTTATGTTTAACAGTGGTAGTTCTAAAAGAAATATGTTTGAAGACTGTATCTGGGGAAATATTAGGATTGTCATATTATTATTATATATGGTGCATACATGTCTTTCAGTTTTGTATGCTATCTCCATCAAAAAATTCTGAACAATGCACACCAATAAAAACAACCAACAACATAACAATTCTGTTATAAAATTAATTGACTAATAACCAGTAGAAGAAAATCCAGTTATACTTATACCAATAACTGACAGCTAACTATTAAACTACCAAAAAACCCCATACAGTATGACCTAAACACCATGACTGGCCAAAGACCCATTAAAAGTGAGATCCCTTCAACTGAATTTAAACAGAATAATGCACTAAATTAGCACTGGCATGAATGGTGTCTATCACTGTGGCTGCGTCTCTAAATACCATACATAAATAAATATCTCAGCATAATTCTATTTTCTAAAGAATTGTGAGGTTTAGCATTGGAAAATAAGAATATTTTTAAAACTAAAACTAAGCTACAGAGCTTCTTTAGGTTAGTGACTACCTATTTGTGGACAAAAGCCTAAGTAGAGAAAAAAAAAAACCATAAAATGCAGCAATGGCTTCAGAAGGCAATAGTATGAATTCTAAATTATAATTTGCTAAAGTTCAGATTAAAAAAAACAATTAAAATAAGATATTCTTCTTAAATAAGAAGCCACAATCATATATTTGGATAAGGGATAATTACCAGACATAATTCTTGCAAGAAGGCATTGATAGAATTTAATCAGAATATTGTTAGTCTAAACAATGCTTGGGGCGGGGGAGGAATTGTTCAGATAATTCTGAAAAATTTAAGAAAGTTAAATTAAATTTTAAGATTGAAGAATTTTTCTGTGTATGCCTGTCAAAAATCTGACTTTGAATCTCTTTACATCAGTCAACAAAACAAAAATTGGAACAATTAAAGATATCATCATGTCTGTCTTGGAGCACTTAATTTATGGATGTATTGAATTTGTAAATTTGGAGTACCTTATTTAACATTCTGAGTAAATATTTAACCACAAGCAGAAATTACAATTAATTTGTGAACATTATGAGCTTGCCAATTTTGGAGACAACGTCCTTACCACCACAATGAACCTTGTAGTTTTGGTGCTTCACCCAGTTCAATACTATTTTGTCTTACAAAACAAAACTGGAAGTTCTCTCTTCTAATCCTCCTTTTTTCATTCTAAGTTGCTTTTTGGAAGATGCTTCTGAAAGTAAGATGGAAGCTAAGTGTTATAATTCTGTAAATCTCTTAAACTGTAAAAAAATTGAAAGAAAAATGCTTGATTTTGCTGCCTAGATATGGGCACAGGACAGTACGAATGAAAGAAATGCCTGGAGCCAAATGAGAGAAGTAAAAACGGGAAGAGAGTTCTGTTTTTTCATTCCAATAATTACAATGGCCAAATTAATACATAGAGCAAAATAATTATAAACTATTATTATAGGAAATTCAGTTTGGCTTTTATTGTGATTTGTAAATCAAGCTGCAACAATAAATTGAGACAAATAAACATTTGAAATGCTTTACTCAAAAACAGTTACAAAAGTTGTTATCTATATGTATTTGGGTGCATATAAAGTGTCCTTATATGGGAGTAGGTTGGGGAATCAGATATTGACAGCACGATGCAATTCTAATCAAAAATAAGTGTCACGGACTTTAATGAGACTCTTGGATGAGTAAAAATTACTGAAGAGAACAAAAAAAGTAAGTGAAAACCGGGGAAAAACACATTGTGGACTGTGTTTTTTGCCAGAAATATTTGAATTTACTATTTCTCATCAACAATGGAGGAGAAAGGCGAACATACGGTATAAGAATCTTCTCTTTTATAATGTGTTGACTCTTCAACATTGTATTGCCATTGTTCAAACTGTTTCCATTATATTTATAGCACAGGGTGTAAGATTTTGCAACATAAATAGCTCCCTCAATGGCAATTTAATGGATATCTCTTTTGTCTTATTGATGCAGTACATAGTAAAGTAGCATTGATTAATCCAAGAGGTACACTTTGTTTGTCCTTTTAAGCCAAGTTTAAAATATTAATCTACAAGCTACCAAAATAAAATTAGTTTGACAAACTAGGTTCTATGTAAGTTGACAAAATGAAAAGACTCTCAATATTTGAGATCTGAAATACCGTGTTTATTATTTTATTTTATTATTTTATATTTTATTATTATTTATTTTCATTTCATATATTAAATTTGTTTGCTGCCGATCTCACCAAGAAATATTTTGGGAAGTCAGACTTTAAAGTTCTCATTAGACATGCTATCTTCTATCACTGAAATATTTTAAGCCCAAGACAGAAGAGGACACTCAACTTTTTTAGCTCTTTGGGGTAGCCTGTATTTAGCCCCTCTCTGAAATGTGTGAAGATAATTTCAGGTTTGGCACTAGGTGTGACCTCAACAGTAGGGTGGAGTTAGAGTTATGGTTAGAGATTCAGGAGATTGAGGATATCCAGGGGAAACTCTATTTGTAAGGTTAGGGGGATCAGCAAATTCCTACTCTGTAGCTGCTTCCTTGACTATGCTATTTGAGGCTTGCAACTCAGTCCTGGGGAGTTTCATACTACCATCCCTTGACCTGGACTCAGAGGCAGCCCAGAGATTCAAGGCCACTATGGGAAACATAGGCCTGACTTAGATTATTTCAGGTCTGAACCATATATGGCAGTGATGGCGAACCTTTTGTTTGCCTGGGTGCCAAAAGGGTGTGCGCACGTGTGCCCACAGCCATACTGCAATGTTACACCCCCCCCCCCACATACGCACACAACCTCACTTCCGGAAAGCCTCTGGAGCCTGTGGATAGTGAGAAACAGGCCCAACAGCCTACCGGAAGTTCAGAAACAAATTTCCAGTAGGCCCATTGGGCAGTTTTTCGCCCTCCCTAGGCTTCAGGAAAGCCTCTGGAGCCTGTGGATGGCAAAAAACAGGCCCATCGGGTAAATTTCCGGTAGGCCCGTTGAGTCCATTTTTCGCCATCCACAGGCTCTGGAGGCTTTCTTGAAGCCTGGGGAGGGCAAAAACGGCCTCCCCCACCCTCTGGGAGGCCAAAAATCAGCTGGCCACCATGCACATGCACACTGGAACTGACATAGGGCAACATCTCACGTGCCCTCATATATGGCTCTGCGTGCCACCTGTGGCACATGTGCCATAGGTTCAACATCACAGATATAGGGCATTACATGCTGATCTGGAGTTGAGGGCTATTACCATCAGACTCTTGACATGGACAGACATCTTGGAGTTTACCACAGTACTCCCAGAAGAAAGCTAGGACTAATCAATCAGTTTGCCTCTGTGGTTCTTACTGGATTTCAGAGGGAACTTTGTGATTGCCTCTGATATATGGTTTGACTCAGGCTTTGGTCATCACTTCAAATTAGATTGTAGTTCAGCCTTAGATCAGATCAGTGCCTATGTAGACTTTCACTAGAGTGTTCACTGGTTCAAGAGAACCTCTGGAGGATGAAGTAGCAGATGCCTGGAGCACTGCTGGAGGAAAACCAGGAGTAAACCCAAACAGACATAAGTAGGAGCCTCTATTGTGGTGCCAAGAGAAACAAAACAGTTATTTCTTCCTTCTTATTGTGCCCTCCAACTATCAACCCAAAACCTTCTTCCAAGTGAGCCAATCCCTCTTGGATCAAGAAAGGATGGAGGAGTATCTGCATGGTAGAAGGGATGTTTACAATAATGGAGCCACTTCACACGTTCACTCATCTCCTGGAGTCCCTAGGCTTGCTGGCATAATCAAGTCTTAAGGAATTGTTGGAAGCTGAGAAATGATGAGGCCAACCTTACATCGGGGGAGGGGGAGGGAGGATAAATTTCTACAAGGTAAGTGCCACCACATAAAACTAGCGCCTGCCAAATACAGCTACATAGCCAATAGAATCTGTAACATGTCTTCTCTGTTATATTATAAAACAGGCAAAGGAAATTTGGGATAGGGAGTCCCAGGGGATTGATGAGATCATGAGGTGGCTTCCTTGCTAATAAAATATCTTGTGTGCCTTATGCTTTTAACATTTTTTAATAAAGTTTGATGTTTTATGACATGTTCATTGTCTTATTATCTTTGTTGTATGCCAATCAGAGTCACTTCTTGTGAGAAGACCGGCCCTATAAATTTGACATATGTATGTATGTGTGTGTATGTATGTGTGTGTGTGTATGTATGTATGTGGTGTGTGTGTGTGTGTGTGTGCGCGCACACACACACACACACAAATAAATAAACAATTACCATACTATTTATAAATGCTTTTTATTTTTTGTAACGCCTACATTTCTATTAATAATCCTGTTCCATCTCCACAGATGTGTACAGAATTTGATTGATGTGAATCACAGCATTGTAGCAATTTGCATGATGAAAAATTCATTTTCTTCTACTTATTTCAAGTATTCAATTGAACAGTGCAATGCCAGCTCAGTCATCCTCTATTAAGAAGGGGGAAATGCTGGAATGGAGGGAGGCAAGGCTGAGCTAGAATAAATACCCCTGATTTCCAACCACAATTATAATTTCTGGATTCACATGTCCATTATAACTGAATCATTTTCTCCATATTTCCTATAAAGATAACTGTGTTCTTTTGGGCCATATATTGAAGGTGTAAAATATGTTATATACTCATCAAATCTTGTACAATAGTGATTGGGCCAATATATGGCCCAAAAGAACACAGTTATCTTTATAGGAAACATGGAGAAAATGAGCCAAGGTGGCGCAGTGGTTAGAGTGCAGCACTGCAGGCTACTTCAGCTGACTGCTAGCTGCAGTTCAGCTGTTCAAATCTCACCGGCTCAAGGTTGACTCAGCCTTCCATCCTTCTGAGGTCGGTAAAATGAGGACCCAGATTGTTGGGGGCAATATGCTGAACTCTGTAAACCGCTTAGAGAGGGCTATAAAAGCACTATGAAGCGGTATATAAGTCTAACTGCTATTGCTATTGTTATATCTGAATCACAATTCCTATTGTTTTTTTAATTATTATTTTCTGAAATCAAACCAGCTTTTCCTAGAAATGTAAATGCATCTTCAGGAGGGTGGTGGATTAAAGGGAAGCCTTAACACAAGCTCTGCCCACCCACCTGGGACACTTCTGCGCATGCACAAAAGTGTTGCGTGTGCACGCATCCGCGCAAGCACGCACACAAACCAGTAGGAAAGTGTTTTAGAACCCACTACTGCTGAGAAGGATATTATGATCAACAGTACTGAAAGCTGCTCAGAGATCAACGAGCAGAAGGATGGGACCAACATCCACACTCTGCCACATGTCAACAAGTGCAACCAAAGCTACCTTAGTACTAAATCGTAGTCTGAAACCAAAATGAAAACAAATCTGGATAATCTGTTTCTTCCAGGGTTCTTCTCAGCTGCAGACGGACCACCTTCTCAAGAAGGGAAGATTAGAAACTGGTAATCATCAAAAACTGTTGATTCCAAGGACAGTCACTTGAGGAGGGTGTATGTCATCACCTCTTTCAAGACTGGTGGCATCACCCTTCTGTCTAAGAACACAGGACCCAAACAAGGATCATCTCCTGGAGCATTTCAAAACCCAGGAGAGACCTGTTCAAGAAACAGGTGGCCAAGCTGACAACTGAGAGATCCACTTATCTCTTATTCAGAAGCCAGACTCATCTCAGATTTAACATCAGACCATACTTCAGGAATTTCAGCTGGTTCTGCCCAGTCAGAGTTCAAGAGAGAGTAAATCTGATCAACTGCATCCACTAAATAACCTGACTGATCTTCAGGATGGCCCAGCAGATATTGTGGGTGGATCTCCCAAACAAGGGGTGGGTTCCACTTACCTTCACCACCAGTTCGCATCGCGACGTTTCAGAAGCCAAATTGCACGTTCCCCTCGTGCAATTTGGCTTCCGTGCATGCTCAGTAGCAAGAATCAGCCCGAAACACAGCTGGGGAACTGATCAGCTGTGCTTCGGGTGAAGAAACAAAGGTCAGTATTAACCCGGGGGCGGGCGGGAGGGTCCTTTTTCAAGCAGCAGAAGAGGAGAAGCCATCCAAAAAGGGGAAAATTTGCAAAAAATTACGAAGAAAGATGGCAGCACCCACAGACTGGCACCGACCGAACCGGATCCGTGATGTCACCAGCGGGTCGCTACCAGTTTGGGCGATCCGGTCTGAACCGGGAGGAACCCACCCCTGTCCCAAACCAATAGGAAATATTATGAATCATAATCACATGGCCCTTTAGCCATGTAGTGCTGTTGACAGATTCTACTTACCAAGGAACATAGATGGGTGTGGAATGTTGCAAGTACACTAGACAGTTGAGGAAGAAAAATGGGCATTAGAATAACATATGAAGGATAGCGAAGAAGATGCACTGAAGCTAGTACACTATGAAGGCTTATTGAATCCTGGAAAAACTGGAATCTTGTCAATGGCTAAGAGCAGAAAACGTGAAGGAAGAGATCGTGGGGGGTTCTGGCTACACAAAGATCAACCTTCAGTAACAAGTGATACAAAGCCAGAATTGAGAGGACACAACAGCTACCTCTTCAAAGAAACTAAATAAATGGTGGATTACTTAGTTAGTTGCTACAAGAAGATCACACAGACTGCAAACAATGACATGATAAATTAACAATAATGGTGCACTGGAATATCTACAAGAAATATCATTTTTTCCCCTGCAAACAAGAACTTGTGAGACCACAAAATAGACAACATAATAGAAACTGAAAAATCTGAAGTGCTCTGGGACTTTACAATTAGAGCAGAAAAGCACCTGCAACATAACATCCCAGACTTAACAACTGTTGATAAGAAAGACCAAAAAAAATCTGGATAGTGGATGTTGCAGTACCCAGACACAGCAGAAAAGAAGACAAAAAACTCACTAAATGCAAAGAAAAAGAAGTAGAAAATAAAAGATAGTACTAATTACAAATAGTAATAGGTGCCTTGGGTACAATTCCAAAACATCTGGAGCACCACTTGAACATCATTGGCATTGATAAGATCACCATCACCTGTCAAGCCCCAAGAACCAAAAAGAACATGTAATGACACTTCTAAGCAGATTTATAGACAGAATTTTGCCAAATTCTAAAGCAGTCTGATATCTACACAAACCTATACTCAGAAAACTATTGGGAAGGGGCTATCATCACCCTCTTTCTCTCACACAAACTATCTGAACTGCGTTGTCTCTTACTCCTCTGGCATGCATCCCCACCCTCCTGGCAATCCAGCCCATTACATGTCATCACATCACTATTACAAAAGGTAGCTTGACTTGGAGGAGTTTACATCCCGCACAGATATCTTTAACACTTTCAAAGAAAAACATCTGCCTACCTCTGGTCCCTCAGAAGAATTCAATAAGTGGCAAAAATGCCAAATCCAATCTAAACATCTGGCTGACTGTGCAGCCAACACCAAGAAGGATAAAAATAATGGTAATATATTTTTAAACATCCTAAAAGTGGATAATTGACAGATTTAAGTTTCCTAAGGAATTTCAGACTAGTACGCATTTATTAAGGAGACTCTAATGTAGCTGATGATGTTCGTCCATCGTATTCGAAGAGGACCTTGACATCTATCATCACGGGAATTGGGGGGGATGTCAGGACTTGCACATGAATTGGATTAAAGTGAGGGAGAGGTGTGCATAGTCAGCCTCACTCTCTCTTCCCAGATTCCATCTTGCTCCAAATAGCAGGACAAGAGTCGAGACAGTTGGAGATGGGCTGGGCGCAGTGATTGACCAGGGCATCTTTCGTGTCTTGCAATGCTCTTAGCGTACCACATCACTTGCAGAGACCGCCTTCAAGACCGTTGTCCTATTCTAATAGATTTCATCTGCTCAGTCCACCGGAATCTGTCTTCACATGCTCGGGATAGACAAATCCCTATCTCACCGAAGGTCAATGGCCCAATGGCTACTGTCAACCTGGTTTGGCCAGCCTGTTGAAGCTGTTGCCTGGGGTGTGGCCACTGTGCATGCTACGGCTGCTAGGAGCCACAGGTGAGAGCTGAGTGACAGGTGGGGACCAAAGGTGAACGAGCTTCCCTAAAAGCTGCCCTAAAATGAGCTGCCGTAAAAGGACACGACATGCCCCTACACCAGAGGTGCTACCCCTCCCTGAATTGAATATACTAAATATACTAAAACAGAAGGGTTAATTCTCAGAAAAGATATACAGGATACTTCTTTTCAATGGGGGGGGGGAATTCCTTCCAGTTCTAAGAACTTTAGACTTGCTTTGCCTTGAGCAGGAAGAGTTCTTTTTAATGTCTACAACAATAAATGGACAGCTGACACTCCATTGTAATCCTCCCTTCAGTTGTCAGATGCCAAATCAGGAGAACGGGAGCAGATCCACCATCCTCTGTAAAAGAGAGCAAGGCAGCTCACAAGGCATCTCCTATGGTTGCTGGCATTGGAATCTGACATCTGTTTGGAGCTCATCATCAGCATAAAGAACTGTCCCCAGTCAATGTAGAAAAGTCTTGCAGGGATTGAGAGAATACAACGTTTGAACATATTTATGAATGCATCAATTTGCTTATTATTTATTAAAATATTTATAACCCAATTACTTTCTTATGATTGCGGGGTAGCACATGTGAAATTAAAAGAATAAAATGAAATATAAATAAAAATTTAAACAGCTCATTTCAGTTCATTATGTGATTACCTTGATTTAGAACAACTTTGTTCATCCAATTCACCAGATACATTTTTTAAAAAAAGTGTCAGCAAAAGAGAGAGAGAGAGAGAAATGAGTTTTCCTGTGAATGCTTCTTTTTTCTCTCCTTGTTTTTTTTTTGTGCTGCTTCATTTCTTGGATGTGAATTTAATGGTAACATTTAATAAGCTTTTGAAAAGTTTGCTTGATATCTTCAGTTAACTTGAGCAACATAGCTAAAACTGAATATACATTGCTTTAATAAAGAATATATTTTAATAAAGAACAATGAAGTATATTCCAGTGCTTATTTTGCTATATTTGTTTTACATGGAAGTCATTAAAAGTAGATGTGTGTTTGACCAATTGCACACCTTTAAATTATCCAGTAGGCTGCAGCAATATTCATAGCCTTGAAGTTAGTTCAATTGGGTATGACTGTCTTTGATTTTTCCTTCAAAAGCTGCTATGAATCAACCTAATTTCATTAAACAGAAAATATCAGAAAGTTCTCTTTAACACAGTAAGCACTGAATTTAACTTAGCAATTTGCAGAAAAGCCCAGTATTGCTACAGTGGAGGCATACATTTGTTTGTTTGTTTGTTTGTTTGTTTGTTTGTTTGTTTGTTTGTTTGTTTGTTTGTTTGTGAGATTTATATACCGCCTCATAGTGCAAGCACTCTCTAAGCGGTTTACACCATTAAGCAATGTATATTTACATTGCCCCCAACAATCTGGGTCCTCATTTTACTTCAATGTGTAGCTGTCATTGGCTAAATGTACAAAACCATGTGCATCTTATATGTAGGAAATTACATCCACTGGGGAAATAGCTATGTGAATTTAATCTGCTCACCAAGGGTGATAATCACATGCTCAGCTATGTTTAGAAATGTGCAGCTCTGTCTGTCTTTCTCCTTATACAACATTTATTGAAGAAAGTTTAGTTGCAATTTCTATTCCTGTCACTGGCATTATCAGACAAGCATGGCGTGTCATTAGCCTTGACAATAGGATTGAATGTTTAAAAAATGCCATTCTCTGTCAAACCATTGTCAGAAGTCATATGCAACATACACAGACATGCATAAAAGCACGAGGTTTTAGTGTCATGGTAAATACTCCCCCCCCCCCCGCTTTCATCTATGATCATACTTGTTTTTCTTCTCCTATTCTGCTTGTATCCCCTCCATCTTTCTGATATAGCATTTAAAAAAAATATTCAAGAATATGTACAGTTTTTCATAATGGCTCACAAAAGAAATGAGAAGCTAAGATTTCATTTGGATGAGTTGGTGCCCCTGTTTCCTGAATCTGATTTGAGAATGCATTGACTGTTGTAACTATTTTATGGTCTTATAAAAAAAAGGTGTAATTTTGAAAAGATAGGAGAAAGTGCAATGTCTGTAGTTTAAAAAATATCACTGCATACATTTTGGTTGTGAAATTAAAACCTGCATCTCCCATTTATCTATGAACCAAGGTCATCTTTATTCTAGGAAGCGGGATTGAAAATTTCAGCAATCTGAATCTAAATAAGGTTGATAAAACAAAGAGTCACTAGCCCATTCTGATAACACATAATCTCTTAAATCAGTGGTTCTCAACCTTCCTAATGCCGCAACTCACGACCCACCCCCACGCCCCCACCGCAACCCATCCTGCTGCTGCGCCCGCTGCCGCGACCTCCTCCCCACCACCGCCATTTGAGTTCTTTTACCCTCTGCTCATGCGCAAAGATTTCTGCACATGCGCAGAGGGTAAAAGAACCCAAATGGTGGCATCCGGGCGAAGTCTCCCGACCCCTGTGAAAGGGTCATTCGACCCCCAAAGAGGTCGTGACCCCCAGGTTGAGAACCACTGTCTTAAATGGAGGAATTAAAGTAGAAGAAGAGAGGTTTACTAAATGCCTTTTTGGGACTGATATAGCATAGAGGTAGGAATTTGCAGGCTTTCCGATATTGCTGAGTTACAATTTCCAAGTCGTCTGGTGAGATGGATGGATGATATGAAAAAGGTGCCACTTCTTTTCTCAGGAAAGATATCACCTGCAACAAATTTGCAACAATTGTACACCTACTTCAATTAAAAAAGGGAGATAGGATTCCCAAAACCATAATCTTAAAAATAGCTGCCATTTACCAATTTTAGCATACTCTTCACCTAACAAGAGCAACTTACTAAAGGGTTGTAAAAATAACAATCAATCATGGAAACAGTGGATAATTTAAAGAAGAGGTGATATTTCATGTCTTCTTGCTCTCCTACTTGTGGATAAATTGGTTGCAACAGCCATCATAAGCGCACAATCGTGCCTACCATTCCTGTCCTAATGTACCCATATATTCATACCTCTTTTACTATTATTCTTGCTTGTACTATTACATATATATTCAATCATGTTTTACTGTTTATACTTTGCTTATAATCATATATGCTTGACAAATAAACAAATAAACAAATGCAAATACAAATGGTGAAGCATCAACACACGAGAAAAATGGCAGTTTGGACGCTTTCAGTTTTTCTCTATTTATCTGTGCTAGGTGTGCATCTTTTGTGTAGTAGTATTCACAAGCATGTATACATTTCTCTTATGGGATAAGGTCTCTTTAAGGTCTCTGCTCATGCAAGATCTTTTTTTCTTTTTCAGGCTATATCAGGAGTGAAATGCTACCGGTTCGACCCGGTTCTCCCAACCGGTAGTAAAAATGCTTTTAAAAAGTTTTTAAAAAAAGGTTCCGAGGATCGCACAGCAAAGCTGATTGTCACAGCTAATGAACCTTTTTTAAACTTTTTTTTAAAAACATTTTTTAAAATTACCTATTCGCCCTGTGACTCTGTGAGGTTCCTGCTTGTTGCAGGGGCCATTTTGTGTGAAGTCCAACTGCTTCTGCATTGTGTGTGAGTCAATTGTGTAGGAGTCAGTTGTGTAGCCTTTGTGTTATTTTTGTGTAACATGTGATAATTGGTTTTTGAGCTCTCTGTGACTCTGTGATGTTCCTGCTTGTTGTTGCAGGGGCCATTTTGTGTGCTTTTGTATTGTGTGTGAGTCATTTGTGTGGCTTTTGTGTTGTTTGTGTGTGAAGTGTGAAAATTGGTTTTTGAGCTCACCCGGTCACAAGACCATGACCACCAAGCCACACCCACCCAGTCACATGACCACCAAGCAATGCCCACCAAGCCACGCCCACAGAACTGGTAGCGAAAATTTTTAGATTTTACCACTGGGCTATATAATTTTTGCATGCAATTAGGTTCTCTAATCTATCATTATTTCACCACACAAACTCTTGCACAAGAAGGAAAATAGAGTAATATGTATACATATTGCAATATTTTTCCCATGTGGGGTATGAAACAGTCATTTCCTGAGTGAAAGATATCCACAGCATGCTAAAGTGAACCTTTAAAAAAAATTAACTACCCTTTGTTTTTTTGAGGAGCAGAAAAGCAAACAAAACATTTTGACTCAAATAATGAACTTAGATTTAGTGGGTCTTGTCTTTCTGTATGCCTGTAATCAATATTTTAAATAACAGGGCTTAATTTTTTGTTCGGAATTATGAACGTCAACTCTGAAACATGTTGAGGTAGCCGGCATGGTTTGAGTGTTTCCTTTTGCTTACAGTTTAACACAAGTAGGATTAGAAAGCCAGGATTTCAAGTACAAGAATAACACTGTGGTTTCCAGGCACTTAACTCAAAACCCTTGCTCTGCAAAAAGAAATCCAGAACACTTCAAGACAGATGTAGAGAAATTAAAACAAAATAGGTAACCATTGTAGTCAATACAACCTGGACTGGATTCTAAAAATTGGAGCGATGCTCATTGTTCATAAAACTATATTTGCATTGGAATGTATAGTTCATAATGCTAACATTACAATTTTTGTTTCCTGAGGAATCGGATTATTTGCCCAGAGCCTGCTGCTATCATAACTGTCCTGTGAATTATTGTTATATACATTTCATGAATATCCAGGACTTGCTATTTTGAGTTCTGGTACTGAAGAGTCAGGAGGCAGGTTGAGTGACAACAGCTCTTTATTGAGAATAGTGAAAACTCCAGCAAAAGCCCAGCCAGTGGCTCCTGTTTAAATAGGGAGCTCCAGCTGGGAAGAACCAATCATTGCTTAGCCGTCTCTGCTCAATAGAACGGACCTGATTGTAAACTGCCAAGCTAATATGTAAATCTCAGGCACAACATCTAACCAATCAGCAATTAGCAGTCACCATCAATAGAGCGGACTTGGTTGTAAACATCCCAGCTAATATGTAAATCTCAAGACACAACGTGCTATATCTTAAAATTTGAACAATTGAAACCATCTTGGTCCCATAATCCTATTACATTTTTGTCAAATAGTGAACATTGCCAAAAATTCATTTCTGGAATTTCTTTGACTGTTAAATATTTACAAACTCTGGGTTCTGAGAGTCTTTCAGGAAGAGAGTCGAATCAATGAAGGAAGCCCAGCCCCTTTTGGAGGCTCTGAAAAATAATTTGCTTAAGAATAATGCCATAAGACATCCAATAAAAATATTCTTGTGACTTAGCAGGGACTCTGTACAGCAGGACTTGGCAGCCTAGAGCTTCAGCACTGTAGCTGTTCTTCACATAGAACATATAATTGCTGTAAAGTGAAAAATACATTTTTCTCCACTTTGAGGAGAGAAACAGAAAAACCCCACTGTATACCTTGTCTGAAACACAGCAATTTTATGAAACAAAGAGTTCCTCAAAACTTGTCCCAAATGAATGTTATGCATTTCTGTGATGTCCCCTTCCTGACTTTGTGGCCTTCAGCTCCTGAAAAATGATAAGTGCATCCTTGGCCACAAGAACTGCCCTCCCCCATCCTCTGATTGTCCCCCTGAAGCTTTGCAAAGCTGGACGCAAAGAATTCATCTGTGCCACGTCTTTAATTTTGGTACCCTGCAGGCTCGTTCTGCATATTAGTATTGGCAGACTTCAGGATTGCAAGAATGTTTGTGCTTACTCAAACCCTGCTGAATTTATTTTGTTTGCTATTAGAATCCTGCTATGCATCACCAAGAGACAGATGCCAGATAGTGGCTCAGGGGCAAACACACGCTTGGAATTAAAGAACAAGGTGCCCTTGAGCAGATGCTCAGCTCGGATATTTGATTTTAAGAGGGCACAACTCACATTCTTTTCATGTGAAGCTATACTCTGGGTTTTCTTCCAATCTAATTGAGAAAATGGAATATTTTTTTTTATTTTTATTCCTCTTGCTGAATCACAAGGAATGAACATTGGAAAGTTTTAAGAAGATATTGGATAACCATTTGTCTGAAGTGGTGTATGGTTTCCTGCCTAAGCAGGGGATTGGACTAGAAGACCTCCAAGTCCTTCCAACTCTGTTATTATTATTATTATATATGATGATCAGCTAAAGATAACCTATTGCTCTGCCAACTGATCAAAAAGCCACCCTTTGCCATTTCTGGTTTCTGTTTCCTTAATGATTCCCATCTGAAAGTACAAGCAGAGAGCCTAGAAACCACTGCATCAGAAATGTCTTAGGGAGATATATGCCTTCTGTCTAGGATATCAGATCAGTAATGGTACATTAAGTACAGAAGTTATCCAGGGATGAACTTTCCTTTGTAAAATACCTCTGTGAAATTGAGATTTCCTTCATAGCAGCAAAACGGAGAAGGACAGCAAAGCATGCCTCCTTCCAGAACTGATTTTGAATATTGTAAACAAGAGACTCAGTTGGTCAGATCTGACCATATGTTTTGATAATATCAAAATAACAGCAGGCTGAACAACAATAAAACACTCTACATGGTTGCCATTAAAGAATACCAGAATCTTCAATTGATCCCAGTTGCAAGAGAATCTTGATTGGGACTGGCAGGAGGGTGCCTAATAATCCTTCTAATTGTGAATCCAGGTGGTAAGTGCTGACAGGCATAGAACCAAAATTAGGCCACTGAAAGGAAGGAAGATGTTTCATATTTGGACTGCAAAACTCTGTACAGAAATAAATAATTAAAATTCTGATTTGTTCTACTACCTAGTGGTTACCTGCATATTTGCAGTCCAGAAATGGTAGATCTATTATTATTATTATTATTATTATTATTATTATTATTATTATTATTATTATTATTATTATTATTATTATTATTATTATTATTATTATTATTATTATTATTATTATTATTATTATTATTATTACTATTACTATTACTATTACTATTACTATTACTATTATTATTATTTCACAAAAAATGTAATACACAGCAAACGAGATTTATATGCTGGATTTCATATCACTATATCACAAGTCGAACACTTCCCAAGCGTCTAGGACTGTGATGTATTATTATTATTATTATTATTATTATTATTATTATTATTATTATTATTATTATTATTATTATTATTATTATTATTATTATTATTATTATTATTATTATTATTATTATTATTACCACCACCACCACCACCTCCTCTTCCTCTTCCTCCTCCTCCTCTTCCTCCTCCTCCTCTCATGTTTGTACTCAGAATGCATATTCAGAATATCACTTTGTTATCACTGTAAGGGATTATAAAGAACTTGTAATTTTATTGTATGTTATATGTTGATGCTGCATTTACTGTAATTACTTGTTTGATATTGTATTTAATTGCCTGCCAGCTATTGTTTTGAATTTTATTCCCCAGTCCCTCACTAAAAACAGATAATTATTATCTTCAGTACAAAAATGTTTGAATTTATTAAATAAACTCTTCAGGGAAAGATTGCCATGACATCTTTTATCCTACAGGAGACCTAGAAATTGACTTTGAAATAAGTGGAAGGAAAAGGCAAGCAATTTGCTATGTACTTCCAAACAGTTGCCTTGATGTCCACTTTGCTTCCTAACCCATTACACTTTTCCTAATTTTTTAAATTCAATTCAAAATTAAATTTGAAGCCAATGTAATCTCATGCCTTTAATTTATTCTGCTATTCCTTACTCTGCTTATGTACTTTTTATAACACCGCTTATTTTGAAAGGGAACAACATGATGTATATACAGATATTAAAAAGCAAAGTCATAACCACAAGCCAACATGGGTTTGTCAAAAACAGATCATGCCAGACAAATCTGATTTGCATTCTTTGACAATGTGACAAAACTAATGAACTAGCAAGATGCTGTCAATATAATTTACTTGGACTTCAGTAAGGCTTTGATAAAGTAGACCACAACCTACTACTTGATAAGATAGAAAAATGTGGGTTATACAGCATCAGTACCAGATGGATTTGTAATTGGCTCACCAACCACATTCAATGTGCAGTCCTTAATGGAACTGCATCTACATCGGTGAAGTATGTAGAGGGCAGAGGTGGGTTCCTGCTGGAGCTGCCCAGTGTGCAGCTCTGGTAGGGAGTGGCTGATTGCGCAATTTGTGCGCGATCTCTCCGGAGCCCTTTCTGCTGGTCCACCGCGAGTGTCGCCATTTTTTTCATTAATTTTTGGCACATTTTGCTTCTGTGCATGCAAGAGAGAGATTTTGGCAAGATTTTGCCTCCGCGCATGCGCGGAAGCAAAATCACGCTAAAATCTCGGCGTGCGTGCGTCCCTCATGAGATTTCAGCGCGATTCTGCTTCCACGCATGCGCAGAAGCAAAATCGTATGAGGAGGCGCGCATGCGTAGCGAGTGCCCCCCCAAACTTGGAGATGTGCGCACAGCGCACCGGCACCAGTAAGACAGCAACCCGCCACTGGTAGAGAGTATCTAAGGGCTCTGTCTTAGGCTCAGTACTCTTCAATATCTTCATCAAAATATTGATTTAGACAAGGGGGTAGAAGGGAATTCATAAAATTTGCAGATGACACCAAATTGGCAGGAATAGCCCACAATCCAGAAGATAGGCTTAAGATACTGAAGGATCTTGACAGACTTGAACACTGGGCCCAGGGAAATTCAATGGCGAGTAAAGTAAGGTTCTACATTTAGGCAAGAAAAAACCAAATGCATAGATTAAGAATAGGTGACACCTGGCTCAATAGTAGTAAATCAGAGAAGGATCTTGGAGTCCCAGAAGACAACCACTTAAATATGAGCCAGCAGTGTAAAAAAAAAACCTAACACAGTCCTAGGTTGCATTAATAGAGGGATAGAATCAAGATCATATAAGTCTTAGTACCACTTTATAATGCCTTGGTACTACTACCATCTTATTGGGATCACTGAAGGACTTCTGGTTGAAAAGATTGAATGATGACATGACTGTTGCCCAGGGGTATCCAATTGGGGGTTCCTTTCACATCCCTGTTAATTTGTGCACCAAAGTGGTACCCATCTACTCATGGTCACCCATTTTCAAAACTGCTGGGTCGGCCAGAGTTGGAGGATATGACAGGAGCATAGCTGGCTGGAGAATTCTAGGAGTTGAAGTCCGCAAGTCTTAAAGTTGCCAAGTTTGAAGACCTCTGCTATAGATGGAGTGCAGAGAAGAGCAACAAAGATGCTTAGGGGACTAGGGGATAAAACATATAAAGAACAGTTGCAGGAATTGGTTATGTCTAGTTTAATGAAAATAAGTAGTAAGCTTGACATGATAGCAATATCTAAGGGCTGCCACGAAGAAAAGGGGGTCAATTTATTCTCCAAAGCACCTCAAGGCAGAGCAAGAAGCAATGGATGGAAACTAATCTAGGGGAGAAGCAACCTAGAACTAAGGAGAAATTTCCTGACAATGAGAACAATTAATCAGTGGAACGACTTGCCTCCAGAAGTTGTAGGTGCTCCAGCATTGGAGGTTTTTAAAGAAGAGATTGGACATCCATTTGTCTGAATTGGTATAGGTTTTCCTGCTTGAGCAGGGCATTGGACTAGAACAGGGGTAGGCAAAGTTGGCTCTTCTATGACTCGTGGACTTCAACTCCCAGAATTTCTGAGCCAATCATGCTAGCTCAGGAATTCTGGGAGTTGAAGTCCATGAGTCATAGAAGAGCCAACTTTGCCTACCCCTGGACTAGAAGACCTCCAAGCTCCCTTCCAACTCTGTTACTCTGTTATATACAACCTTCCAGCTTCTAGCATCATATTTACCTACAGAAATATCTTGAGTTCCACTGGGACAGAGGAAACCATTCTGAGGAACCACACAACTCACATTCTGTAGCTCAACACATAATTTAAATACACCTTCTGGCGCAAATGTTGCCTACTTCTATTGGCTATAATTCCATGATGTATTTATCCCTTGCCAAAACTATTCCTGCGTGAAACAACATTTGAGAACTCATATTATCCTTTTGAAGAACTCCTAGATGTGCTTACATATTTGTTTTGGTCCAGTTTTGGTTGTCAGTTTCTGTACCTTAAAAAACTTTCATTTTAAAAAAGTTTCTGTTAGTATTTTTATGTTTATCTAGCCATCACAAACTATTTCTTGGGATCTGTGGTGATTTGGCATGCACAAATATGTTGTCATTGTTTACTCTAAGATAAAAGAACAAGTTGTGTAATGTGACTGCTTGGTTTTTTTTTTGGAACTGTCAGAAAAAAACTTAAAAGAAAAAGAAAGCAGAAGTGTTATGTTTATGTAATAAGGACTCAGTAAATTGAGTATGGAGCACTTCTGTATTCTAATAGCCTGCTTTAAACAAATTAATACCTTCACCAAGACCACCAGATGGATTTGTAACTGGCTGACAAACTGCACTCAACGAGTAGTCCTTGATGGTGCTACATCTACATAGAGGGAAGTAAGCAGTGGGGTAACACAAGGCTCTGTCTTAGGCCCAGTACTCTTCAATATCTTTATAAATGACTTAGATGATGGAATAGAAGGGGGAACTTATCAAATTTGTAGATGACACTAAGCTGGCAGGAATAGCCAACACCCCAGAAAACAAACTCAAAAAGATCTTGATAGACTTGAACAATGGGCCCTATCCAACAAAATGAAATTTAATGTGGAGAAAAGGTTTTACACCTGGGCAGGAAAAACCAATGGTACAAGTACACATTAGGCAAAACCTGCCTCAAAAACAGTAACTGTGAGAGGGACCTTGGAGTCCTAGTGTGTGATCACTTAAACATGAGTCAGCAGTATGTGGCAGCAGCCAAAAAAGCTAATACAATCCATGGTTGTATAAACAGAGGCATAGAATCAAAATCACGTGAAGTATTAGTAGTGTTTATAAAGCCTTAGTAAGGCCACACCTGGAATACTGCATCCAGTTTTGGTCACCATATTACAAAAAAGATGTTGAGACTCTGGAAAAAGTGCAAGGCCTAGAAGACTGAAACATGAAGAGCGGTTGCAGGATTTGGGTTTGGCTAGTCTAGAGAAAAGAAGGACTAGGAGGGACATGATAGCAGTATTCCAGTATTTGAGAGGCTGCCACAAAGAGGAAGGGGTCAATTTATTTTCCAAAGCACAAGAGGGCAGGACAAGAAACAATGGAAGGAAACTAATCAAAGAGAGAAGCAACCTGAAATTAAGGAGAAACTTCCTACCAGTGAGGACAATTAACCAACTTGCCTTCAGAAGTTGTGGATGCTTCATCAATGGAGGTTTTTAAGAAGAGACTGAACAGTCACTTGTCTGAAATAGTATAGGGCAGTGATGGTGAACCTTTTTTGGTTTGTGTGCCAAAAGGGGTGGGGGCGTGGGGGCGTGCGCATGTGCATGCCTACACCCATAATTCTATGTGCCCCCCCACATATGTGTGTGACCCCCCCCACTCCCGGCACACGATGGCACACTGTTTTTCGCTCTCCCCAGGCTTCAGAGCTTTTCTAGGAGCCTGGAGTGGGCGAAAACAGCCTTCCACCCCCACCCCCCAGAGGCCCTCCAGAGGCAGAAAATGGACCATTTGCCAAATTCCGGTTGAACTGTAAGGCCCATTTTTTTGCTCTCCCCAAGCTCCAGAGCCTTTCTAGGAGCCTGGGGAGGGCGAACCCCCCCCGAAGGTCCTCTGTTTCTTTGCTCTCCCTAGGCTTCAGACCCTTTCTAGGAGCCTTCCCCACCTCCTCCAGAGACTGAAAACAGAGTGTTTCCTGACTCCCAGTGGACTCCCAGAAGATACGAAAATCAGCTGGCCGACGCGCACATGTGTGCCAGACCTAAGCTCGTGTGCCCACTGATATGGCTCCATTTGCCACTTGTGGCACACGTGCCATAGGTTTCGCCATCACTGGTATAGGGTCTCTTGCTTGAACAGGTGGCTGGACCTCCAAGGTCCCTTCCAGCTCTATTCTGATTGTATATTTTGCCAAGCTTCACTATTTATCCTTGGTTTCATTCAGAATGTTTTGCAAGGGTTGTGGGGATAATGTTGAAGAGGAATATACAAAATAGGTCCAGATTATGAACAAAACAATTTCACACTTTATTTTTCCACCTTATCCACGAAAATTTATTCTTTATTTAAAAAAATGAAATAAAACTGCAATGACTTCTGATTTAGACGAGTTCACTTCTGTACAATAAAATAAGGGGTCCTTGGTTATAAGTTCCATGCCTGTGAGGAAAGGTAATTTTAGTCTAGTGGTTAAGGCACCAAGCTAGAAACAGGAGGCCGTGATTTCTACCTCAGCCTTAGGCATGAAGGCTGTCTGGGTGACTTTGGACCATTCACACTCTTGTCAGCCCATGATGTCAGGTTCAAACAACAAGCCAGTTAGTCAATTGCTGTTGTAACCAATGAATCAATACTTTGTTGATCCCAAAAAAAATGGATCCTGCACTTGTGGGGAAAAATTAGGTCTAAAATAAAGAGTATATGAGTGAAAAGTGAAGTCATGTTCATTTTATCTTTGGGATAAATATATTGAAGAAATGTATTGTAAGCTGTAAGACTAAAATATTTGCCTTTTTTCTTAGTTCACAGAATTCCATGACCACTAAACCTACAATGAAAAGGATTGACTTTCTTAAACTGTTTTCTCTCCCAAGTTGAATATACTGTAGAAGACAAAATTCAAGCTTTTCAGAGTTTTTCCTCACTAGCTAATTTTATTGGAACCCAGCCTTGCTGAGATGATATAGCTATATAAATTTGACAAACAAACAAGCAAGCAAGCCAACAAACAAATTTTGAGCCAGCATAATAGGATGATAACAGATTCCATTTACCACATTTTATGTTTTTCCACTTGCTAACCAAATATGTTTCACAAGACTGATATAGTTTCTATCTCCCACCCATTATCATATTGGCATCATATGGAGTTACCAATGGAAATTAAGGCTGGTCTGATTACACAAATCCATCTTTCTGTAGAAAGAGAACTACAGTTTTTGCTACTGTAATTGGGACAGTTGACAGGAGTGACGATCAAATGTTTTCCATTGAAAAAAGCAGTAGAATAACAAGCATTAAATGATGACTGGAATGAGACAGTATTAATATAATGTCAGGATAAAAACGGGATTGCTTGTCAATGATGTTATAAACAAACTGAGGAATGATTCTTAGAGTAGAAATGACAATCTCTGTATTTATAATGTAACACAAAAGCTGTACAAACTAAATATCTCTGTCTTCAACTAGGGATAACAATATTCTCTATTGTAACTTTTGTAAACAACTAAGATTTTAGATTTTATCTTGAATGACAATTGATAGCCTACCTTTGGGGGGCAGGTATTTTAAACAGAAGCTGAGCAGTTGTTCACTGGAAAATATTGCAACTGTATTCTGCCTGTATCCCCAATACTGTTCGGAGCCCGGAAGCCTTCTGAAGCCCCTTTCAATTCTGCATATGCTGTGCCAAAATTTGCTTTGCGTTTCACATATGTTTTATTTGCCTGAAAAATAGGCTCCTTTTCACTTCCTTATTCACATGGTGTTTGGGAGTTTCTTTTTAATTTACTTTGACAATGTATTTTAAAATTACTGTATTTTCACAGGTGGCAGGTGTTCAACTGCCAATGTTCATTTTTATGTGATTTATGTTCACATGCCTCTGAAGCTTCCTTGGCTATGTACATTTCCAATCTGATAATGGTCAACGGGAGGATGCCATTTGGGAGATATGCAAATCATGGAAAGCTAGACAGGCTGGTGCAAGGTTGATGTAACAAGAAAAACAGGGCTTTCACATACAGATACTCCTTGACCGCCACATACATACATACTATCAGAGAATTTTAATTCTCGGTTGAAGAATAAATCAGAAGCTCACACAGTTGACTGCCTTTAGATGAACTAAATAAGTTCTTTATAATCATATAATAATATTTACAGTATCATACATTCTTCTTTACAGCAAGTAGAAAGCATACTTCTTACAGACATCATAGCACAATGAAGTCTTTACATAGAGAGAGACAGACCGAGACTGGAGAACACATCCAGCTCCTAGCTTAATTTTTTGCACATGCTCAGTAGCACTTTATTCACATTGGCTGACTGAGTTACCACAGGACTCTTCCAGCTCATGAATATTCCAACACATACATACACACACACACACACACACACACACACACACACACACACACACACATACATACCAGGGGTGAAATTCTCCCAATTCGCTCTTACCTGTCCGTCGCCACAGAGCCGAAGAAGCTGGTGGTGTTTGTGGTGCGGGGCTGCCCCCGCGTGCTTCCCCCGCCCGCCTGGACACTGCCATTGGCATTCTTTTGTCCTCTGCGCATGCGCAAAGCATTCTGCATGCGCAGAGGCAAAAGAATGCCAATGGTAGCGTCCAGGCAGGCGGGGGAAGCGGGCGGGGCCAGCCCCCCACCACGAACGCCACCAGCTTCTTCTGCTCTGCGGCAACCGACAGGTAAGAGCGAACCGGGAGGATTTCACCCCTGATACATACATACATACATACATACATACATACATACATACATACATACATACATGAACATCCCAGTCCACCAAACTTCTCTTCTTTGAAATCATTTTTCAAAAACTAAATGGAGTGCAAACTAATAAAAATAAAGGGTTCCAAAACAACTTGACTAGAATAAGCTCTTCGGGGTCTGCAATCCTTAAAACATCTCCCAGTCATATTATCAGGAGTTTGATAATGCTGTTGTTGCTGTTGATGATTATGATGATGATTTGGACATTATAGATAATGACATTATAGATAATTGTGGTTGAAACAAGAATGCTAAAGTCTATCTCATCCATTCACAGAGAGAAAGGTTCAAACCAGAGGCTTATTAATCCTCAGCCCTTTCACTTATCTACTAGCTTCCCTGGTACCGCATGCTAATAATGTAGCAAGTAAACAGTAGCTTTCATTTGCTCACAGGAGTGGCCGAGAGCTCAGTGGCAGAGAATGTGTCTTGCATGCAGAAGTTGTTCATTCAGTGCTTGCCCTTTCCAATTAAAAAAAAATCTCGAGGAACAAAATTTGCAGGGGACAGGAATGGAGCCACAAGTATCTTAGAGGCCTGCTGTCAGTCAGAATAAGCAGTTCAATGGCTACTAGACCTGGAAATAGCATCAGAAGCCGTTCAGAAATCAAAATGACACAAGGTAGTGGTTAGGGTGTTAAATATTCCTAATCCCATAAATATTTATGAAAATTGTAGTTAGTATAATAAATCTTTAGCCATTTTGGAAGGGTTATGCTTCTGAAATGAAATATTTCATGTCATCTTATTTCACTTTTTAAAGCATTCAACACAGCGGTAATTGAAAGTATGACTGCTGCTGCTGCTAGGAAGGAGCTGAGATAGCGCAGTGGTTAAAAGCAGCATTGCGACCTTCAGCTGATTGTTAGTTCAGCAGTTCAGCTGTTCAAATCTCACTAGGCTCAAGGTTGACTCAGCCTTCCATCCTTCCAAGGTGGGTAAAATGAGGACCCAGATTTTTGGGGGCAATATGCTGATTTTGTCAACCGCTAAGAGAGGGCTGTAAAACACTGTAAAGCAGTATATAAGTCTAAGTGCTATTGCTATTGCTAAGGATTCAAACTGAAAGCAATGGCTTCAGGAATTAAGCCAACATGAACAGTGGACGAGAGAATAAAGTACCTGGTGGATAAAATCTGGATTTCTTTTGTGTATACAGGCTTGTTTTCGACACACAAAATTGGATTCTAACAAGTGTCCTTACGCAAGGGTAGAATACATGCACTCATGTGTATCATAGAGCTTTGAAAAAAGGTTCCAGATCAGATCACCACTACTGTCCTTCTGGAAATGTTTGGCTGCTATATTAAAATCTATGCATTTATTTAAAAGATCCCTGCCAAGTTCAGCTTGATTTCTGAACTTGTCTGTGCAATTTTCCTGGCAACAATATGGAAAGGAGAGCAGGAAGGGAAGTGATGGGAAGGGAAGGGATGGGATGGGATGGGAAGGAAAGGGAAGGGAAGGGAAGAAAAGGGAAGAGAAGGCAAAGGCAAAGGCAAAGGCAAAGGGGAGGGGAGAGGGGAGAGGAAAAGAAGGGGATGGGAAACGAGAGGAGGGAAATGGAGATGGAAAGAAGGAAGGAAGGAAGGAAGGAAGGAAGGAAGGAAGGAAGGAAGGAAGGAAGGAAGGAAGGAAGGAAGGAAATAAATAAATAAATAAATGAACGAATAAACAAACAAACAAACAAACAAATAAATAAATAAATAAATAGTGACATTTTCATGGCTTCATCCATGCAGTTTCTTGGCACAATAGGAACATGTCCTGCCACAGCCTTTTTCCAAGATACCTTTTCAAATTCCCAGAGACCCAGTTTGGTGTAGAGTTTAAGGCATCAGGCTATAAACCAGGAGAACATGAGTTTTAGTCAGCTAGATGGCTTTGGACTAATTACTCTTTCTAAGCCCTAGGAAGCAGGCAATGGCAAACCACTTCTGAAAAACTTTGTCAGGTGCAGAGATTAGTCTAGGCAGTGACCAGGAGTCCAAATCTGATTCAAAGGTATTCATTCCACAAAGAAAATCCAACAAAAAATCCCACCGAGGTAGTTCTCTACCCAAGTATTAATCAGGCTGACCCTTTTTAAATGAAGCAAGCATGCCTAAGTGCTATACCTGGCTAACATATATAGAAGGATATACACTGATACCATTTTTTAAGGAACGTCTCCATGTCTAACTTTCAGCATTCAGTTAAAAAGGATGCTATGCTTCAGAATATTCCTGCTTTTCTTCTTATGCCTGTAGGAAAAGATACTGTTTCTTTGGATTATCGTCTGATTCACAGAGAGCAGGCAAAAGGTCTTTTTGTGCGTGTATAGTATGTGTACATATTTATGTGGGGATTCCAGAGAGAGAGATTATATAAGTTTAGATACTTTGTATCACAGCATGTATGATTCCAAAACAAACATTTATATATATATATATATATATATATATATATATATATATATATATATATATATATATATATATATATATATATATATATATATATATATATATATATATATATATATATATATATATATATATATATATATACATACATATACATATACATATACATACACACACACACACACACACACACACACACACACACACACACACACACACACACACACACACACACACACACAGTGTTTTAGATTTTCAACAGACATTTACCCCAAAGGTGCTTTTTCAAAAGGCAACTGGACTTTTTGGTTTTTCTTTGAAGACATTTCACTTCTCATCCAAGAAGCTTTTTCAGCTCCTTTGGGAAAACATTGACCTGGATGATTGAGAATCTCCACAGACAACAGATATTTAGAATATGTAGTCCAGATTAATGAAGAGCAGCATCTAATTCATCAACCAAACTGTTTTAAGCAATTAATTCACTAATTAAAACATTCCTATCAGCCAATGAACTGATGAAACTCTGCATTGCGAATTTGAATACAAACACAAGCGTAATATGGAAAAGAATTTCTGAGGAACTCCGTTTGCTCTCCGACCAATTGTTGCTGTACAGTTGCTAATTTATACTGTAATCAAGGCAAGTGCAAAAGGCCCTTTTAAATTTTCACAGCAAGCCAGACCCAAGCAAGGCTCCCTTCTCAAAGACATCAGAATGCCTTGAGTTAAGATAACTGTGACAGATGCAGTCAGTTTTTGTTCCATATAGCATCAACCTTGTGAACTCTCACCTTTCCTCCTTCCCCTATGTATTCCAAATGGACAGTGATTATTAACACTTGTGTGTGTGTGTGTGTGTGTGTGTGTGTGTGTGTGTGTGTGTTTGTAGCATGTGCATATATATATATATATATATGTGTGTGTGTGTGTGTGTGTGTGTGTGTGTGTGTATGTAGCATCTGTATTTATTTTCATTTATCAGCAAAAAATGCTATATGTGTGTGTGTGTGTGTTATCTATATGTATGAGTAGATATATACATTCTTTTGAAAGCAAGCAACAGAATTTCATTTTTAATGTGAGCCAGTGTGCTTCAGCCAAGAGCTGAAGTGGTGCAGTGGTTAAATGCTGCGACTGCAGGCTGACTGCTAGTTCAGCAGTTCAACAGTTCAAATCTCACTAGGCTCAAGGTTGACTCAGCCTTCCATCCTTCTGAGGTCGGTAAAATGAGGACCCAGATTGTTGGGGGCAATATGCTGAACTCTGTAAACCGCTTAGAGAGGGCTGTAAAGCACTATGAAGCGGTATATAAATAAAGTGCTATTAATAAAATTGACAATAAAGGTTATCATATCATATAAGGAGCCGAGGTGGCCCAGCGGTTAGAGAGCAGTACTGCAGGCTACTTTAGCTGACTGTGATCATTTGAGTTCAGCCTTCCATCCTTCCGAGGTAGGTAAAATGAGGACCCAGATTGTTGGGGGCAATGTAAAATATATACATTGCTTAATGGTGTAAACCGCTTAGAGAGTAATTGCACTATGAGGCGGTATATAAATCTCATTAATAAATAAATTAATTAATTAATATCTTAATGTATCCATCAATGCACATCTGGATAAGAAGTCAGATATCCACGAACGTATGAATCCTCCTGATTTGATAGAATTCGCTCTCTGGGATCCACCTGAACTCACTCTCCAACCACGGATCGTTGAGCCGTGACGATCCCCAATTGGTTTATTTTTGGATCTGCCTTTGACCGCGCGGGGAAGAGCTTCGGGGGGCGGGGACCAACCTTTAGCTGAAGGCGGCTTCTTCTCCGCCGCCTCAGCCGCTGCCGCTCCCGCCTCCTTGCACTCCCTCTCGCGGGCCCGCCTGCCCGCCTGCCGGAGCAGCGCGCGTCAGCACGCTCTTTGCCCGCCTCGCCAGTGTGGGAATGTGGCGGCGATCGCCGCGAGGAGCCCGAAGCTCGGGGCTCTGACGGGCACATGCTCGGCGCCGACGGCTCCCTTCCGCTTCTCCCGCCTCGCCCGGGAGCTGCGAAGAAGGAACCGCGGCATGAAGGAGAAGGAGGCGACGGCGGGCGCGGTGGCAGCACCACCACCACCAACAGCCGCGCTAAGAGAGGCGGCAAGACACGGCGTTGCCCGCTCCTCGGGTCGAGCGTGTTGAGGCGTTCCAGAAGGTAAGTCCTCTAAACCGCGGAGGAAAGTTTTCCGGCTCGGACGCAACAACAAAAAAGGGAACGGCGGGAGCATCAATTCCGAAAATGCCCTCTTGCAAAGCGCTTGAAAGAATGTGCCCGAGCCAAGAGATCTCCGGCTTCGTTTTCTCTGCCGCGGCGCCTTGTCATTTTTTTTTTTTTTTTTTTTTTTTGTGAGCCTCGGAGAGTTTTGTCTGACAAAGTAACTGAGATGAGAGCCATGCTAAGGCGCCGAGCTCCGTCCGTGGGGGCATCCTCGTTTGCTTTTTCCCCCCTTTCTCCTGGCGCGCGTGTTTCATTCAGAATGGGGTAACACCCCCCTCTCTTCCCGTAATACCGGTTGAAAAACAGGGCATGGAGCTAACGGTGGCCAAAGCGATGGTTGGGGGTTTTTTGTTGTTTTTTTGCTGTGTTTTTTTTCTTTTTGTTTGCTGACACCCCTGCGCTGAATTCTTAACTCGGAAGCAAAAATGTCGATTAGAAGGGACGGAGTGGACTTGCCGAAATGAGACCTCAGAGGAGCGCAGTCGAACCGAGGCTGAAAAGAAAAGACGGCGGAAGAAAGAGACTTAGGCAGAAGGCGCGTTCTGTACATGCCCCGGAGCTATGCGGGTCCTCGTGCTTGACTTGAAATCCGGGGCTGAGCTTTTTGTCTGGAGATGAACCCATTTTGTTGACTGGAGACTTCCGCGTTGTGTGCATTTAGGGCGGAGGGAGGAGCTGCTGTGCAGAATCTGTGTGTGTGTGTGTGTGTGTGTGTGTGTGTGTGTGTGTGTGTGTGTGTGTGTGTGTAATGGGCATAAAAGCAAGAAAAGTTAAGCCACCTTTAGGTGTTACATTTTGCTGCCCTTAAACTAGGTACAGAATACAGATCTCCTATTGGTAACCCCACAGAGGTTGATATGACAGCCTGCTAACCCCACGAATCGTGATTGAAAATGATAGCCCAACAGATATCATTATGTCTTGGCATGTTGTGTGAGCACAGACATTGTGGTTTGTTAGGGACACTTGATAGTTCAGTATGTGTATGGATAAAGCTATGGTTTCATAGTTTTTGAGAAGCTGCAGTGCCAGCACCAGGGACATGGCCATAGGTGTCTAAGGCTGCACAGCTAAGTTTTCTTCATTTCAGTTGTCTTGCTACAGCTATCTTGTTGTCTGACTCTTCCTTCATTTCTATGCAGTTTAACCTTTATTGTTGCTCCCTATTGCTCCCTGCAGTTTTCTTGTCCACCTGCTCCAGCTTTTTAGACGGTGTAATCCTTCTCATGGAATAACAATAATTATTTTCTTGGGGGGGAGGGGGTATCTGGATTCTCTCCCCTTTTCTGCCACCACCCATATAATGTTCAGAAACTTTCCCACTATCTTCAGTCATTTATGATCTGTTTAATTCAAATTTAAGAAACCAAACTACTTTTCTGGGGTGGGGGGAAAAAGCCATTCATATGCTGCCTGAATAACCATTTCTTATTCCTCCTTCCCTCTGTCTTCAGTAGCCAAAGATGATTGAACTGAAATATTTACTTAGGATAGTTTTAGCTCACATTTAATTTGCAGATTGCGTGGAGGCAACCTGTAGCTGTGATTTCTATCATCCATAGCTCTGAAACGGAATTAGACCAGATTGTGGCAACTGTGTTTGTCAACAGCTTCTTAGTAGAATGATTCTGGGCTATTTTCAGGTACAGAATGCCATTTGCAGACAAAAAGTAGAACACCGAGAGATTGCCGCTATGTCATATATTAAAGGAGATTCGTCTGAGGTTGTTAAGAAGGAAAATATAATGAAAATATGTTTAGGATGGGTATCTGAACAAATACAGAAGTGTATTTGGATATTATTTAAAGACCTTAATATCTGTATTGTATATTCCCTTCATTTTTCTTTGAAAGAGTAGGGATTGAAAACTCTTCCATGATTTAGCTGTATAGAGAAAGAATCTCCTAGGTTACTTCATTAAACAATACATATTTAGAATGGGGGAAATGTATAGGGGGGGGAGAGAGAAAGAAAGAGAAGAAGAAGAAGAAGAAGAAGAAGAAGAAGAAGAAGAAGAAGAAGAAGAAGAAGAAGAAGAAGAAGAAGAAGAAGAAGAAGAAGAAGAAGAAGAAGAAGAAGAAGAGGAAGAGGAAGAGGAAGAGGAAGAGGAAGAGGAAGAGGAAGAGGAAGAGGAAGAAGAAGAAGAAGAAGAAGAAGAAGAAGAAGAAGAAGAAGAAGAAGAAGAAGAAGAAGAAGAAGAAGAAGAAGAAGAAGAAGAAGAAGAAGAAGAAGAATTGCCAATAACCATATGGCAATTCTGATCAGTAAATGTCAGGGGAAATGGTTACACTATTTCAGTAATGCCAGGTTTATACTTTTTAAAAACTATTGATAGATATTTTCTTCCTGACCTGTATCCATTCCACCAGTCTTTGGCCTTTGCTAATCACTATGTTTTGGCAGCTTGCTAGGGATCATCTAGATTTAAAGAATGGTGCAAGGGGTGGAGGGAGGGTCTTGATGAAGAAGTTAAGTCAAGATTGATTAAGATCTTTTATACCATAGGATCTCTCAGTGGCTGTATTTTTCAGTAAGTTCATTACTTTCCATCTGCCTTCCTGGTATCTGAAATTCCAGCATATAAAATGCAGGGTTTTTCCAGATGGACAGCTTTTTGTACACTATTAATACCAATCAAAAATGTATTGCAGAGGTCTTCTACCCTTTTCTCCTTAAATAGATTTTCTCCCCTCTTAAGAGAAGGCATCAGTGGTAGTGGGCAGAGAGGAAGATTGTTGAAGAGCTGAAGTGGTGCAGTGGTTAAATGCTGGGACTGCAGGCTGACTGCTAGTTCAGCAGTTCAGCTGTTCAAATCCCACTAGGCTCAAGGTTGACTCAGCCTTCCATCCTTCCGAGGTGGGTAAAATGAGGACCCAGATTGTTGGGGGCAATATGCTGAACTCTGTAAACCGCTTAGAGAGGGCTGTAAAGCACTATGAAGCGGTATATAAGTAAAGTGCTATTGCTATTGCTATTGTTACAAATGGAGTTTGAGGTCTGCAAAATTCCATGGATAAGTCAGGGTGATTGTATGAATAACAGCCTCATCTGGTAATGCCCATAAGATGCTTTAGCAAAAACTGTTACTTGACTGAGTTTAACAGTCTATAAGGACTAGTTCCTTGTGTTACATATTGTGGCAAGTGGTAGGGCATATTGGGAAATAACTCACAAGTTGAAGCTATCATATTCTAGAAAGAATATAATATTGACATTCAAATATGGGCAGTAAATTAAAGCATGTCAACTGGTCTGCAGGAACATATGCCTGCCAAAAAAGCAAATGTAGTACTTATGGCCCTGTCAATTAACCAACTCGTAGTGATTTTTTAATTATTATTTAGTTATTTAAATTCTAAGTTTAAAGATAGTGTGAATGTTTTAATATTTTTCTTCTATCAAGTGAGCTACCAAAAGTCACCAGATTGTAGCAGGATATAAAATGAATACACTGCTTCTAGAGCTGCTGAAAATTGAATATGATTTTTCTCCTGCCTGTTTTGCTGCATTGTTTCTTTTATTGACATAGCTTAGATACTTTCTTTCTTTTCTCTAGGGACACTTGCTGATTCTAGATCTTGAAAGCCACTGATGTGAATTCATTGGTGTCACCATGACTGAAGCCTTCATTTCGTTTGTCCTGAATTTGACTGAAAACCACGCACTGGCTAACAATGTGACCAGCAATGCCACTAACAAGTGTTCCTTGAAAACCGCTTTTCAGTTCTATTACTTGCCAGTTGTCTACATCGTAGTCTTCATCACTGGATTCCTAGGCAACAGCGTGGCCATCTGGATGTTTGTCTTCCACATGAGGCCATGGAGTGGCATCTCAGTTTACATGTTCAACTTGGCCCTAGCAGACTTCTTGTACGTCCTGACGCTCCCTGCCCTAATATTCTACTACTTCAATCGAACGGATTGGATCTTTGGAGACTTCATGTGCAAGCTGCAGAGATTTATCTTTCATGTCAATCTGTATGGAAGCATCTTATTCCTTACATGCATCAGTGTGCACAGATACACTGGTGTGGTGCATCCTTTGAAATCATTAGGGAGACTGAAAAAAAAGAATGCTGTTTACATCAGCACCCTAGTCTGGTTTATTGTGGTGGTGGGAATCTCTCCCATCTTCTTTTTCTCTGGGACTGGAGAAAGGAAAGTCAAAACCATGGCGTGCTATGACACAACAGCAGACAATTACCTGCGTAGCTACTTTATTTACAGCATGTGCACCACTGTCTTCTTGTTTTGCATCCCGTTCATTCTGATCCTCGGTTGCTATGGATTAATCGTGAAAGCACTGATTTACAAAGATTTAGACAATTCCCCGCTTAGGAGGAAATCAATTTACTTGGTTATTATAGTGTTGGCAGTATTTGCTGTGTCTTATCTTCCTTTCCACGTGATGAAAAACTTGAATCTACGCGCCCGGCTGGATTTTCAGACTCCGGATATGTGTGCGTTTAACAACAGGGTTTATGCTACCTACCAAGTAACTCGAGGGCTAGCAAGTCTCAACAGCTGCGTGGATCCTATTTTATATTTTTTGGCTGGAGACACTTTTCGGAGAAAGCTCTCAAGGGCAACTCGGAAAGCCTCAAGACGGAGTGAGCTCAATGTGCAATCCAAAAGTGAGGATATGACTCTGAGTATTTTATCTGAGTGCAAACAAAATGGAGACACAAGCTTATGAATGGTTCCTTGTCCCTTCCTTTCCCTTCCCTTCCTTTCCCTGGTTTTTTCTTCTTCGCAAACACTCTCTATCCTTTGCCATCCTAACTTTTAATTCTTATAATACTGATTTTGTGCATTAAAAAAGCCCAAATCATAACCAGTGAAGAACATTTGTGCATATGTTTGTGTGTGTATGTGTGTGTTAAACCATCTTCTAGTTGCCTAAAAGACTTTGAGGAAACTAAGTGAAATTTAAATACTTTTAAAGAAAAAAATGAGAAGTGTCTAAAATATTAATTTAATGGATACCATGGTGCCATGTACAATTTAAAGAGAGAAGAGATTAGGAATCTCTTTCCCTATATACAACCACATCCTTGACTTTAAAAACCTGAGAAATCAAATAGTTGTGTAAGATCCAACTCTACTCTTCTATCTCCAAATCTCTTCCTTGTTCATTGCTGTGGTCATAGGAAGGGAAGGATGATCTATGAATGCCAGCCCCATTATGGGCTAATGCAAAATCTTCAAGAATATTATAGCTCATTACATTCATTTAAAAGAACAAAAGCCCTTCCAGGAATGCCAAGTGGTTGGCCTTACTTTGCTCAGTTAATCAATAAGAAATAAGCCTTCTCTTGCTTCTTTATTTTATTATAGTTGATTTTGGTTTCATAATTAACTCAATGCATATAAGCCAGTTTGAATTTATTACTTTTTACATTGATCTGGGGTACTTTCCTAGTGTACTTGTAAGTTCCCTTATTGTAGCAATTTTGGATAGAGAATTAAATTTCTGTGCACTTTATCATTTTGGATTCTTACTGAGAATCCATTATCATTTATTTTGTGATTTGTTCTAGCTGACCTATCAAAGCAGATAATGTTCCCTCCCAAGTCTGGATCAATGTAGAAAGTAGAACTTTGCAGCACTTTGGATTTGATTCCAAGAAGGTCTTTCAAAACAAGTTCCCACGAATGAGCTGACTACTTTTAAGACTTGCAAATTGGGGCTATGGTTGGGTTCTGCACACTCAAAACATCTTTATGGAACTGAACCTGAATCATCGCATGGTCCTATCAAATAGTCATTCCGAATCTGGTGTCCTTAGGCAGCTATCCCAAGAATGGTTACCTAATACATATGGAAGCCTCCATAATAGCAAAGGTTGATGTGAATATAAATAGCATATAATATAGGATAAGAGAGTATCATTCACTTACCCACTATCACATACAGGATTCGGGATTTAGCACAGTGTTTCCCAACCTTGGCAACTTGAAGATATCTGGACTTCAACTTCCAGAATTCCCCAGCCAGCGAATGCTGGCTGGGGAATTCTGGGAGTTGAAGTCCAGATATCTTCAAGTTGCCAAGGTTGGGAAACACTGATTTAGCATATGCTGGAAAATGTAAGTTAACAGTTCTGCCTGTATAGAATGAAATCTAAATTATTTGCTTTTGGTTGATAATACCGATAATAATACTTATATGGCTAGGACTTGGGCAATCCAGTTGAGCTCTTGATATGCCTTTCCCACATGCCTTGATATTTATTTGCTGGTGGAAATGTTCATATGAATATAAATCCTGTTAGCAACACAAAAATTGGACATAACTACTTTTCCTTTGTTTAGCCCACTGTGTGTTATTTTCAGAAGATACATCCTCAAAGCCTTTAAAAATCTCTCACCGTAGCAAATATAGCATATCTCCTCCACTTAAGAGATGCAATTCCTATTCGGCAATTTAGATCATTGCCTAATTTTGGAGTTGGTCTCAGTTTTTCACTGGATACAATAATGAAGCTTATCTAACAGACTATATTTTTGATTGCATAAAGACAGGCATTTGATTTATTTTTAGGTTTAATTTGCTTGTGTTAATCTAAAGCACTTTGCGTGACAACAGCTGTTTTTCAGGCAAATTGTTTACTTCTCTAGTATCTGCTTTAGGTTTTTTTTTCTCCTCAGAACAAGCAAAAACTGCCATTGCTTTTGATTACTGGAAAAAAAACACGCACATCATTTAAATTTATACAAGTTTTCACATTGATTTAAGAAAGGCCTGGTGCTGAACTCCCCATCTGAAGAATTTAGGAATTCATGCAGTCAGAGGGAGAAAAGGTTTGTTTACTTGAAAATGGGAAAACCAGTTAAGGTAGGCTGCCTACATGGCTCTGCCCCATCTGATTTAGATCTATAAAGAGGATTTTCAGGCTTTTCCAACCAATGCATAAAAAGTGATAGG
This sequence comes from Diadophis punctatus similis, assembly GCA_023053685.1. Classification (NCBI taxonomy): domain Eukaryota; kingdom Metazoa; phylum Chordata; class Lepidosauria; order Squamata; family Dipsadidae; genus Diadophis; species Diadophis punctatus. Next base: position 55,124,294 of record JALIGW010000005.1, read on the forward strand.
GCAACAAGGGCAGGCAGCATGTCAGCTGAGGAATTCTGGGAGTTGGGATCTATACTTCTTTGTTGCTGAGGTTGAAAACACTGGGTTAAATGCTTGAATAGGGCTCTCCCATATCCTCATATGTGAATGTGTTTGAATTAGTTCTTAATCAGCCCTTCATTTCCAACTTACGTTTTAAACTCTTAAGGACATGCTTGAATTTGTTTATGTTCGATTTTTCACCATTAAACAGCATGGATTTTAAAATAGATAGGACGTTAATCTCTGTATGAGCTGTCAACATCTAATGCACACTTTGACAGAGCCATTTTAGTGGTAGTATCTAATTACTGGAAATCATTATTGTGGGAGTTCCGCTGACTATCTTTTTCATTAGTTTCAAGTTGATAGGTGAAGTTCTTTGTGTTTACATAGATTTTTTATGTAACCTTTCTGTCTACATAGTTTTCAACCCATATCTCTCTGCAGTTAGTTTTCATTCTATTATGTCGGCTGCTGCTTTTTAACTTGTTCATATTTTTAGTCTGCTTGTTGTTTTCTTACATTTTTGCGATGTGCTCAATTTAGACTTATAAAACTGGGCTACCAGACTTGGACTGCAAAGCTCTGGATATGCATGAGATAACAAGAAATAGACTCATAAAACTATTTCCTTGCTACAATCTAGTGGTTGTCCAGATGTTTGCGGTTATAAATACAGCATTTAATTAGTTTTTATCCTGTTCAAGAAAACATTCATTCATACCAAGGTGTGATGTATATATCCGACCAGAGTATAATTGTGGAAAAGGAGAATATAAAGGAAAAGCCATCTAAACTAGGTCAAGAGCAACAAATCATGTTGCATTTACATTTAACAAGCATATCCTTAAAATGGAAACTTGAAAAACAAACAATTTTAACCAGTTATATTTACATATATTAATATTCTAAAATATATCTGAAAAACATTTGCTCTAGGAACCAATGTTTTAAATTAGTCTATTTATAATTTTTTGTGTGTACCAAATGAACAAGCTGTATAATCCTATAAATGGTTTTAGCAAGTCCTGACAGAAATCCATAATTTACAGGAAGAATATAAAGAATCTATTTTCATCTTGCTTATTCATACTCAGTAGTTTGCATATGAGCAATAAAAGTCTCTTAGCAAAGCTTCAAAACATCTCAAAAGATAAATAAAATTCTATGGAATCTGCAAAATCTATTTATTTTACATATTAACAGGAGAAAGAAATACGTTGTGTTATGGATTTCAGAATGCTTCTTGTTTCTCCATCAAAAACTGAATTGGGTATTTATGAATTAAGGCATTTTTCTCCAACTTAGTGCTAAAATAAGTTTCTCCATCAAGCCAAAGCAACATGGCTATTGGCTATCTTGTCCAAGGAAGATGGGTTGAGTGGGAAGTGGAGGCCAGTACACCTGAAAGCATCAGATCGGAAGAAAGTTAATTTCTATATAACAGCATGTCATTTTAGGATATAATCCTGTGATTTATTACTTGGAAGTAAACCCCAATGAAACTTACATCTGAATCAAAATTCCACTTAAAAACAATTTTAAATCTATTCTACAAAGATTGAACTATATAAAATGCAGTTGCTTAAGGCCACAGTTCAAACATTGTTGCATATGCAAATCAAACTATTTCTTAACAGGCCAATTCAAACGAATTCAAAAGTCAAGACATTTGGAATAAATAAATGACATTTTAAAATTTCTTTTTGTGATTAACCTATTATATTAAAGCCTTTTTTGAGTATCAGCAAGAAGTGAAATATCTTCCCTGTGGCATTGAGAACTGTGATATTTTTTAACTGAGACATGCTTTATTGAACTCAGCAATTGAATTAAGAACAGATAGAATGGGCTTTTCTAAAACCTTTGAATTTATTTGGTCTTCACAAATGCATTTTAACTTTCACATATCATATTCCATTTTTTCTTAGTCTGACTATTTAACAGATGGGCATTCAGGAAGTTAAAAATTTCCCAAGCCTATTGTAACTTGCTAAGTTGTTTGGAATTCTGCAGCAAAGTTGTTCAGAATTCCATTTGTTTTCATTTGTTCAATGTGGCAATGATGATTCTCTTCTGGAGGTAGATTTCAACCATCTTTTGGATTAGATCTTCTATGAGCCAGAAAGATCGTTTATATACCGAAGAATCTTTACAACCCAACAACAAGGAAAAAAAGTAGTTACATTTTGAGTGACAGTACTGAACCTCTCTTAAAAACTGTCAAAAACTAACAAAAAAGGTATCAAGCATTTAGGGCATTTCCCAATTTCTGGGTGGTGTTTGTAAGAATCAAGAATCACCACCTAGACTTCAGATGTAGCCTGCTGGCATTTTTGTCATATGGGGATCTCAGGAAAATATAAATTAAGTTTATTTAATAGATTTAAGATTCATTAAGAAGATAACATAATTCATTCCTCCAAGAAGATTAGTATAATTAGAAAGAATGCTTTTTGCTCATGTTTTAAGATCACTGCTCACCTCTGCCAAATTAAATTGGCTTCTAAAATCTGACCTAATTTCAGGAACAGCTTCTCATTCAATGCAGTTAAAAATAAGAAAAGAAGGAGGACATACCTATTGCCTTAGCTGTTGATTGAATACTCAGGACCTGCTTGATGTTTTATATGCTTCACTGTTGTGAAGCACTAGAAAATGATTTTTTTTTTTACAGGGCCAGATCTTGAACCATCTTTGAAAAGAATCTGATTCCAAGAATACAAAGTAAAACATGGTGATGCAAATAGGATCCTTACTTCAAACAATTTTGTGGGATTAGCAAATCCCTGGATGGATATAGTACTGAATTATAGAACTAGAACAGGCCATTTAGATTCCTGAAAGCAATTATTAACGCTCAGTGCAGAATCCAGATTATGGTATTTGTGACAGATGGCTATTCATTAAAGTTGTATGTGCTTAAAAAATGGTTTGGATGAAGTACTTCAGATGTTATATAAGTAGAGCTCTTCTCCATTCATTCAATGAAGAAGCCCAACATTTCTTTAGGTTTCCACATAAACCTGGAAAATGCAACTGCTATTTAAAAGAATGTAAATTCCTCATCAAAGCTTAAGTGGCTCTTAAAGCAGCTGCAGTTGATTGTATTATCAAATCAAACTTCTTCAAACTTTCTTCTTCATCTTCCTTGTTGCACGATATAGAACAGGTCAAGGATTCTCTGTGTCATCATTTTAGATTTTGTTGCCAGTTTATATTCACCTTCAAAGCTAAATGTAACAGGTTTCTTTTAGAACAAAGCTAAGACCCACTGATCTTTGTCCATTTTAATGCTATCTGCATGGCATTTCCATGTTTGATTCATATCTTATTGATTCTCTAGGGTTATGCTTGCTTAATACTATAATCTGGAAACATAGGTAATCAGGTGATGAGAATGGTCTTCACATAACTTATCATTAAATTATAGTTTTCAGTAAATATAATAGAGAAAAGGCATCATTTACAACATATATGTATCTGTCTGTGTAGTCATATATAGAAACAAAGAGAGATACTGCAGATTTTTGCTTATTTAATAGCCTATGTGGCATTAGAGTGAGCATATGTGGCAACTGAGGATGATGGCTATATATATATTACACTCAGTTCTCTTTCTGGCTCCATCATTGATTTCCATGCTCAAGATAGTTTCCCAAATACAAAAACAATAACAAAATTTATATTTTGGAGAAGACTTCCTTATGGAAGAATCTTGGTTGATGGTATTTGTGGAAATCTATTGGAGAACTAACGGCTATACACACATCACTTCTAATTTGTTCACCAGAAGTGAAGGGACAGTCTAATTGTACACTTGCCAATGTTCCCAATGACCTGACTTTGTGTATTTGTTATGGGCACGAATTAGGTGTTAAAAGAAATCATTAATTTAACCAATTAGTTGCTAAGCATTAAACCAATGGCCACAATCCTGGTTTCCCCTTTGTGGTTCTAATGATATGAGCAATAAGGGTTGTGCAAAATTTCAAAAAGGTACTTTATTTGAACGAATTCTTATGTGAAGTATTCTTCAAATCCTGCTTTAACAAACAATGCAGACCCCTCCCTTCTAGCATTGAAATAAGCGGCTGAATTGATTTCCATTATGGTCTTTCCAGATGTTCTGATACCAGAAAAGACTTGTGCATCTGGAGCACATGAATGGAATGTTCTAGCAGCTTTTCTAGTCAGCTTCTGAAATGCTGGATGAGTTTTAAGGCAACCCATTGAAGAGAACTGTGTCATCTCACCCGAGTCAACTGGATATGAAATAAATGCAGAAAAATACGTAAAAATTAAGTTCACTTTCTTTAATGAGCAAATGTTATGATTTGGGTTCAGTTCTACTTTCAGAATAAATACTGAAGTCTAGAATAAATTTAGATGTTATAGAAAGCAAAAAGCATATTTTAGTGTGAAAGTATCTATCGATTTGTCAAGCCTCCCACCTACACCACGTTCATTTTTTCTATTTTAAATATCATTGCTTTAAATTTGAAATTTTTACTTTTTTTGTTCTTTTCCCCATTTTCAAAGGTGCTTATAGATCAAGGATAGAAACAAAATAGTCAATTTTGTATTCTCAAGGATTGCAACTCATATTAGCCCTACCCAGTATGGCTGAAAGCTAGGAATCTTTTGAGAGTTATAATTAAGAACATTTCTTAAAATTTATTGGAACATTTATAAGGCATTAGATTTCCTGTCCCTTAATGTATAAATATACATGTACATACATAAAGCAAGGCATGTTTGGAATTTGCAGCCTTCTATTTTCATTAGATTTACCAGTTCTTGGTGCAAAAAATTATTTGGGCTCCAAGATTGCAATAGACATACAGAAAGTATAGCTCTTTGCTGTCATCTAGCAGTCATCCAGATTTTTACAATTCAGATATGGTAGCCTTATTTTTATAATGTGTTACTACAGCTTTGTTTTAAACTAGCTTTCATGGCATGATGCACATTATTAGATAAACACACACTGCATTTCCCCATCTTTATTAAAATGATCCATCCTATCCTATGGCTTTTGGAAATGAGTCTTCTGTTTCTTTAGATCTGAGGACCATCTAAAATGTATTGAAGTTGTAATGAAACACTGTCTCTTCCCTATGATTTGGCGTTTATCATGATCAGTGATATGGTTCAACGGGAAATCTCTTTAATCTTATTGTTCTTAAGTTGCTCGCATGCCATTTATTATAAGAGGAATTTGATTTAAAGCCAAGGATTACTAGGGAAAACAATTTCATATGTATGCTTATACGAGATATATCTTAGTTCCAGAAGAGAAGGTAGAAGGATTATTATGAATTTTCACCAGGTTTAGCATGTTGGAGATGGTTTTATTCTTTCCCCATTCAGATTGATATTTTGTGCTAGATATGTTGTATTTTTGCTGCTCTTCCTCTCCCCCCATCCTTTTTTGGTTCTTTTGCATTCCTCTACTATAGTTGGATCTCTCTGATAAATTTTGAAAACAGATGAAAGGAAGTGTTTTTAGTTAACAAAAGTAGCTTGTAACAGCAGATGTAAAGTTCTTCAGCAAGTAATTTGACCATACTAACTGAGAGATTATGGAAACAAAAGGCTAGAAATGAAATGGGGATCCCAGGGAGAAAAAGGTTATAATAAAAAAAAGGAGAGGAACTATTATTATTTCTTTGTAGTGATTGGCAATATTGAATTGTGTCAAATTTTAAGGACACAAGTTGAAATCCATAAATGTCCGGGGGAGATACATTGTACAGGTAGTCCTCGACTTCCAACAGCTCATTTAGTGACCATTCCAAGTAACAATGGCACTAAAAAAGTGACTTATGACCATTTTTCACACTTACAACCGTTACTGCATCCCCATGGTCACATTGTCATGTGCTTGGCAACTGGTTCATATGTATGACGGTTGAAGTGTCCTGAGGTCATGTGATCAGCTTTTGCAAACTTCTGATAAGCAAAGTCAATGTGGAAGTCAGATTCACTTAACAACCATGTTACTAACTTAACAATTGCAATGACTCACTTAACAACAGTGACAAGAAAAGTCATAAAATGGGGCGAAGCTCACTTAACAAATGTTTCATATAGCAACATAAATTTTGGGCTCAATTGTGGTCTTAGTTGAGAACTACCTGTACACTTTTCCCTCTTTTCCTAGTTCAGATGCTTGTTGGGAAGGACAAAAATGGAGATATCATAAAAAATTTCCCACTGCCTCAAAAACAATCTTTTAACAATTTACAAAATAAGCAGCTAATTACAGATTTCATTCATGCCCTATTAGTGCTGTAAATGAAGTTTTATAATAAAGCAATTTTCCTTTTTTTAAATTTTTTATTAGTTTATATACATTAAAAAACAAAACAAAACATTTAACAAAACAAAACAAAACAAAACAATTACATATATACATTTATACCTCTAGGGTTATCTTACGGTATTTTGTATCGACGGTCAATTCATGCTTATAACAAAGCAATTTTCCATCTCTGAATTAAATTTCTCTTTTCAAAAATCCTGGAATTTAGTCTTTTTTAAATAAAAAGAAAATATTTGTGCCTTGCGAACAAAGGCATGAAAGAGGGTTGTAGCAAAATAAATCTCAGACATTCACAAATCCTGACAAGCTTCACATTCACTATGCAGATTGGAAGCTGGAAATTACATTGTCATGGGGTATTTATTTATGTAGCAATAGAGCAAAAATCTGTGTCCACTCAGTGCTTTGGACAATGCCCTTTCAAATACAAAATCTTTCATAAGGAAAAGGGCACAATTTAGCAGTCCAAGCAAAGTATACAAAGACAAGCCACAAGTGTTTCAAATTAATATGAAGGAAAACACAAAGGTGTAATTTATGTGCTAAATGTTTTACAGGTTTGGATTTTATAGTGTGTTTTCAAGTGCAAATGTGAAAATGTTTTATTTTTCTACTTTTCCTGTAATATTGTTGAGTAATTCAAGATTTATTAGTGATAACAGTGTGATTTGATTTGCCTAAAGAGACAGTGTTACTTGATATTTAAGCTTCTCAGGTTCTGTTGTGGAATAAAGCTTCTAGTAATTTAAGGAATAAAACAACAATTAACTGCATACTTCTTGAATAAAAAGATTGTCCATTTTTGTATAAAAAGTCTGTGTTGATTGCATGCGGTTTTTGTTAAGGCATGCCAAATACCGTCTTGTAACATTTTGGTGGCAATAGAACTGAACTGCTTCCACAGAGTTTCTAGCATTGTACTGAGCTACTTACAGAATAAACAAAATCCAATAAAGTGATAGAACATTGATTTGTTGGCTACTATGTTATTACAGCATTCTGCTAAATGCAGAGATACTCACTTCAGGCTTGAAGAGTATTGAATTGAAATCCTTCCATTCCATCAATCACAAGGCTGGCTGTCAATTATTTAATTTACTTGATTAATGCAGGTTGCTTCTTATCAGACCCATTTTGTTGTAATATTCAGAAGGAAAAGTAAGGGTTTGGTCTTATCAGAAAGCTCATGCTTGTCATTTAAATTGGGTGCTGAGTTTTATCAGGCCTTTGTCTCCTTCTTCCCTGTATGCTCACTGTTCCTGCAATAAACTTCCTTTGAAGATTTAGAGATTTACTTTGGGGGAAAAAATGGGACATGTCCTCAAGGGCTTTGATAAATTGGGAGGAAAATCAGTAAAAATTATTTGTGCCAATAGAAAGTAGAACCGCTTTGCTGTAACGGATTATGGTTGAATATTATTTTAGTTTAAACTATTATACACATTTAGCTTGAAAATAAATTCATTTGAACTGAATGAGGCTTTTTTTAAAAAGTAGACACATATAGGATTGCACTATTAAGGTGCTAGTGGAACTGGTCCCAACCGAATGCTGAAACTGGCTTTAATCTGATGCTTTCTTTTGTATCAAGAATATAATTTCCCATAAATCTTATGCAGTACAAGGCTGAAATAAAGAATGCAACAAAATAAAATGTTTCTTTTTCAATTAAAAAAGGGGGTTTTCTTTCTTCATTATTTCTCTTTGGATTTCAGCCACACTCTGTACTTGAAATCTGAAGTATTATAATTGTAGTTTGACATAGCGCTGAGTATTTTGTTATATGAATATGCTTTCCAACTGTAATTTCACTGCAAATAAATACAGGTGGGGGTGTTCAGATAAATTGCACAAAGCATTATAAATGGCCAACATTCTTTTGAGTGAATCTCAAAATTAAGTACCACCAACTCCAGATTTCTTCAGGTCATTGAAGCCGATCCATAGCTCAATGGTTGCTGATACTAGTGTCAGAATTGGTAGTAGTTCAGTCTTTCTAACTTGCAGTACCCACATATTAGCTCATAAGTTCCTGTTGTAAATTGGTTCTTGACATTTTGGAAACAAGCATAGCCACCCACCCACCATCTGATCACAGCCTTTGTGGTATACTCAGTAATTAACACATTATTGAATTCAAACTGAATATTTGAGAGAAGGGGGAGGAAGGAAGGAAGGAAGACAGGAAGGAAGGAAGGAAGGAAGGAAGGAAAGGAAGGAAGGAAGGAAGGAAGGAAGGAAGGAAGGAAGGAAGGAAGGAAGGAAGGAAGGAAGGGTCACATAGTATTAACAGAGAACTAATACATAAACTGCATTTATGGATTCAGCAGCCAATCTTACTCTCTATGGAACTGTTACTTTCTTAATTTGATCACATGAGTTAATTCTATAAAGATATAAGACATGAAAAAGAAATATTCATATATAAATAAAGTAAGGATACATTATTAGCATTTTGAGTTCAGTTAAAAATATAGTAAGACTGCATTGTCATATATTAACCTTGTGAGCATCAACATTAGCTGTTAGAGAATTTCTCCTTTCAACAGCCCTATTCAACATGTAGACCTCCTGGTAGAGATGTTGATGATGATGTTTGCCTAACAATTATTTGTTAGATGTCGAAGGGAGCTATTATGTCTGTGTTGATCCTATTACTGTATGTTTGGTTACTTTCAGAAGTAAATTGTTGGATTGGGTCTGATTTAGAATTTAATCTGGATCAGAAGAACTCTTCTGATAATAATGCTTTATGTTAAAATCTGTACCTCCCAAGAGAGTTCATTACCCTCCAAATCTGATTTTGAACCTGATTTGTTGGTTCAAACAACAATTTGACTTCAAGCAGTTCAGAAGCTGTAGTTGAACCTGAGCCAGGTCAAAAGCAAGATTCAGGAATTGTAAATGGTACTCAGGTATCCATCCACTTGACTATTATTGAAAAATACTCAAAACTGTTTTTAATGTGTGGATAATTTTTATTTATTTATTTATTAGATTTGTGTGCCACCCATCTCGCTTCAAGGAGACTCATAATACTGAATTCTGATCCTTTTAGAGGAAATCTTTCACTCTGGAAAGCTAGACAAGTACTCTACACCCAGTTTGATTCAAAATTCATTCAGTCTAATGTATACTTCTAGAACTGGTTCTTGAAAAAGATTTGTTGTTTATTTTTAATTAGCTTTTATTATTTTAATGAATAATTCAAGGTAGCAAACATACATAATATTCTTTCCTCATCCTATTTTCTCCACAGCAACAACCTTGTGAGGTGGATTGAGCTGAGAAGAGAGCGACTGGCTCAAGATCACCAAGCTGGCTTTCATGCCTAAAACAGGACTAGAACTCAGTCTCCTAGTTTTGACCTTAACCACTATACCAAACTGGCTCTCCCAAAAAAAAAAAACACCCGACTATCTCATCAATTTTTTATTTAAAAATAAATGCAGAAAATAAGTAAATAAGTAAGCAAGTAAAGAAAACCACACATTGATTTACAGCAGCCTAAAATTTAAACACATCCCAAGCACTGAAAACGTTTACTTGACTACTGGGCCAGTGGAAGCAAGTGACATAATGTTGTGTTAAAAATTCTGCCCCTTATACTTGTATTTATGGGTGATACAGGTAGAAAAATGTAGCGCTTGCATGATTGTGACATACATTTTGTCATTTTGGTCTCATTGTGATTTAGGAACAGATGCTTATGGTTGTACTTGTAGCATTATAACACATTACAGGACGAGGCAGGATGGATTTGATTAATCCTTTTAATGGGAGATTGCTGGCAGCCTATAAAACAAATCTATCCATAATATGAAAGTGAACATATTGCTATTATTTAAATGAGCACCAAAAAGAAAAGAAAAAGTCTACATTCGTGACTCTAACTAATTTAGACTCTGGTTTTGATGTTCAGAATGGGGGCAGCAAAAACATACCTAGCTGCATTGCTTTGAAAAATAATTATAATATATTCAGAATATATTATCCAACCATTTAGTATCCATAGTTGGAAAATGAGATTTTACAGAGCTTAGTCTTCACATAATTTCATGTGAAATTACTCCATGGGATATTAAAGTGACATTGATGGACACTTGGCCCAAAAATAGATGTCTTTAACTTGGTGACTGAATCAGAACTAGTCTGTGCAGGAAAGACTGACTCTGTTTTAAGTGGATTTGAATTTTATCTCTGCTCCAGCCAGAGGCTAAAGTCACAGTCATACATCACCAAGATTTCATAGCTTAAAATAAGGATTATCCTACATATATCTAACATGCCTATTATAAAACGAAGGTTTATTACCTGAACAAACCTCCACTCCCTTTATATTAGACTTTGTGCATTGGGTGTAATTCAATTAATCAAAGAAATCATTTATTTATTTTTCCAACATTTACATAAGTAGTGGGTTCTAAAACCCTTTACTACCAGTTTGCGGGCACGCTTGTGACACTTCTACACAGAAGCGTTCCGGGTAGGTGGGCGGAGCCTTCTGCCGCCGGTGCTACTGGTTCTAAGAACCGGCCCGAACCGGGAGCAACCCACCGCTGATTTACATGCCACTTACTCTTTCCCTTATGAACTATGCCATCAGTTTGAACATCCGAATTAATTAAAATATAGGAATTGGGTCAATTCAGTTCACAATTCTGACTTTATTTGGAGGAAAGCATCATTGATACATGAGCAGGACTATTTTTATTTTATGAAATCAGTCAACAAAAGAAATAATTGCTCAGGCCTAGTGTGTATCACTTTGCAAAATAGTGGTACTGGCATATCCAGCTATTTGGCTTTATTTTTCTTTAGGTCTGGGATTTTTAAAATATATAAAACCCAGAGTAAGTGGGAGAGTACTAGAAGCAGTAGATGTCCAACATCTAATCAGATGCCCACAAGAAACAATGGATTTATATTTCCAAATTCCTAGCCAGCAAGCTCAGTAAACATACTGGTTGGAGATTTTAAGACTTAACAGTCTCCATTTCTTATGGCTACAGTGGATACTATGAATGATGATCAAACAATATAAGAAATGCCTACACTGGGCTATATTATTCTGTTTAGTTTAGCTCCTCAGGTTTCAGATGGAAATATTTTCCAACCTACTTGGTTTCTTTTGCATGCGAATCCCTAAGCTACAACTCACTCCCAAATGACTCTAATCCACTTTGGACTTCTAAGGTAAAGACCAACCTATTTTTAATATATCAAAATGACTTATGAATTAAATAAATGTAACTGCTAAATTGCACGTTCTATACAATTGTAATGATGTATTGTGTATTTTTATTGTAATTCATTTAATAAATGAAAAAATACCTGCTAAATTGGATAGATTTATGCACAAACTTTGTATTAAACAAAAGCATTGGAGTGGGGGGAGGGGGGAAAGCAGGAAATTCTTGGTTGAAACAACAGAGTAATATTATTACTATTGTTATTAGAACATTGCAAGATAATAATATTGTTATCTTATGTACCAATGTTTTTATTTTTTTATATTTGACTTTAAAATATTGAGTCAGAAGTTACTGAGGAAGAAATTAATCATTTTTTAAATAATACAATTCTTCCAGGGCTTACATATGTTCAAACTGGTTATTTACCTCGTTTATCTCTTTAGGAAATTGCAGCCACTATAAAAATCTATGGAAACAGGCATATTGCCTATGCTATGCTCATTCAGTAGCATAGCCAACATTCCTGTTTTCATAGCTTTTTATGGTGCCTTTAATTTCTTGAAGAGATAAAGGAGGTAAATAGTCTAAACATATGTAAATCCTGAAAGAGTTGTATTATTTTAAAATGATTCAAATGTCCACTTCTTTGCTTGAGTATTGTTGAATATTTAAGATACCATTTTGAATAAAGCTTTCCTGGCTTCTTTCAAGGGGGCTGATATGAGTTTGAAAGTTATCATAGCCCCCTGATGACGAACCTATGGCATGCCCCAGTTCAGCTCTGCAACACATGCATGTGCACTTCCCGCCAGCCAGATGGTCTTCAGGTCTCTGCTGCACATGCGCGGGGAGTGAGGGCAATGCGGCGGGCAAGCATGCCTGCGTGGATGGTGGGGCACATGTGGGGCCCCCACATGTGCATGCGTGAGGGGTGGGGTGTATGTGGGTGGGTGACTGTGCATGCGGGGGCACATGCCGGGGCCATGTCCGCATGTGGGTGGGGTGGGGTGCATGCAGGGGGCCACATGCACATGCTCGGGAGGCGTGCACTTGCATGGGGCAGGGTGCATGCATGGGGGACACATGCACATTGCATTTTGGGGGCACGTGCACTTGGTCCAGAAAAGATTAGCCATCACTGTCATAGACTTTTTAAGCTATTGATTGATTTCCTTTTGAAATGTTGATGCCAGAGGTGGGTTCTACTTACCTTCCCCACTAGTTCGTATCGCGACGGAAGTGCACATTTTGCGCACAAGCGTTTGCTTTGCTCGCACGCACGTGCGCATCACTTCCCAGAAATGACCCTCTAAGCATGCGCAGAAGCCTTTGCGCATGCACAAAGGTTTTTTTTGCAATCCGCGGCGACAGGAGGACCGGTTCGGGAGCGTGGACCACTGGTCATTGCTGCCGGTTCGGCGAGCGTCACCAAATTTCTGCTACCAGTACTAGAGAACCGGTCCGAACCGGCAGCAACCCACCACTGGTTGATGCCAACATTTTTATAAAAACCCTGATGTCAATTCAATATTACTTTGAATTGTCCCTGCTTCACTGTCTGATTGTATAAAAGGTCAACAACAAGGTGTAGGTAACATCAGATCCTGAATTCATATTCTAGGCATATTGTCAGAAAATATGGAATTGGTAAAGGTAGAATCTAGATTGGGATGCAGGAAATTTAAGTAAGCTTTGGATAAATATGGATTTGCTTCTTTTACTAATTGGATTAGTAATCCTTTGGCATGATTTATTACAGCTGGGATTATTTTGTTATCCATTTAATTGGCACAGGGAATTTTAATCTCCAGTTATATTTGATTTCGTATTGGAATTATTGGCTTGTCTTGACAGGTAACTGAAGGTCATTCCAAAAATAAAAATTGCTGTCACATAATGCTAATTATTATTATATATTGATAAGTGATTATGTTATATAGATTTAAATATCCAAGGAATTTGTAAAAACTGGGAGTTTGCTTGGAGTTTGAACTCTTCTAAATATCTTCCTTCAATTTTAAGTGTAGATATATCAGATTGGTGGCTAATGGCAGAATCAGTTTATGAAGAAATATAAAATGTTATAAAACAATACTGCTTTAAGATTGATATACACTTAGATGATTTTAAACAAGTTAACAATGGTTTGAGAAACTTTATGGGGAAAATAAAATTCATTACAAAAAAATCAAATGACAACTTTCATAGTATGATGAAGTTTTGAACTTTCCCTGTTTTCATTTGACCTTAAAAAAAATATTATGGACACAACTAGAAATTTCCTAGGTTATTTCACTGATCTCAAATCAGGAACTTGGTTTATTTTTTTAATCAAAATTCCAGTTATATTTCCAGTATTGAAAGCTGTAAAACATATCCAGAGATTTTGGGGTGGAGGTATCATTTTGATTCTTCTTCTCGTGCCAGATTTGTACTTTGGGATAATCCTAATTGGAAAATTGAAAGTCCCCCCTTAGAGTTCATGGGCTAATATTTTAGATTAGGTTATTGCTAATGTTTAATTAATTTTCAGTATTGTAAACAGATTTGTATAGAATAAAAATTGTAGAATGAAAATATTACTAATAGATTAATGACGTATACCCTGTTTCCCCCAAAATAAGACATCCCCTGATAATAAGCCCAATCGGGCTTTTGAGCGCATAGCAATAAGGCCAAGCGCTTATTTCAGGGTTCAAAAAAATATAAGACAAGGTCTTATTTTCAGGGAAACATGGTATTTATTTTTGAAAGTCCCCCGGGAGTTGGGCGGCATACAAATATATTTAAATAAATAAATAAATAAATAAAATAAATATTCTGTGGCAGATGGAAACGGTAAAGCCAAATTCTTTTCAGAGATTGTGATAATAATTGTATTCTTAAAGTCCTGTGCTTTTCTCAGCCTTCCTTTATTAATAACTCCTGGTAGTAAGTTTCCCCTGTGGTTACGCAGATTTATACAAGAAGCTTCTAAGTTGTACATAAAGCCAATATCTTCACCCATTGCATGGAACTGAACATAATTTATTTGCCACAAAGATTCTGAATTAGTCACCATTTGTTCCACTGGATGACTCAAGGTTCTTTTTTCCCCTCATGTTCCCAGTCTTGTCTACCGCTCTGGGGGAAGGTGTTGGTCTGAATCTGTTTAGATTTTCGTGATTTGTTGAGGTGAGCTGAGAATTGCCACTAGGCTTTTCTTTCTAAGCTGAAAAAAAAAATCCAAATATTGTCAATCTCCTCACCAGAGTATGGATCCAGGGGTCCTCATCATTTTATTTGCCTTTCTCTGTACTCTCTCAAATTTCACCATGCCAATCTTGAGGCATAATGGTCAGTAGGAGAGCACAATATACCAAGGGGTTTTGTGCACAATTGATTTTTATTTTCCACCATTGTCTTGATGACATCAAGTTTGTCTTTTTTTACCCCACCTGTGTATCTAGGCAATATTTTCATAAACTTTTCCCGGCAACCACAAATCCCTTTTCTGATCAGTCACAGCTTGCTTAGACTCCATGAAATCCTTGGAGAATCCTAGTATTTTCATCTTTCTCTTGTAAAAACAATCCATTTTTTTCCTGCTATGTTTCTTGCTCCTTGTCCAGTTTAGTCCTAAATAAAGGTAGCGCTACTACCAAATTTGCCGAACTGAGGAAAATGGAAATAAATTATCAGGTAATTCCATCCATATACTGTAATTTTCAACACTCTCAAAGATTAAAAGTGTTTGAGCCAGAACAACTGCATTTATTCTTCTACAGCTTGATACCCCCGTCTATCATGGATGTTCACAAGTAGGACAAGCTTGGCAAGCTATATCCCACATGTCATTCTTTGAATTATTTATTGAGGCAATGGTGTAAAATACATGGTTTGCATCATTGGCAAGAATGCTATACAGCTTCTACTGGACACAACTTGTGTATCTTGATGAATTTATTTTTAGTAATACTTAACATTAATTTAACTTGAACAAATATCATGCTTACCTCCCAGCAATTTCTTGGATTAATCTGGAGCAATTATTTAATTAAATAAGCAAAAATTGGCATAACATTGGAATTTTCCAGTTCTCTTGTTTAGAAGCAATGTGAGGGATATGCCATGTTTTTATTATAATATCACTGATTTCACCCTTGAGTCCCTTAAGAATTTTCAGATGAATACCATCTGGACCTGGTGATTTGTTTATTTTCAACTCCTCAGCAAGATCTAGATCTCTTTCTCACCATTACATTGCCTGCCTGAAAATGTCAGCACAAGAATAATTATCAGCCTTTCACATTCTGCATTAAATGCAAATAAAGAAAACATTCAGATTTTTGCTATTTCCAGTTTCCTTCAATGTTTCTAGCCTTTAACAATCCAGTTGTTTGCCATTTCAATGGTTCTAAAGTAGTTTTTTGAAATCCATTTTATTCTTCAATATTATTGATCTTAATATTAACCATGCTTTACTAAAACCCCTTTTTAAATCAAATACGATCAAATAGTATAAATATATACATATAGCCTTATTTATTCATGTTGAATTGAATATGTGATCTGGAATGGTGGAGGTTAAGTACTGTATGGGGAAACATAGGAACTAATTTTTACCATTTTAAAAAAATATTATTTGCTGTTATCTGTAAAAAATTGTGACCTTTATCCTCCTTCTTTGGGACAGAATGCTCTTTTCTGAAGAAAGCCTTCTGTTCTCTAAGAGGGTTCTTCATTTTGCTAATTAATTCTGTTTGTAGTATCTTGGATTTGGTAGCATCTCTCGACTAGCAGTATATATTCTAACCAAGCTGCTACTGTATAGTAGTGCTTTTGAGTAATATCCATGATTATGAGTGGCTCACCAGTGGTTGTGCAATTAGTTGTTGACAGACAGCCAACTTCTGACAATGGTTCATAGCAAATGAATCCATGAACTTTCTCCTATTCAACAAATGATCTCCAAGCACAGAATTCAGTTGTTCTTGCAGGCCATAGTTCTTCCATTTTTGCAGTTACATAATATATATATATATATATATATATATATATATATATATATATATATATATATATATATATATATATATATATATATATATATATATATATATATATATATATATATATATATATATATATATATATATATATATATATATATATATATATAAGGAAAAATTAAACATGCAATATTCTGAACCGGACAATATATTTTTATGGCAAAAATTCTTTTACAGTGAAAGAAAAGTATGCAGTTCTGTGTTGTTTCCTGTATATGACCAGAATGGTACCGTATTTTTCGAAGTATAAGACGCACCATTTTACCCTCAAAAAGAGGGTGAAAACCTGGGTGCGTCTTATACACCGAATGCAGCCCCACCCAGCCACCCCCACCCTTTGGCCTCTGCCTGCCAACAATTTACCTCTTTGCAGTAAACAGGGCAAAGCACAAGAAGAGCACAAGAAGAGATAAACTGCCTCCTGACCTACAGCTGACAGGCTTGCAAGCCACCTGGTAAAATGAAACTAACTAGGGTGGCTGTAATATGACAAATTGCTGGGAGATAAACTGCTGGCAATATTAGGCTGCTGAAATCAAATGGAGGCAAGCTATAGCTGCTATGGCTCAGAGCTAGAGCTCTTGCCTCACAATCAGGAGGTTGTGAGTTCTATCCTAGGTAGAGGCAGATTCTGTTAATATGTTATTTTGTTAAATGTTTGTAGAGTGTTCAAATTATTAGACTTATTTTTTAAAGACTGCTTTATTATTGTTCTAGACAACTTAACAAAATGAAGAAGCTTTTTAAAATAAATGCTTGCTCTGAAGAGGCCCAGTGCTATTGTATCTTCTTTTAAATAGCAGAGAATACTTCCAGAAAGCCACATCAATTTTAAAGATCTGTAAAAGTATAATCTGAAATGTCCTGTTTTAGTATTAAGTATTAGTATTAAGTATTAGTATTAAAAGAAGGCAGCTGAGAAACCCTGACTAGTCATGTTTGGAGTAGATCTATTTAAATAATTGGGAGGAGTTAGTGTGATTACATTTAAGAAAACTTTCTGGGATTAATATACTGCCATAATGTACATTTCTCCAATTCTTTGCCATTTCTATGGGTCAGGCACACATGCACAGAAATACACAGCAAACAGTGTATATCAGCTGTACTGTTTGCTGTTTGCTGTTTGGCAAATTGCTGGGAGGCAGAGGCCTTTTTTCCTTGTTTTCCTTCCCCAAAACTAAGGTGCGTCTTATACTCCGGTGCGTCTTATACTCCGAAAAATATGGTACTTGAATTCATAGTCTTAATAATAATACATGACCAGGTCCAGTAGCCAACTATTCATTTCTTTATCAATGTATGTATTATCAGAGTGCAGACCTTTTTCTTATATACACAGAAGTACAGCCAGAAAATTCAAGTAATCTCATTGTGTATTTAATATAGCACCATGCTGAATAACTTACAAGTTGCTCACATTTATTTCTAACATAATGGATTTCTAATATAGTGGATAAAGTAGACTCTCTCATTCTCTTTAACTAAAAGACCAAGGCTGCAACCCTCTGCCAAAATAGAGAAAGCATTACCCGAGAATGTACAGTGAGCTCTGAAAAGCAAGGATTGTTGTGTTAATGGCTTCCTTGCTCTTTTCATTTTCTTCTTTTCAGTCCTGTTTGTGAATAAATAGCAGAAAGCTTCTTCAAACTTTCTTGTAAAGCATTGCTGGCAGATTCTGCAACAACTACTTCCGTAATAGGTTTAGGAAATCATTTAGCTCTTCCAGAAATTTCCTCTTAGTTATGAAAGACTTAATCAAAATGGGACTTCGCAAATTTAAATAACCAGCAGTATCTTTTAATATCTTTTACTTTTTAATAATAGAATTTCTGCACAATGTTCTCACTGCCAAAACTAAATCAGAACAGAAACAAACCCACACTCTTTCCTTTCCTTTACAGAGTCAAGTCACCAGAGGCTCTCCACTGTTTTTTCATACAGCAAGATAGGAACACCTTTGTGCGCTATCCTTTTTTAAAGTAAAAGTAGGAAATATGAGGACTTTGCTGTCAATAGGCTCCATGCCTTATAAAAAATTTGGTTAGTGACAAGCTATCAATGTCTGAGACAGAGAGACGAGAGAGATCTGCCTCTCTCTTATTATTTACAAGAATACCCATATCCCTTTTTTAAAAAATGGTGGATAAATCAGTGGGGGGTTTCTGCCGGAGCTGTCCGGTGCATAGCTCCAGTAGGGAGCGGCCTTTTGTGCAATTTGCACACAACCACACTGGAGCCGTTTTTGCCGGTCCATCGCGAGCATCGCCATCTTTTTCTGACAATTTTTGGCCGATTTTGCTTCTGCGCATGCACAGAAGCAAAATCGCGTGAGGGGGGCGCGCGCATAGTGAGTGCACTCGTGCCCGAAATGTGGAGATGCGTACGCAGCGCACTGGCATGGGTAAGTGAGCAACCCGCCCCTGGGATAGATCCTATCCACAGCTGCTGTTGCTGGTCTTCTGGTTGACACTTTTCTACTTAAGGATTTCACTCCCCAAACACACTGATAACTACTTCTAGAAGCATCTGTTTCAGGGGTGTCAAACTCGCATCATCACAGCGTCATCATGTGACGTATCGGGACTTTCCCCCCCTCTGCTAAACCAGGCATGGGCGTGGCCAAACGTGACGTATCCAGCCCATGGGCCATGAGTTTGAGAGCCCTGATCTATTAGAACACTAACACCTCCAGATTTCTTCATTTATGGGAATAAGTGAAGAGGAAGAAACACTAGACATAGAAATGCAAGGAGACGGGAGAGTAGACATTTATTTTTATCTTCATTCCTGCATCAGAATTAAAGTGACCAACCAATAGGCCTGTTCCACTGTCTCTAAGAGAAGATTTATCTGAATGAATGAGCAGCTGAAGTTATTCTTTACATGTGAGCAAGTATTTTCATTGTGAGTGTGCCTGTTCTGCCTCAAGGCTTTCTTTCATGCAGCAGAGGTAGAAAGAATGCTGTGCTTCTCTAAGTACTGAAGTGGAATCAATTTCACCTGACTAGCAGACTTATCTCAAAGAAACCATCTTCTGTGGATATGCTGCTCATGTGTGGAAATTTTTATGAGCAATCCAGCAAAATATCATGCTCATTTGATTCTGTTGGCTGAAAATGGACCCACTCTGCTTTTAAGTTTTGCTTCACTCAAAGCTGGCTAAAATTAAAACACTTCTAAAATTCCAAGCTGTCCTAATTTTTATTTGCAGTAGTAGACTGCAAAGCTAAAGGTATAGTCTAGGAGTGTCAAACTGGTGGTCCACGGGCCGGATGGGTCACATGCAGGCCACACCCATGCCAGCTCTGCAAAGGGAAAAAAGTTGTAAAAATCACGTAACAGCCACATGATGAGTTTGACACCCATGGTATAGACCAGTGATGGCGAACCTTTTTTCCCTCGGGTGCCAAAAGTGCGCATGTGTGTTCCCACACTCATAATTCAATGCCCCCCATGCACCATGCCCCTGAACATGCGCGCATGACCCCCCACCCTGCCCCACCCACCACGCATCAGCGTATGACTCTCCCTGCTCCCCCATTTCCCGACTTCCGGTGGGCCCGCTAGGCCTGTTTTTCGCCCTCCCCAGGCTCCAGAGGCTTCCCTGGAGCCTGGGAAGGGCAAAAACACCCTCCCCTGCCTCCCAGAGGCCCTCCGGAGGCCAAAAACACCTTCCCAGAGCCTCCGTGTGAGCCAAAAATAAGCTGGCCGGCATGCACATGCACGCTGGAGCTGAGCTAGGGCAACGGCTTACGTGCCAGCAGATATGGCTCCACGTGCCACCTGTGGCACACATGCCATAGGTTCGCCATCACGGGTATAGGCAATTGGATGGGTTTTAAAATCCGGATTAAGAAAGTACTCCCATATTCTTTTTTTTTCAAATTCCAGGCTTTTTTTAATAATCACTAGACTACTTATGAAGAAATCAGAAGAGCCGAGGTGGTGCAGTGGTTAAATGCAGCACTGCAGGCTACTGCTAGTTCAGCAGTTCAGCTGTTCAAATCTCACCGGCTCAAGGTTGACTCAGCCTTCCATCCTTCTGAGGTCGGTAAAATGAGGACCCAGATTGTTGGGGGCAATATGCTGAACTCTGTAAACCACTTAGAGAGGGCTGTAAAGCACTATGAAGCGGTATATAAGTCTAAGTGCTATTGCTATTGCTATCCATGTCAGTAAATTCTAGGGCTGAACAAGCCTGATAACAAAAAGTGCTTCAGAGCTCACGCAAGCTAAGTCCACAGCTCTTTGCTAGTCATTAAAGAACTGACTTCCACTCAAGGCAGAAACAAATGCTATTTCTGTAGGAAATCACTCATTATAGTCAGTACAACTCTTAAAGCAATGACATCACTTTTTAAGGCTTCTGTAGCTGATAGATTGAAAAACATTGATTACTTTAATGAACGGCAGATGATACTACTCTCATGCTTCTATAGATTGAAGCACTTGATGCATTTGTGAAACAATCACAACCCTTGTCAAAATTTGTCATTTAAATTAGACAAATTTCTTTGTGATGAATACCAGTGAAGACCTGCTGGATCAGATTAATGCCTTGGCTACAATTTTAATCTCCCACAGGGACTAGTGAAAGTCTTATTGGCAATCCTTCCAGCAGGATGTAAGGCCAATATCTTTCCTTAGCAAACTTGTTTCTTAAACTTTTGTTCCCCCTTCCAAGCCCTTGGGATGTGCTAGGATTGAAGGTAAAACAAGATAAGATTCTAATCCCATAAGAAACTAAATGGAGTGTTGCCAAAAGCAATAAAAGGAGACTGCCTGTTCAGTCAACATCACCTTAGAAGTGATTTAGTGGTGATGTTAGCTGCTTTGTAACCATCCTACACTCTAAAAGAAATCCTTTGCTTGCCTTTCAGAGGTCAGAGATGACAATCCCAGATTCAAAAAGATAATAGCTGTAAATTACAGTTATATATTATCATTGGAGGAATATTTCACTCTCTGGGAAGTTTCACCAGGCTTTTGAATGCCCACTCTTCATTCTAAACCAGAGTTCATGGCACAGAGAAATGCTGAGATTATGACATACGTCAGTAAATGTTGAAAACAAAATTGCATTATTTTCTGTTATTTAGGTAACCAGTAGAGGCTATTTATAATGTGCTTGTACTTAAGTGAGAGCTCACGTTCTTATTACTACATAGCAGCAAAAAAGGAAAAGGAAAAAAAATAAGAATGCTGGCGGAAATAAGCATATCTAGAGTCTGTAGACTGGTGGATACCTTCCAAAGCACCACAAAATTCCCATTTGATAAATACAATTTTTAAATTTAAAGCACTTGTTTAACACAGCGTGCATTAAAAGTTGACTTTCATTGTTATTATTACACAGAGAATGGATTTGCACCACACTCTCTTAGCCTAATTATTTAAAAACCCAGCAGCTGCCATTTATACACCATTCTAAACTTGTTTAGTTTTCATCTTGGTTAGAGTTTTGATTTGGGTTAAGCGTGTCTCTTACTTTATATTGCAATTTGTTGCACAAACCTGGAAAAATAGGTCACATCAACTACTAGGTTAAATATTTTGGGCCAGCCTAGCCATAATGTCTGTGTAAAACACAATCCACAGATATTTTTAGGAAATAAATAAACACAATGGCACTCAGAGATATCACAATGGAGAACCAGATAATAAAGTTTACCACAATGGCAGGCAAAACGTTTCTTGTTGAGATACAATCTCCTTGCAGAAAATCTGAGGAATGGCTGTCTTCCAATGGTACGTGGAGCTGAAACACGATGTAAATGTGGCCATTGCCAGGAGCGCCAGGAAGGCTCAGTCTCCCTCTGAATCAGGGGTGAAATGCTCCCGGTTCGCTTTTACCTGTCTGTCGTCAGAGAGCTGATTGCGCAGGTAGCGCGGCGCTCTGCCCACCCGCTGGGACACCGCCATTTGAGTTCTTTTACCCTCTGCGCATGCACAAAACATTCTGTGCATGCGCAGAGGGTAAAAGAACTCAAATGGCGGTGTCCCGGTGGGTGGGCGGAGCACCGCACTACCTGCGCAATCGGCTCACCGACAACAGACAGGTAAAAGCGAACCGGGAGCATTTCACCCCTGCTCTGAATGTCCTTTCTTGGGTGTTTCCTTTTCTCTTTTGGTGACACCTCATGGTCTGCTTTTCTCTTTTTCCTAGCCTGCTGTTAGAAAAGGGACATATGGATTTGTCAAGTATAAATATCTTGCTTGTAAGGGAAACTGAAAACAACATTAATTTGAGGGCCACCTTGGCACAAGAGTTTCAGGTTGATCACTTCTCCCCTGCAACCTGGTAACAGGAAAGACCTTTAACATTGCCTTCTCTTGCTCCAGAAGATGCTACATCAGGGATATAGAGGAAGGATCTATATATGTTTAGTACTGTAGATTATTTTCACTCATATTGTGCCATTTTCAACACTGGAACAGATGTTATTTAGTTTTAGTCAGATGAATGGGAACAGATGGAATTTTATGCTATTTTCAGAATTTTGAAACTTTTGAGAGTTGATTTGGGCCTATTGTGATATTTGGGGAACAAAAATATGGCAAAAGAAAGTGAGGATCAGAACCTCATATGGAGTCATGACTTTAGAAAAGAAATAATTTGCATCCTTGACTGGAGCTCTTAATATATATATTTAATTATTTTATATGCAAAAGGCAAAAGAGGGAACAAGAAAATCTCTAAGTCACATGTATCCTAACAAGTGTTTCATATATTTTCATGTATGTATATATGTCATGTAATTCAATTCAATTATTAATGTTTGTCAGTTTGCGTATCACTATCAAAAATATGAACAATATATATAAACTATTATATGAGTTCACATTTCAGAACAGTTTACCATCTTAGGAGAAAAATGTTAGTTCAGATTTAGAAGTGACTCTTTCACTATTAATCTGAGTTTGTGTTTCCTTGTTATGTCACTTCAAATAAGTTTGAATCATTTTTTTAATCAGATCCAAACTGAAAGACATACTTTTCCTTTTATAGGCTACTGGATCAGACGAATGCAATGCAAACATTCACAAACTGCCAATAATGTGAATTTGTAGTTATATTTCTAATTGGAAAGATTTTTTTTTCACTTTTATTTGAAAACTACTGGATAAAAAATACATATCATATTTAATACATCTTTGCATTAGTTGTGCCTAATTTAAAAATGCAAAAAAGCATGGATGTGTGTGAACTGAGCCGAGGTGGTTAGAGTGGGGTACTGCAGGCCACTTTAGCTGACTGTGATCCACAGGTCAGCGGTTCAAATCTCACCGGCTCAAGGTTGACTCAACCTTCCATTCTTCCGAGGACCCAGATTGTTGGGGGCAATATAAATATACATTGCTTACTGGTGTAAACCGCTTAGAGAGTGCTTGCACTGTGAGGCGGTATATAAATGGCACTAATAAATAAATAAACTGGTCATTAGAGGCTTCAAACAAACAAACAAACAAACAAACAAACAAACAAAGGCAAATTTTAATCTTTTCCTTTTGCATCTCAAATAGGAGATGGAAAAGGGAAATAGGGCACTATCTAACAGAAGCTAACAATTGATTGTTTGATTGCTTCAAGGATTGCGAATAGGAATGGCCATTAAATTATTTCTCCTATCCATTTTGAGAAGTGGAATGCTATCTCAAAAATAATTTTAGATAGTGCTTTTATTTATAAATCATTCATTCTTTGGCTATTTTTACTTTTAAATTTTGTTTACTAATAATATTTCTTGGCTTGTATGCAGCAGTTTGAGAATATAGGAAATGGATCTAAGGAATGCTTTGGGGAATAATTTGAGTCTAAGCTGTTATGCCTCCTCATGCAGCATTAAAAGCCTTCAATAGTGCTGGAAACCTAAAATCCAGCATGCTTCATCACCCATCATTGTCATCTCCCCTTTCTAATACTGTGACTAGATACCTGTGTACATACACAGCACTCTATTTCTTTTTCAGGTAAGCAACATTATGCAAAGTGCAGGAAAAGAATAAAAAATAACAAGCAAAACAAAAAAATCCATACCATCCTACCAGAACTTTCTGTTTATCTTCATCTATTTCAATTCAAGCATCATTCATTGTTTCCATATGCAATATACTTATTTTATATACTGGTCATTCCTGCAGTATGATGTTCGTCCATCGTATTCGAAGAGGACCTTGACAACTATAATTGGGGGGGGGGATGTCAAGACTTGTGCGTGAATTGGATTAAAGTGAGGGAGAGGTGCGCATAGTCAGCCTCACTCTCTCTTCCCAGATTCCATCTTGCTCCAGTAGCAGGACAAGAGTCGAGACAGTTGGAGATGGTCTGGGCGCAGTGGTTGATAAAGGCGTCTTTTGTGTCTTGCCGTGCTTTTAGCGTACCACATCGCTTGCAGAGACCACCTTCGTGACCTTTGTCCTATTCTAATAGATTTCATCCACTCAGTCCACCGGAATCTGACTTCACATGCTCGGGATAGACAAGTCCCTATCTCACTGAAGGTCGATGTCCCAACGGCTACTCTCAACCTGGTTTGGCCAGCCGGTCGAAGCTGTTGCCCGGGGTGTGGCCGCTGCACATGTTACAGCTGCTAGGAGCCACAGGTGAGAGCTGAGTGACAGGTGGGGACCAAAGGTGAATGAGCTGCCTTAAAAGCTGTCCTAGAATGAGCTGCCATAAAAGGACACGACATGCCCCTACACCAGAGGTGCTACCCCTCCTTGAGCACCCCATACACCCCATACATTCCTGCAGTAGCATACCTCTGACATCATAACTAGCATTCCACATATACAGGTAGTACTCAACTTACAACAGTTCGTTTAGTTCAAAGTTACAATGGCACTGAAAAAAGTGACTTAGGATGACTTTTCGCACTTGGTGCTGTTGCAGCATCCCCATGGTCACATGATCAAAATTCAGACACTTGGCAACTGACACATTGGTTGTAGTGTCCCAGGATCATGTGATTATCTTTTGGGCCCTTCTGACAAACAAAGTCAATGGGGAAGCCAGATTCACTTAACAGCTGTGTTACTAACTTAACAACCTCAGTGATTCACTTAACAACTGTGGCAAGAAAGGCCATAAAAAAGGCAAAACTCACTTAACAAATGTTTCACTTAGCAACAGAAATATTGGGCTCAATTTTGTATGTCAAGGGCTACTGTATTTATCTATAAATACACTGAATAATCATAAAAACATCATACATTCTTCCCTGCTCAATGCTGAACTATTCCATTTATTCTTATCGCTGAATATCACCAAATCCGAATTCAAATACATATAAAATACTTCAGAAGGCAGAGAGCCTTCTGGAAATGAATTTTTGTTCAAGCTACTATAAAGCTGATAATGTGCATTAAAAATGTATTGGAAGAAAGGAGAAGAAGCAGTAAGAAGCACAAACTGTGCAAGAATAGAAACAAGCTGTATTGTGCAATTCCCAGAGAAAGAAGCAAGTTAGAGATAACTATCTGTAGTAAAGGGCAAGGTTATTTTTTCTCCCTATTACCATTATGGTTTGACCACTATCTTTTGTCCTCAATAAAGTATGCAAGGAAGATGATGTCTGTAACTAAGTTGATAAAAATGCTTTCGTGCTTTCTTGCAATTTTTAAATTCTTTTGTGAGAGAATACTCGCAAAAGTACAGTAAACCGTTTGAAAGGACTCTTTGGCTCTATGGTTAATAGAAATTAAGGAAAATCCCCATACATAATGTGTGGCTTATTTCAATATCATATTACCTTTATTGTTTTTATGAATCAGTCTTCAATTCCATATTCATGCAAAAGTATTACATGCCTGTTCACTTTTTTTTAAATAATACAGATCCAATAAACTACCTTTTTCACATTTGTATCTATCTCAAGGAAACAACAAAAATCTGCCCCACACATTTTTCACTTGGTATAAAACTGCATTATACTTTTTCAATGTTGTTCATTGTCATACTCTTTCAGTCAGAATTCTGTTAAACATTTTGCCAGGAGCCTTTAACAAACTAATTCCCTAGTACTTTTTAACATGTACTCTTGCTACTTTTTCTTTTGGATTGGAAAAGTTTATTCCAACCAACAGGCACAGTGATAGAATGTAGAACTCATCCTGAAAAGGGGAAGGGATGAACAAACTATTAAGATTAGAGTCTCAGAAAATAGTATTCAGTTCAAAAAAGAAGAAGAAAGAGTAAGAAAGAAACTGAAAATAAGTGTGACAGGCTTTCAAGATCCTGTGATTATATCTCACAAAAATGAAGAACGTTTCTGAAATCCCCACTGTTCCTATTTCTTGACCTTGTCTGCCATCAAGGTCTGACAGGAACAGAGACAGTCAATAAGTGTTTAAACAAGATGCTGCCACTCCAGAAGCAAACTTCATCCACATTTTAAGATTTTCCAGTTATACCATCTAGAAGTGTAGTCTTTCAATTTTTAAAACTGGTCTCAATTGCTGTTGTGAGTTGAGGACTACCTGTATAGCAGGGCTATCAAACTCGATTTCATTGAGGGCCGCATCAGGGTTGTGCTTGACTTTGGGGGCCCAGGGTGGGCATGGCCAGCTCGTCACTCTGCCATCAAAAATGGGCTCCTGAGCTCTGTTTCCGGCTGTGACGGCCTCCTGCAACCCTCTGCCAATGAAAACAGAGCTCGGGAGGGCCACACACGGCCTTCCCGAGCTTCGTTTCGCTGGCAGAAGCACTGCCAGCCAGTCCTTTGCTATTTCCAGGGCGGGCCTGCAGGCACATCTAAGCACCTCATGTGCCGGATCTGGCCCCCGGACCTTGAGTTTAACACCCCTGCTGTATAGCATCTTTTGTAAAGTGACCAGATTTTTTTTTTAAGGCGGGACGGGGGGGCGGGTCCGCCTGGGCGCCGCCATTTGTTTTGCCCTCTGCGCATGCACAGAACGCTGCGCATGCGCAGAGGGCAAAACAGCAAATGTCGGCGTCCAGGTGGGGGGGAGGCGGGAGGGCGCTTGGATGCCTGCAGCTCGTGACAGGTAAGCTGCCGGCTGCCGCCTTTCCCCGTCTCCGCCTCCCGTTCGTTGCTTGCCAGCCCGGCTGAAGGGGAGGCGGGAGGCGAGGAAAGGCCTCCCGCCTCCCCTTCGGGAGCCCGCCTCCCCTTCGGGAGCCCGCCTCCCCTTCGGGAGGCCTTTCCTTGCCTCCCGCCTCCCCTTCAGCCGGGCTGGCAAGCAACGAACGGGAGGCGGGAGACGGGGAAAGGAGGCAGCCGGCAGCTTACCTGTCACGAGCTGCAGGCATCCAAGCGCCGCGGTCTCCCGGTCGCTCACCCGGCCCCAGGGCAACGGCGGCAGCGAGGCGACGGGGGGAAGGAAGGGGAGGGGGACGAGGAAGGGCTGTTTGCGCCGCCGGCTCCTTGTCCCTCCCCCCGCATCCCAACAGCAGCGGCGCCTCTGAGGGCGGGGCTAGGGATGGGGCGGGGGAAGGAGAGGAGGAGCAGCCCCCCTTCCCCCTCTCCCCAGCAGGCAGACGGCTCTCTGAAATTCTGCCCAACTTGCCCGACCTCTCTTTTGCTTCCCCTTATTAAGGTGACCAGACGTCCCGCTGTTTCCACATTCTTTTCAAAAAAGCGGGACTTTTTGAAAAGAATGCGGGACATGGGACACACGCTTGAAAAGCGTGTCTGTCCCGCCAAAAGCGGGACGTCTGGTCACCTTAATCTTTTGGCTTTTGCACATCAATATCATTTCCATACAGATTCTCTTAAACACTTTTCTATATTACTTCACTTGTGTCATTCCAAGTCATTTTATTTTTAATTCCCTTAGAAATGACTCTGTTGGAGGGCTCCTTGCTTTGCCCTTTTCACTCAGTTCCAAAACAATGTTTTATTTTATTTCCATTAAAATTAGCCCGCATTTTCTCCATTGCTTTGAGTTGTAACTGCTCCTTGTTCTTTGCAACTATGATTTTCTCATATTACATAATAATATATTACATTTATCTGGTAGGTTCTAAATACCTATTGTAAAGTAGCTTGTAAGTAGGTTCTCATTTGGAGTTCCTAGTTCAGTTAGATTTTGGAGAGGGTTTCTCAGGTAAAACTGGCTGGTATTGTCTCCTTCCCATTAGCCAGGAATTCTACATATCACGTGAGTATTTCCTTTTCTTGATGACTGTATAAACCTCCACAAAGTAGGAGAAATGAATGCAGTTTCACAATGTTTGCTTTGATTTCTAGTTTAATCACAATGCAATAACAAGGTTTTGAAATAAAAAGTCAGGGTCAAGAAGAAGAAAAAAGATGAACTGAAACTACTTTGGTTAATTGAGATTTTCACATAATATTTTTAATATGGAAAAAGAAAGAGTAAACTACGGTAGGTTACCAGCTTCTTGGCATGGACTTGGAAGACCTCTTCAAGTGGCAAATTTTTCTTCACATCATCTTATCAACTGTTTTGTCCCTTTGGACCTTTTAGTTAGTATTTGAGAGACAAAATGTTTCTTGAAAGTTGATATTTATTTTATTTATTTATTTGTTTCCATTTGTATGCCGCCCAACTCCTGAAGGACTCTGGTCGGCTATATACAGCATGTATCTTATGTCATTATGTCCACTGCATGTACCAATATGATTCTGGTGTATTATAAACAATTAAAACACATTGCTTACCTTGACATACTAGTCAAGAAGGACAGCTGGGAAGCTCCTCCTCTACCCTCACCACTACCACTTTCTTTTATATACTTGCCCAACTGAGATAATAATTTTTCTTCTACTCAATTTTTGTTAACATAGGCTGATATAAGTAACTCAGGTTGAATTTCATATGTGTAAACATTCATAAATATCTGGACTGAATTTTTCAGCAGTATTACCAAGGTAAGGGGACAGACATATATCCAAAGAAGATGAATAGGTGCCCATGATGCAGCGGTGGGTTGCTCCCGGTTTGGCCCAGTTCTTAGAACCGGTAGCGCCGGTGGTGGGAGGCTCTGCCCACCCGCCTGGAAGGCTTCTGTGCATGCGCAGAAGCATCACGCATGAGCGCGCACGCAAACTGGTAGTAAAGGGTTTTAGAACCCACTACTGCCATGATGGGATAATGACATATTAATATCAGGTTTTATTATTATAGATCTTCAATGGCAATAAATCAGCCAATTAATACAAGGTCTTTTTGGTGCAATGTAACCTTTGTGATACAAGTAGAGTTCTACTACTTTCTAATTTATGACATATCATTCTTCTCATTAGGGAAGCAGATCTTTAATTAGTTCTTAATTTAAGAGCCATTTAGGCAGGATGGACAGTGTAGGAATATGATGAATGAATGATAGAATAAATGAAAAGAGAAAAGAGAAAAGAGAAAAGAGAAAGGAGAAAGGAGAAAAGAGAAAAGAAGGAAAAAAGAGAAAAGAAAGGAAAAGGAAAAGGAAAGAGAAAAGGAAAGAAAGAAAGAAAGAAAAAGAAAGAAGAAAGAAAAGAAAGAAAAGAAAGAAAAGAAAGAAAGAAAGAAAGACAGACAGACATGGAGAAGGAGAACTATGGACTCACCATCTCCAAAGTCCAAACAGATGTTTTAGAGAGTTATATGGAGCTTTGGAATTTATTCAGTTAAGGAAATTGAGAAGCTGATGCTTGTGAAATTTTAATGGGGTGTGTAGGTTCTCCTTCCTTTTTAGTACCAATTAAAGGTGCAAATGTGGAATCACTAAAAACATGTGGCTGATGTATTCATCAGATCTAGAATAACCTAGAACATCAATGATGGGTAAGGCTCTGGGAAGCAGGACTATTGATTTCTCATGTAGGAGGATGAGTTATAGAGATGGTAGGGTGAAAAAATGGATTGGTAGACAATACACTTTTGGTTCTGGTAGAGGAGGGGATTAGCAACCTCATTGTGGTATTTATTTTAGGGTTTTTTTTCGTAATCCCATCTTTATTATTTTATAAACAACTAAAGGCAGCAAACATATCTAATATTCCTTCTTCTTCCTATTTCCCCCATAACAACAACTCTGTGAGATGAGTTGGGCTGAGAGAGACTGATTGGTCCACAGTCACTCAGCTGGCTTTCATGCCTAAAGTGGGATTAGAACTCACAGTCTCCTGGTTTCTAACCTGTGGCCTCAACCACCAGACCAAGCTGGCTCCACTTTTGTTTCTTCCTTTTGAATTAGTTGATGGACAGCTCACTCTTTTTCTCCCAGGTATATACTTTAAAATCCTCTGTTCAGTTCCAGAAAATAGTTGCTAGCATTTTCTAGTCTAATTGCTCTAAACTTTCCCAATTCTGTTGAGGAGTTCTCACATGCATCATTCCCCCTTGGATGAAAAACTCCTGAAAATACTGATGAAGATCCACTGCTAGAGTTTGAGTCAAAACCAATTCCCTCAAAGCCCAATTAAGATGCGAACGGCAAAGCCATGTATAGTGCTTCATCCTCCCACTTCTCTCTACAATAATTCTCATTGTCAGCAAAACTAGTGACATAAGAGTCTGGATATCTGCATCTCATTCATTCTTTGCTTTGCAACTTGACCTAGGAATGAAAAGAAAATTGTCTGTGTATTGCATTAGCATTTAAAATGAAGAAGTAGGAAAGAAGAAAAGATGGGAGAAAAATAACTGGAAAACATGCAGCGTTAACATGGTAAATGGCTACTTTAATGAAGATGTGTCTTCACTGAGCATGTTAGACTCCAAGAATAATGTGGTACATGATTTTTTTTTCTCAGTACAGCACAGTGTGTACTGAAAATTCCTCCAAATTTGTAACAAGTGAATGAAAGGAAAGCTGTTCTCACACATACAATGAGCTTCACACGGATTCAAAAGAAGCTTGACCCTGAGACCACCCCTGAAATGCTCCCAGCCCTGTCTTCCAAACTCAGCCAAGAAACCAACTACTGCCAAATACTCTGAAGATAATCACTCCTTTGTTTGGGTTCTACTTGGCCAGATCACTAGCCTTCTCCGACATGCAAATCTATATATCAACTTTTACATCCATCGTGCAACACAAAGATGGGTACTATTGTCTGCTTTAATACATTGCTTCAGGTGTTCCAAAGGACTCATGAAAAAGCATCTTCTTAACTGCCTTCCTTAAGATTAGCGGTGAAGGGCCCAACCTGATACTAGGGCAGGAGCTCCACAAGTCTGGCATGACAGTGACAAGTGCTTTTTTTCCCCAGAGCCTCACTCAACCACATGTGGCTTGGAGAGTTTTCTACATAGTACCGGTATCTGAGCTTGCATACAAAGGATGGTAGACTCCACTTGGAATAGACAGTCTCATAGGTAATGTAAGTAATAAGTAATATAAAATAAGTGTCAGTTTTGGAAGCTATTTTTCTTGTTGATTTATTAAAATAAATAAGATTTATTTTAATCATGCTTAACAGGTACAATCCTATTTGTTTATTGATCCTACTGTGGCCAACAGCACCTAGCATAGGCAACTGTGCAAGGGAACACAACTTCACATTGCTTGCTAATAGAAAACCTCTGAGTAAGTCAGTAAAGATTACGTCACTGATCAACATGAATGATTTCAACTAAACTGGGACATTTTTCAAATTGATGAGTGGTCTATTAGCACTTCAGTGAAATAAAAAAGAACAATTCCACATAGGAATGTTTTGGATGCCAGCCAAATACACACAGAGACAAGATAGTCATGCACACATATTCTTAACATCACTGGATCCTCAACACAATATAGTTTTGCCATTTTCAGTCTTATCTGTAACTTCCAGCATTTCCAGCAATAGGAGACCTACATCCTCACAGCGGTGGGTTGCTCCAGGTTCAGCCCGGTTCTGTGAACCAGTAGCGTCGGTGGCGGGAGGCTCTGCCCACCTACCCAGGACGCTTCTGCACATGCACAGAAGTGTTGTGCACATGTGTGAGCGCATGCGAACCGGTAGCAACGAGTTTTAGAACCCACTACTGATGACACATCCTATACATGCCTATTTTGCAAAGAACACTCCTGTATATCTTAAGGACAGTTTGTCCATGCCTACTTTAAAGAAGGGTGTGCAAAAGCCTAGATGTCACCAATTATCACACGTCAGCAGATTTAATAGGTAGCATATAAGCTATTTTGGTAGTTTTCCTTACTATGGTGCTGTGTATATACATGAACAGATATATTAAGAGTTCTACTCTATTGTAATTAAAGCACTTCCCCATGATATAGTTTTGTTTACATTCCAGTAATTACATCTAACTTACTTTCTGCCCACATATATTCAAATTTACGCAAATCTGCAACTTTTTCTGTCTTCTTCCCTTGACAGTATACAAGTAGTAACATATTCTCTCTCTCTCTCTCTCTCTCTCTCTCTCTCTCTCTCTCTCTCTCTCTCTCTCTCTCTCTCTCTCTCTCCCCCCCCCCTTTGAGTCAGTTTTGACTCTAACAAATACATGGACAAGTGTGTGTGGTTTACCCAGTTAGTTTTGTGCTTAAGGTGCAATTAGAACTTATTGTCTTCCTGTTTCTAGCCACGTTCCTTAAATGTAATAACACTAAGCTGGCTCTCATATTTTTATTTTAATTAGACTTAAATTGTAACTGCTTTAAGACCAATTGTAGCCTAAAAGCTGAGTACAGATATATTTTAAAGTATCAATCAATCCAAAGATGAGTACAGATATTTTAAAGTGTATGCAATCAATCCGATATATAACTCATTTCTGTTCTATTATAATAATATTCTCAGGAAATACTTGCAGCAGATATTTCATGTGGTTTGTTTGTTTTTAGGCTGATTTTTAAAATTCCAATTAATTCAAACTTCTTGTACCAAAGTGTAATTGCCTACAAAGCTTTCCTTGGAAAGACTTATTCCATATATATGTTTTAAAATAATTAAAAGTAATCTAGTACATGAAACCTGATGTTTAATGGGGAAAGTATCAGTGGATGCTTGATATTCTCCAAGCTTGGTAAATTTCCTGCACATGATTCATTACCAGATTGGGTAACATTGTCAGCTCTAAAAAACATCTGCAATAATGAAACATCTGCAGGAAAACCACTGACTTCAGAGAACACCAAGAACCCAGCAATTCAACCGTGGATTGCATATATTCTTTGTTTTGGGATGAAGTATCTGCAAACAGTTTAAAACCCACGGACACCTTTTTACTCATTCCTGACCAGTTGTTCATTTCTCATATGAAACTTCATTCCTTCCCCAACTGTTTCCCTTTTTAAAACTACTGTTTCTAACTAATAAGCTGACACAGATTTTTTTTTTGAAGAATTCCTTTTGCCCAAGTGAGGAAGAAAAAGACAGATAGCCAAACTTTTCTAACTCTTAAGCTCCGATATAGGATGGAGTTTATTTTGCTATTCCTCATCTTGACATATAATCTCCAATTACCTTCTTTATATCCTTTCCAGCATCGCTTTACTTCCAGTATCAGCAATCACATTACTTAGAACAACATAGTACAACACAGCTTAGTACATACTAAATCAAATCAATAGGTTTCTGTCAATATAAAGAGGTGTGTGGAATGGAGAAACTGATGCTTAAAAACAGCTTTGTCAAACTCTTGGGGAGTTATAGAGAGGTTCAACAGTATGTCAATAATATATAAAATATTTCCAAGAAGTAAGAAGAGGGGACAAAAAAAGTTAACCATATTTGAGATGTGCTGCATTTGAAATGAAATGTTGAAATGAAAATTAGAAGTAAATTCCTGCTGACTGTTTTTAAGCAATAAAAAAGAAGAAAAAACTAACAACAATGCAAATGAAAAGAGGATATGCCTTCAATCCCCATTAGGCATAATGCTATGTTCAACTGGATTTTGGAAAAACTCCCTCCTTGTGTGGGAAGTAACCTTCTTGATTATCCAAGAAAGAGTAAACACTGTTAGAATTCGTTGAATTTAAAGCCTGCAATCAATGATTGGCCATGATAGACTTCATAAAAATCTTTACACAAATGTCTGAACTTTCTGACTAAAAAACCCTTGATATTTAAAGATTATGAGTTGTTTTTGAATTGTTGGTGCTCAGAAGTAAATCAGATCAATACAAATTTGCTCTTTCATTGAGATGTCCATTGGATTGCATTTACAGAGACTGTAAAAGCTATAAAGATTAATGTACATGTGAAGATCAGTACTAATCATCTTTGAATTCTGGTATCTTATATGGACTGATTTTTTAAAAGTAATAATTGCTTTAATAAAACAAAAAAGGAAAAGGAAAACAAAACTTACCAAGTACAAAAAGGGAGGGAAACACAAATGATAATTAAATGCAGTATATACCCACACAATTTATAGATTATACATTTTAAAAGTTATGTAGCTCAATTTTGAAATGGAATGATGGCTCATAAACTCATAGTCTTTGTTATCCATATATTAATGGTCAGAATGAAGGGATAAAAAAAGTGAACTTCAACACTTAGTACAGATTGGTGA
Organism: Diadophis punctatus similis; assembly: GCA_023053685.1. Lineage (NCBI taxonomy): Eukaryota > Metazoa > Chordata > Lepidosauria > Squamata > Dipsadidae > Diadophis > Diadophis punctatus. Next base: position 55,159,324 of record JALIGW010000005.1, read on the forward strand.
ATGGTTTTAACTGGGAATAACTGCAATAACAGACTAATACTAATTTGGTATGACTCATAAATATGATTGAAAGACAATAAACTTTTAAAAAATAGTAGTCAATTATACCTTCACCCTCCATGAATTTTACAATCTCTTTTAAAAATTTGTGGTATCTCCTTAGGATAGAAAGACTTACTCCTCTTAAGTCATTTTTCTATGCCACACAATAATATGATCAGAGCTCTCCAGATATATATGGCAAAGCATCTTCTTGTGATGCCAAATAATGGAACCAGAGCATAGCCATCAGTGATGTTCAACGATCAATACAGATATTGCAGGTTTACTTACTAATTCTTATATGGAAGGTTCACTGTTTGGGTAGAGATGCTATGAATTAAATCGTTGTAGCTTATGTAAGCTTCAAGCTATGGCTTATTCTCAAAGCTCTTGCCACAATGTGTTTGTCTTCATGTTGTTAATTCAAGGAATTTGTCTGTGGGTTTTTTTTCAACATGTGCTTTGTTTTTGAAGACTGGCATGAACAGGTTTCCTAAAATGGAACCTAGAGACTAAGAAATCACCTGGGAGGAATGCAATATTTTAAAACCGCCTCTGTGCCATATAAATTGAGCAGTCTGCAGACACAAAAGCATTCTAATGAATAAATGATATGGTTCATGAATAATATTGACTTTTTAGAAACTTCTTGAAATATTACTTAGCATTTGGGGCAGAATAACAGTTCAGTTTCCACAGACAAAATTCTGAATCTGCAATTCTATGCAGATGTTTGGGAGTTAAATCGTTCAGCCATACCTTGGTAAATCTACATTAAGAATGTTCTTAATGAAGGCTAGATAACAGAAGTTAAAACTCAAAGCGCTGAGATTGTTTCTGCATCTATATATTTTTTTCTAAATTATACTCTTCAAGTATAATTCAAGAGGCACATATGTGGGTCAGTTATGTTATAAATAACAGAAGTCATGAATGAGAAGTCATGTTTTGCAGTGCATCTGGCTAAAAAAAATAACTTGTGGAGTGTACTGCTTTCATTTTTTGTGGCTTTATTGTTATTTTTAAACAAACGAGACCTGCATGCTATTAAAAAGTAATATGGTTCCTTGTAGGAGACAATATTTTATTTTATGATTAGATATTATAAATTCAACTGAATAGATCAACCTATTAGATAATTAGTGCTGTTCATATTTCATTTTTTTCTGTAGGTCCTAAATCCCTTCATTTTTAGATGAGTAGATGAGTCCAAATGTTTATTTTGTAAGACTGGAGCGGTGACTAGTCTGTTCACATTGTCTACTCCATGAATGAGAGTATGTATCTTTAGTGTCTCTCTTGTTCATTTTAAGTTGAAAGGCTTTAAACAACTTTTACAGCTCTATCATGTAGTTGTTGAGGCACAGTGACCAGTAAAACATTCAGTCAACATTGTATAATGTATAGTAGGTCTAGTAAATATACTAGAAAGAAGGTGTTTCTTTCTTATTTTTCTTTGAAGATGTATTGCTTCTCATCCAAGAAGCTTTATTTGTTATTCGCACTTCTTCAGCTCTGATTGGATGGTGGGGAATGGAAGGATTTATACAAAAGCACTTTGGGACAACCATGATCTGGATGACTGAGAATCTCATAAACATACTAGAAGGAAGAATTGTCCTATCTATTTCACTATATAGTGTTTGATGGAGGCTGTGAATCTATTGATTAAAATAGGGAAAGGTGGAGCGTGGGAATTTATTGATCAGAATAGCAAAGCAACAAAGTAACGTATTCCCTATATAATAATTTTCTTAGTTCACAACCTAGATTGGTAATTGGGTTTTGTTTACCTGGAAAATTATACATAATTTATAAATATAAAAAATGATGATGAATGTGTTTGCTGTGTTGAGCACTTGATATTTTTGGTTGGTATGATTATAGCCATACTTAACAGTCATCCATTTCAACTACATTATGATTTCAGCAAAAATAAACAAACTAAAACTGTATAGACCAACAGCAGGGCTTATTACTTGGGCATTGGTTAATGGAATAAATTCCAGATTCAAACAAAAAAATATTGTTCCTTCTGTACATTTATGAATGTTTCGTGTTCAGTTAAATTCTTCCCAGGATATCAGTCCCTGCATATTTTTTTTTCTGGAACAATTGTCAAACAACCAGGAATGTTCAAAGCCGGTGACAAGATTGTTTTCAAAGGAGGCAAAATGTTCCTTGCTTAAAATACAGTGTGCATTTTTTTAAAAAAAGGATGGGTTTATCATGCAGATGCACATGTTAGGTTGCTTTCTTAACAAGTACGACTCGGTACAGATAGGAAGATTTTTCTATGTTGCTTTCATGCTTCACTTTTTCTCATGCTGAAAGAACAGCAATAGCAGCTTCTCTGTAACAGTTTAATTTTATACAGAGACAGCTCAGTGCAACTGGCATTGCACTGTTTTGAGGACCTCATGTGGTAGATAGAAGACAGCTGTTTTCTCTGTACATTACATCTGAAGATGCAAGGCCCAATTTTAAAGTGTTAAATGTCTATGGAGATTCTCAGTAATCCAGGTCATGGTTCTCCCAAAGGTGCTTTTTCAAGAGGGAACTAGACTTTCTAGTTTTTCTTTGAAGATGTTTCACTTCTAATCCAAGAAGCTTCTTCAGCTCTGACTGGATGATGGGGAACGGAAGGATTTATATTCCTTGCAGACAGCTGGTCATTTGTATGAATTGTATCTAAAATAATGCAAATGACCAGCTGTCTGCAAGGAATATAAATCTTTCCATTCCCCATCATCCAGTCAGGACTGACGAAGATTCTTGGGTGACAAGGGAAACGTCTTCAAAGAAAAATCAGAAAGTCCAGTTGCCTCTTGAAAAAAGCACCTTTGGGTTCTAAAGTGTTAGGAGAAACTAATACAGATGATTAGTGAGTATTAGATAGAAAAGAGGTTAAGATTGTTAGCATAGATAAATTAAAACAACATAATATGAAATATAGTAACACATATAAAATACTAAATTAGCTAATCCAAAAAATTGCACTCTAGTGATTTTCCTTGATTATTTGCTATCAGTGGTACAGAACTGAAATCAAAATGGATTCCATTTCGCTCAACAGAATCTGCCATTATAGACATCTAAGACCAGATCAAATGTAAACAAGCTAGAACATATGAAATAAAAGAAGATGAAAAAGAAGACCAAAGACTACCAGATCAAGAAATATCACCTAGAAACAAGGAATACAAGGAAGCACTGGAAATCACAGAGCACCAAATAACAGTTATAGCCACGAAGATCAACAGATATGAAGCTCAAATTGCAAACGATGGGCAAAATCTCTAATTGAAGTTGAATTAGAAATGTTTCTACCAATTCATCAATAGACAGATTGCAATGAACTGAAGAACTGCAACGTCTGTCAAAGAAGAAACAATTCAATTCTGGGTACAGCTATGGTGCAACCCCAAAAATATCACAAGATTGTAGCTTGGATAAAGGAGGTGGATAATAATAAAAAAAGAAACTGCAATGAAGTAACTTATAATAAGAGCAGAAATGGTGAAGAAAGGGATAAGGAAGATCAAGAATTGTCAACATCAAATAAAGATGAACTGCATGACTTTTGATTTAAATATCTGGTCTACACTCATTCATTGCTCTGGAGTTTGCAAGGTGATAAATTGAAGATTGGTTCACCTCTGATGGAGGTATCTGCTCCAACAATAGGGGCAGCCCCAGGAAAATACAGTCCAATTATCTGCTTAGCAAGAACTTTCAAATTACTATCTGGTATGATAAGTTGTTGCAGTCCAATAGCATCTAAGTTGAAAACAAGCTTCATCCACCTGACCAGAAAGGAAACTGCCCAAACAGCAGAGGAACAAAAGATCAGCCTCTAATTGATAAGATGATTTGGAAAACTACGGTGGGTGGCTGCAGGAGAGTTTGTAAAAAATCAAGATGGTAGCTATGGCTACAAGATCAAAGTCCCTCCCCTTTTAATGTACAACATGGCTGCCATCTTGACTTTTCTCCCTACCCTGCAGACACCCCTAGGATGAGGAATTCTTTGTTACCACAGGAACCATGACAGTTTGGGCTGGGATGCTATTTCTAGTTCTTGTTCTCAGTAATGGAATGGTTGCTAAGAATTTGGAGAGGCAAAAATGACAAGTACTTTTAGAAACAATATGATTCATATTCGAAGAGGACCTTAACATCTATCATAGACCTGAGTCGCCTGTGTGCAGGTCCACAGCTACAGCTCCCAGTGTATCCACACCTGCTGCTTTGTCGCTCGCCCATTGCCACAGGACTTTTCACAGGTCTTGGGGCGGATGTCAAGACTTGCGGCTAAATTGGATTAAAGTGAGGGAGAGGTGCACATAGTCAGCCTCACTTTCTCTTCCCAGATTCCATCTTGCTCCAAATAGCAGGACAAGAGTCGAGACAGTTGGAGATGGGCTGGGCGCAGTGGTTGACCACGGCGTCTTTTGTGTCTTGCTGTGATCTTAGCGTACCACATCGCTTGCAGAGACTGCCTTCATGACCATTGTCCTATTCTAGTAGATTTCATCCACTCAGTCCGCCGGAATCTGTCTTCACATGCTCGGGATAGACAAGTCCCTATCTCACTGAAGATCAATATCCCAACGGCTACTCTCAACCTGGTTTGGCCAGCCTGTCGAAGCTGTTGCCCGGGGTGTGGCCGCTGCGCATGCTACAGCCGCTAGGAGCCACAGGTGAGAGCTGAGTGACAGGTGGGGACCAAAGGTGAATGAGCTGCCCTAAAAGCTGCTCTAGAATGAACTGCCGTAAAAGGACACGACATGCCCCTACACCAGAGGTGCTACCCATCCCTGAACACACCATGCACTCCAGAAACAATATATTGTCCTGATTAGTGTATTGGAATAGTTGAAAGTAACTAATATTGAATCAAACTCTCTTCTGATGTTAGTTGGGCCTGATAGCAGCTGGAGTCCAATGTATCTGGAAGACAGCAAGCTGAGGAACTGATCTATTTCAATTATGTTCTCCCAGAACCTTTAGCAACCTGTGACCTTATCATTATAGCCAAATGTTAATGTCCAATTATTTATCTCCTAATTATTAGGAAATACATTTGTGTCTGAAATTGACACAGATTTATTATAGACAAGCCACAGAGCTTTTAATGACAAAGATAAAATGTGCTCAAATACAACTGAACAAAATTGCATTCTTATCTGGCAGGAGTGAAGGAGAAACTGTATTATCATTGACTTCACTTTGTGCATTCTTTGCCTCAGGCATTAAGTCCAAAGTCACTAACTATATTCATGATTGCTTTAAATTTTACACACTCTGTTCATCATGCCCACTACAGCTGTAAAGGCATAATGAATAGAGGACACTTGGAACTTGGTTCTTGTCATTCAGGCTCTTTTGTTGCAAGCACTGTGTATAAAAATGTCAAGAACGTGACAATTCACCATGTTCAGTTATTTGTTATCCTTTCATATGATGTCATACGGGGGCAAGCTGCAATCTTGTTCACCACGGCCAAAACCTTTGTGAGCATTTTCTGTCAAAAATAAAATGCTGCAAAAATCTGGACAGCCATTAAAGTCAGTGCTTCAGAAACTTTTTCCTTCGTTGTACAAAACCACTTATCTAAGGTGACCAGACGTCCCGCTTTTGGTGGGACAGTCCCGCTTTTTAATAATTTGTCCTGCGTCCCGCGGCGTTTCAAAAAAGTCCCGCTTTTGAATTTGAATTTGTGCAAAGCAGGAAGCAGCCTGAGAGCTGGGGCGGGCGCCCCACATGCTTAGCGGCCGAGCCAAGCCCTGCACACCCCTCTGCCTCCTGCCTTGCCTGCCTCCTCCTGCCAGGTGGGGAGGGAGGGCAGTGGCCCCTGCCAAGTGCAGCGCATGGAGGCGGCAGGCAAGACGTCCCCAGCACACCTGTTAATCCGGCCGGCCACGTGACTACAAGTGCGGCACGGAAGCCGCTGGTGGCCGGGTGGGCAGTAGCCCCCCGGGCGGGTATAGGGCCAGGCCTGCGCTTGGAAGGGGCCACTGCTCTCACTGCTCTCCCTCCCTGCCTGGCTGTAGATGTCCGCCTGGCCTCCCAAAGCAGCGCTGCTGCAGTACACTTTTGTTTCACGGCGGGAGAAGGAAGAAAGCGGGCAGCGAGACCGGCAGCCTCTTCCAAATGCAGGCCTGGCTGTCTCCCCACACGGAGGGCTGCTGCCTGGCTGGCTGGCAGCAGCTTCTGCAATGGAGGCAGCACGTGGCTGTGAAGAACCCTCACCACCCGCCCTCCCAAAGCACCACAGCCGCAGTTTGCTTTCTTCCTTCTCCTGCCGCTGTCCCTCTCCGGGCCAGACGCAGGTGAGGCGAGCCCCGGCCATGGCAGCGGTAAGGGCTGCGATGAAGGGGGGTGTTTGTGGGGGGTGCACAAAGCTGCAGGATAAGAGAGACGGACCCCTCCTGTCTTGCTCCCTTAGAAACCCCCCTGTCAATGGTGTCCCGCTTTACAAATATTAAAATTTGGTCACCTTACACTTATCAGAAAGTCCTTCTTTAAATGTTCCAGCTATGAATGTGTAAAGAGTTTGTGTGTTGTATCCAAAGAAAAAAAACACTTTTACCCGGTTTTGGGTAATTCCCCCAGGTTGGGAAGCACATCATTAAGTTACTTTACAAACTTTCACAAACGTGTTTGCAATATCTTCACCATAAATCTTAATACATTTCTCTTTGTAATTAATTAACATCCACATATAATGAAAGCTATTTTTCTTGTCCATTAATGACCTCCAGAAATGTGGAGATTTCTTTCTTTCTTTCTTTCTTTCTTTCTTTCTTTCTTTCTTTCTTTCTTTCTTTCTTTCTTTCTTTCTTTTCAGAACTGTTTTGTCTGACTTCATCAGTGGGTTTGAGTGGAAAGTAATGTAATAGAAAGGAATCGAACACACCTATGTAAATAGCACTAAAATTCTAAAAAAGGGTATGTTACACAAAAGCGGAAGAATGGCAGAAATATTTAGAAAAATCAACTAAAATTTGTGCAGTATGTCAGCATGTCCAAGCACAGCATAGTAATCGCTAGAAGTGAGAAAACAAAACACAGGAAATTGAATAGGTTAAACTAACCAATGTCTTGAATAGAACACAACACAACATAGTGCAAGATACTATCACAGCCTCGCTCCCAATTTCCTATCATAAAAACAGTAGATGTCAGAAAATAAAAATTGGCCCCTGATACTCCTCTTCCATGTCATATAAAGCAAGAGCTCTCCACACCCACCCATGCCAGCAATATAACCAAGAATGGAGTAGAACCTGAAGTCTTCCAGAGGTTGCTGAATTATAATTCCCAACACCTCCAGCCAGCATTATAAATAGTTATGGATGTTGGGAGTTGTGGTTGAAGGCACACAAGTTCCTACTTCCCTGGACCAAAGAGAGAACAACTATTTATGAGCTAAGCCTCAATTGGCAACTGGAATCAAGAAACAGTAAGTAGAGTGTTGGAAGATATTCGTTCGGCAGTTTCTGAAGAATGATGCTGGTGGACAGGGGAAGAGGGAGCAATTTCCTAACAGTAAGATCAGTTCAACCATGGAACCAATTACTCAGAGGAAGTGGTAAGCAATTTTTCAAAGCCTCTGTTCCAGCAGGCCTAGATAATCATAAGTCAGGGGTACTTAAACTTAGAATCCCAAAGTAAACAAGGGTTTGGTCCGAATAGCCTCATTATAGAGGGTTGGTCCTGGTAACTGTACAGTTATATTATATCCATTAACTTAATATTTAAACAGTAATGTGATGTTTTCACAAAAAATAGAACATTTATTGGGAATCAGCACTTTGGAGTTTGCCAAGAGTCAATATCCTAGAAGTGTCATCTCCAAACTGATGCTATTCAGTTATGTTGGACTTTAGTTCTCAAACCACTTTGACTTGTTGGCTTTCTGTTCTAAGCTATATAGCACCGCCAGCTTTACAAAGGGAAGATACACAAGTGAGAAAATATAGAAAAATTATGAACAACTCACTCCTACGGGTGCATGCCGACCTTCCTCATTTATCATACCCAATTAGCCAATATATCTATCAGCCATGCTACTGGGAGACTCACCCTCAAAGTAAAGATCTGCTGCTTACACAAGATATTGACACACTGAAAATAAAAATGGGACTTACTTTACAGTCGTCAGGGCTCATGAATTACGATAAAATTCAGAACAAAATAGCAACTACCGCTGACTGATTATATGAAATCAAGTCAGTATTAATACTTAGTGATCACAAAGATTTTTCTCCAGGAGGATCTATTTCCAATGTCTTCTAATGCTATACTCATCACCTTATTGTAATCAAGTCCAATCACCATGTTCCTGTTCATCTTCTCTTTCTTTCTAGCTTTTGTAGCATTATAGACTTGGGAGAACTAGGTTTTCACATAATTTGTCTGAAATATAATTTAAGCCTGGTTATTTGTGCATCGAGTAAGAAATCTTGCTTATTTGATCATCAATTTGTTCATTTTCTTGGCTATCCACAATATTCTAAGGAGTCTTTTCCAACATGAAAAATTTGATTGGGAAGTGAAAAAAAAAGTCATTCTTGAAGCGATATGGAGGCATATAGATTTAATAAATAAAATTCAAAGGTAGTTTTTCTATCCTGCTTCTTTGGCAACTCCAACAACTACTGTAGCATCCTTAAAACTGCATCTTATGTATTATTTCACCATATCCAGAAAAAGCAGGAAATAGTTTTCAGAAATGCATTTGAATAGATACATCTATTTGTTGAATATTCTATCAGGCTTGGAATTGTTCCCATAAAACCAAAACTAAAATCAAGGAGTGTTATTTATGTGTTTATATTAGCCTGTTCATTTGTGCCTGTATGGTCTAATTCAGTAGTAATCACTTCCTTTTCCAGTCCTTGCCATTTTCCCCCTAAGGCACCTTAAAACAAACAGTGTCAGCCTTGCAAGATAGCCCAAACAGGAAGCACGCCCAGATGAACCAATTCTATTTACTGTAAGGTTACAATAACAGAATGTTGAAATCCTGACAATACATTTCTCCCTCATTTTCTTTGCATGAAGCAAAGAAACAGGGAGTGGCCCTTCTAAGACATTTGCTACACCCACATTCCTGCTGTGGTCCAAGATTTTTATTTTTATTTTATTTATCTATTTTGTCAAACATGTACAGGATAGTAGTTGTTTGTATAAACATAACATAAGTAAAAAGCTCTGATAAAGGAGGACAATAGGACAGTAGGACAGGGACGGTAGGCACAGTGGTGCGCTTAAGCATGCCCCTTACAGACCTCTTAGGAATGGGGAGAGGTCTACTGTAGACAGTCTAAGGTTAAAGTTTTGGGGGTTTGGGGAAGAAACCACAGAGTCAGGTAGTGCATTCCAGGCATTGATCACCCTGTTGCTGAAGTCATATTTTCTACAGTTGAGTTTGGAGCGGTTTACATTAAGTTTGAATCTATTATGTGTTCGTGTATTGTTCCGGTTGAAACTGAAGTAATCATTGACAGGAAGGACTTTTTGATATATGATTTTATGAACTACATTTAGATCAGATCGGAGGTGACGTAGTTGTAAATTGTCTAATCCCAATATTTCAAGTTGGTGGAATAAGGTATTTTATTGTGAGCAGAGGAGTGGAAGACTCTTCTTGTGAAATATTTCTGGGCTCTCTCGATTGTATTAATGTCTGTTATGCAGTGCGGCTCCAGGTGAGCTGTATTCCAGAATTGGTCTAACGAATGTTTTGTATGCTCTGGTTAGCCAGAGAAGAAGCTACACAAGATTAGATTAACAACTCTTAGTGCCTTTTTGGCAATGTTGTTACAGTTGTTACAGTGGACTCTAGCACTTAGGTCATTGGATATGAGTACTCCAAGGTTTTTGACAGATAAGATGCATCTTATCAGATTGTTTCCCTGGTTTTGGTTCTTCCCTCTACATCCCACAGTCATTCCCACATCCCACTACAAATAGGCAACATTTGGCTGGATGGAAATCAACATTTTTTCAAGGGGGTCACTATGCCCAGAATAAGTAGGGTGATGGGTGGGTTCACAGAAATAGATGCAGTAGGGAGGGAGGATTGATGGAAAATGTGCGGGATTTCTTTGTTGCAGTTCCTTAGACAGTGTTAAGCTTAAAACTCACATTATTTTATTTTCCCTACCTTAAAAGGCAGAGAAAAATGTCACATTATTTTTCATTCGTTGCGATTATAGACACTTCAGAAACCTCCAATAAAGAGGTTCATTATCTCCACCAAATAAATAATTTAAATGACTCCATTCCTTCTTTCACAAAATAAAATCTGAATTTGGTGGAAACTTCTGAAAAAAACTGTGGGAACCGTTCCTACACTCTTCAAGGGGTGAAGCTTTGATATCATGTTTTGCATCCCTGCTCTTGAATAATGCAGTGTTACTTTGAAATCTGTGGGTAAAGAATGTGGCAGCTAACAGAAATGGCTGTGAAATAAGATTCATAGAGAAAGTAAGTTCAGTACACTTCAGTGGCATGAAAGAAACACAAACAAGAGTGCCAATTCACAGAGGTATTTATTCTTTCAAACTTTGATTCTGAATAACTGTGTAGTTAAAGAGATCAACTGGATTCAATTTCCATTTGTTTCAAAAAATATTAATTTTCAAATGGTAAAGCATGCATATCACAGAGCAGCAAAGTGAAGTTCATGCCCATTGTTACAGAAGGTAAATTAAAATGAAAGATATTCAGAGCTTTGCATAGCAACATTATTGCTAACCTGTTCTCTCTCTGAGGTATGATTACTCTGGGGTATGTGTTACTGGACTTTGATTTCTTTTCAATTGAAATATTATCATCATGTCCCTCTGTTACAACTTAACATTTTGCTGCTTTGTTTGTTGATAGGAGAGTCACGCCTTCAGTGGCTTTACCGGATCTGCAAATGGTTTTATAGCATGTACATCTTGCCTGATCAAAGCCAGCTAGAAACACACCATATAAAAATGGTGATCCTTGGTGCTGATATCACTTAACTCTTTTTAAATTATCTAAAACATGTTCCACCCCTTTCCAGTGAATAGAAATGCTGAAGCTCTAAGTGGCTTAGATTATGCAAAGAATCTCATATTGATGCACCAGTTCAAATAAATGCAAAGAATATGTGTCAAGGGCCCTGAAGCCAGTGAGTTAACAATTCAGCAAACTTTACATGAAGCAGAAGTTTAAAGGCTCAACGGACTTTGGGGGAAAAAAACTTTCTATTTTTTTTAATGAAGCCTGCAACAATAAACCTGATCACATAAAGACTTGAGAACAAAGCATGGTAGTAATTTTATTTATGTGTAGATCATAATATATATTTTAGACAAGTGAGACGAATAGCTACACCCTGCATAAGATACTATATTTTAGCATTTTGAGAGAAATTAACCCCTATTTATTTCTTGGTTTGTTTCCTAAACACAGCTGTTCCCACTTGGACTACCAGATCTGGGCTGCCACACTTGACAATTAGCAGAGGACGACTAAGAGCTGGAGTTTTCTGTATCTCATCTACATCTGCCATGTAATGGTCACCAGGATTTTGCTGCTCAGATCTGGCAGCCTTAGTTCCAACCACTCTGAACAGGTGTATACAGAATTATACTAAATCCAGCCAAACAATTATAAAGTTTAAAGGTTGATTTTGTTGATGTGCCATCAAATTATTGTCAATAGATACATTTACTCCATGACAATCTTTGCTTAGCCTTGGTCATTCAGATCTTCCAATGGTGCCCTCATCATCATTGTAACTGAATCTATCCACCCTGCTCCTAGTCATCCTCTTCTCCTTTCCTGCCACATTTCTCAAAATCAGAGCCTTCTCCAGAAAGCTAAGTCTTCACATAAATGTGTCTGATGTAGGATGATCTGAACCTGTTCTTTTGTGTCTAAAGTGAGAATTCTGGATTGATTGTTTGATGAGGAATTTATTTGCTTTCTTAGATGTCCGTGTTATTCTCAGGAGTCTTCTCCAGCACCAAAGTTCATAAAGAAGCAAAAGCTTTTAGAAAAAAATAGGTAAATTGGCAGCGAGGTTTATACACAAATTATCTCCATCATACTTTGGACTCTCAACCTGCAGACTGGACACCTGCATAAAGTAAAAAATACATATGGTTTGCATGGTACAGTGTGCAGTATGATTTATTATTCCTAAGTCCCCAATGAGATTCCTTCCATAATGTTATAATTGCTAAAATAAAATAAATATAATTTCTAAATTAAAGACAGTCTACAATCATCTTAATTTCTGCCAACAGAAAAATCTTGAAATAAAGAAGCAAAAATCATTGTTTTACCCTAAAATTCTACAATAACTATAAAAACACTCGCCCCTGTCCACATTAACCAAAACTAAAATAAATGAATTGCAGCTTGTTTGAAGTTTGGGTGGAGGTTGATTGGTCTGATTTTCTGCAAAAAACAAACAAACCCAAGATTGTAGAAGCAACTAAAAAGCCATCCAGACATATTTCCTTCAGAAAGATCATTTTAAATGATTGCAGCCCAGAAGACAGCCAGTGAAATATTTTTCCCACAAATAAGAAAACAGCATGATTTCATGCTTCAGAATGTGCAGCACCTCAGAAATAAACTAGCTTTGCAGTGGCTTCAAATGTACCACAGATAAACTGAAAACAAGTGGGCTCAGGTTTCAACCAGGGATGACATCAAAGGATCACAGGTGCACAGAACCAATCAAGGAACAGGGATCTGCTCAAGACAATAGACTTAGGCATGTAGTAACAGTTTTACTTCTCTGGAAGTAAAGAATTTGCTGTCTGCACCAATTGTAGATGAAACTTTCCCCTGAAGTCAAAAGAAATATTTATCCCATCTGTTTTGATTTAGCATCTGCATACTTTCCAAATAGGAGGTAGGAATTGCTTAAATCGGGAGTGTATACAATCCCAAGGTTTTATATATAGCCTCCCTCAAAACCTTGCATGGAGCCCTTAAGGTCACTTCAAAAATTGTCAAGCAATTGCATTGTTTTGGGATAGAAAGCAGGAAATATGACACACGTGGAAAGTAACCATATTACCATAAAAAGTGCAATTAATTAAAATATTGCTTTCTGACAAGATGAGAATAACTCTCACTAGAGGCGAAAATAGATCTTTACCTGGAATTCTGACATTAGAAATGAAACCGCAGTTTAAAGTTCTAAGTAAAAATATTTATTTCGGTACAAAAACAATAAATCCTCATTAATTACATCTCTGTTACAAAAGGCACGTCTTGCTTCCACAGAAGCTAGGATCAGAAGGAAAGAATGGAATGCACACATGCGTACTAGGAACATATCAATCACGTGCTCAGGAATAAACCATTATAATGATAGGGATGCTTCTCCCTGCATATACATATAACAGGCAATATAAAAATCACTGCCTGACACTTTCATCCTATCTCTGTTTGCTTATTTGATTTCTTTCTACCTAATTCTCTGAAAGGCAAAATATCTAATTGCTCCCCTGCCTAAAGTGGAAAAAACTAAGATCAGATATTCTATATATTCTTTGTCCATCTTAGGGAATAGTAAGGGGGGTTGTATTATAAGAGAAGGGTTGAATAAATAATTTAATTTAACCACAAGCATTTAGTTTGTTGCCATGTTATAGCTTTAGGGCCAAGTTCCTATTTGATCAGTCTGACTATGAGACTATTGCTAACACACCCTTGTGTTTCAAAAAAATTACCAAAATGTTTTAAACAACTAAAGGATTAAAGCTCAACATTACATTTCTAACATTTAAATTAATAGGTATATAACTTACAATAATTTTTGAAGTAACAAATCTATCTAAGCTGTTTTCTTTAGAAAATGAAAGAAGAAATGCAAAATAAAGTACAGGACTTGCAACAAGGAAGCTAGAACGACTTTATTAGTCATTTTAGCAGGAATATTTTATACTTTGCTGTTTTCCCTTTTGACATTGCATAGAATGCCAAGGAAATGGGTGAAATATTAAGTGTTTCATACTTTGATGTTCCATTTTTGGAAATATGTGGTCCCTTTGTTAGATATATTTTGTACATATACTGTTTTGACATATGCTTATCTTTGTATATTTAATCTTATATTGTGTATGTTATTGTTTTATTTTAAATTGTGATTTGCCCAGAGTTGCATTTGGAGATGGGCAGCATCTAAATCTAATCAAATAAATGTATAAATAAATAAAGTCAAACTCAAAGTATTCTTAAATTCAGAAAAAACTAATGCTGGATTAAAATCAATGTTTACATTGTCTTTCATGTTTTGCAGAATAACATTTACCAGGTATGCAAAATAGCACAATGTTTATAATAAGAGCCTTGTAATTAGAAAGTTGTGATGTGTGTGTGAGAGAGAGAGATGACAGTCAGTTTGGTGTAGTGTTGAAGGTAGTAGGGTAGAAACAGGGAAACAATTTCTTAAAATTTAGCAATAAAACTGAAGAGATTTGTTAACACTGACTTGAAAGCACATACACACCCATGTACATAGGCACAGACACACAGTCACACGCAGACACGTATGTCCAGGTAAAGCCATAGGAAAGAAAGTGACGGGAATAAACTATTGGCAAAGTGTTTCTATTTTCTTAAACCAGTGATGGTGAACCTTTTTTCCCTTGGGTGCCGAAATAGTGCGTGTGCGCGCTATTGCACGCGCGTGCGTGCCCACACCCATAATTCAAAGCTCCTCACTTGCCCCACCCTCCTGCACATGTGTGCGTGACCCCCCTCACTCCCCCATTTCCTGACTTCCAGTGGGCCCGGTGGGCCCATTTTTTGCCCTGCCCAGGCTCCAGAGGCTTTCTTGGAGCTTGGGGAGGGCAAAAACACTCCCCCATCACCCTGGAGGCCCTCTGGAGGCCGAAATCGCCCTCCCAGAGCCTCCGCACGAGCCAAAAATCAGCTGGCGGGTACGCACATGCGCACTGGAGCTGAGCTAAGGCAACGGCTCGCGTGCCGGCAGATATGGCTCCGCGTGCCACCTGTGGCACCCGTGCCATAGGTTCACCATCACTGTCTTAAACCATCTTACAGCCAAGGTAGCATAAGGATTGCCAGAAAAGAGCTTAGGAGTGCAGCATGGAAAGTCCAGAGTCCATACCTTTTCATTTTAGTGAGCATAAGATAGGTATTCCTGCAATTTTATTATTATTATTTTTACTCACAGAATGCATTTTTATCCTTCAGCTTGATGAGTTTCCAGAGAAACTTACAGAATAATAAAAAACACATTGTCCTTCAATTTTACAAGCGAAACAGATTTGGCATAGAAAGAAAAGAGGATTGTGAAAGAGAAGGAAATAAGGGCACTTTGACATTACTATCTTTTCTATTCTGCAGCTTTTGGTGGCTACAACAGAGCTGTTCTGCTTCTTCACTTTTGCTTTTCCCTAGTCACTTTACTTTGTCATCAGTGTAGTAGATAAGATGCTGTATAGAGCAAAACTTTACACTGATTCATTTGTTTCTCTTCTGAGCTTTAGGGAGGGTAATGTATAAATCATAAATGCAAATTCAGTGGACCAAACAAATCTTTTAAATAAATGGTGTTCTCATAATTATACCTTTCCTATTTTGAATCTTAAACTTCCCTGTTATAGATTTGCATTGTTTAAAAATGGTTTAGTTATTCCTTAAATAAAATTGAACTGTTTATGCATGCTGTTCCTGTAAGGTAACTGCTTCCAAGATAAAGGAAGAGCAGAGGTGGCACGGCAGTTGAAGTGCAGTACTGCAGGCCACTTTAGCTGACTGTGATCAGCAGTTCAGCTGTTCAAATCTCACCGGCTCAGGGTTGACTCAGCCTTTCATCCTTCCGAGATTGGTAAAATGAGGACCCAGATTGTTGGGGGCAATATAAATATACATTGCTTAATGGTGTAAACCGCTTACAGAGTGCTTGTACTATGAGGCGGTATATAAATCTCACAAATAAATAAAAGCATTCATTATTTTGAATATATGGTATCAAATATGCATTCAGAAATGAAGAAAAAAACTTTGATGGTTGACAACACTAATCCTATCGTTCCACAAGACATAAAGTTACTGTTCTTTTTTCAGGTTGAATAATAATTTTTAAAATGTTTTTGAAGCTGCAATTATATTTTCAAATTTAAACAAAATGTTTTTAAACAAACTGTGTAATGCCACAAACAGCCTCTTCATAATCTTAAGAAATGTTTGCTTGCTTGTTCCCTAAATGCTCCAGTCTGAATTGCAAATCTTCAGAAAAACAAAGTAACAGAATTACAGATGTATACAAGAATTTGATCTTGATCACTTCAGAGAGAGAGAGAGAGAGAGAGAGAGAGAGAGAGAGAGAGAGAGAGAGAGAGAGAGAGAGAGAGAGAGAGAGAGAGAGAGAGAGAGAGAGATTGGTCTAGTGGTTAAGGCACCAGGCTAGAAAATGGGAGACTGCGAATTCTAGTCCCACTTTAGGCATAAAGCCAGCTATGTGAGCAGCCTCAGTAAGGAGATAATGGCAAACCATTTCTGAAAATCTTGCCAGGAAAACTGCATGAGGTTTACCCAGACAGCTTTTAATGAAAAGAAGGACTAGGGGAGACATGATAGCAATGTTCCAATATCTCAAGGGTTGCCACAAAGAAGAGGGCTGCTGAGCTCTTGCCTTACAATCAGGAGGTTGTGAGTTCGATCCTAGGTAGCAGCAGATTTGGGTCTCCTGCTTGGGCAGGGGGTTGGACTAGATGACCTGCAAGATCCCTTCCAACTCTGTTAATCTGTTAATTATTCTCCAAAGCACCTGAGGGTAGGACAAGAAGCAATGGGTGGAAACTAAACAAGGAGGGAAGCAACTTAGAACTAAGGAGAAATTTCCTGACAGTTAGAACAATTAATCAGTGGAACAGTCTGAATAGAATAGAATAGAATTCTTTATTGGCCATGTGTGATTGGACACACAAGGAATTTGTCTTTGGTGCATATGCTCTCAGTGTACATAAAAGAAAAGATACATTTGTCAAGAATGGTTGTCATAGGGTTCAAGTAAGCAATCAGGAAACAATCAATATGAAATAATCGTAAGGATACAAGCAACAAGTTACAGTCATACAGTCATAAGTGGGAGGAGATGGGTGAAGTTTTTAAGAAGATGTTGGATAACCATTTGTCTGAAGTAGTGTAGGGTTTCCTGTCTAAGCAGGGGGTTGGAGTAGAAGACCTCCAAGATCCCTTCCAACTCTGTTATTCTATTATTCTCTTCTCTTCTCTTCTCTTCTCTTCTCTTCTCTTCTCTTCTCTTCTCTTCTCTTCTCTTCTCTTCTCTTCTCTTCTCTTCTCTTCTCTTCTCTTCTCTTCTCTTCTATTTATACCTTGTGATTTGAATCTATCTCCTAAAGGAAGAGCCAGAAATTGATGCCTGGAATTTATTTCTCTATTATGTTATTTATTTCTTTGTTCATTCATACATTCACTCACTGATTCACTTTCTTGCCAATAAGATTCATAAGCTCTTGGGATCCTATCCTGGTCACAAGCTGTGATTAGAGGGAGGTTACACCATGTAAGATGATCTCCTGGAGGATAAGTGGTAGCAGCAGTAATGGTCAAGCAGGTATACCCAGACAGGAAGGTTGTTATTGTTATTGTTGTTGTTGTTGTTGTTGTTGTTATTGTTGTTGTTGTTGTTGTTGTTGTTATTATTATTATTATTATTATTATTATTATTATTATTATTATTATTATTATTATTATTATTATTATTATTATTATTATTATTATTATTATTATTATTATTATTATTATTATTATTATTATTATTATTATTATTATCTGCTTGTCAGCCAGAAAAGATTGTAATAAAAACGGTGAGATTTGTGTGCACATTGCTAAAAGAATAGGATAATAAAATGATGGAACTGGAAGGTATTTTAAGTGTCACTTTTCCTCCTGGCTGAGTTACTGACTTGCTTCTTTCTTCTCTCTTCCAAAATCTCCCCATTTTCCACTTTCAGGCTACTTTTACTGGTCAGGATGATAGCAGATGAGGGACACTCTCGTGTCTAGTTGCTTTGCACTGATCACAATTCCAGCTTAACTCTTCATTTTATCAAATGCAGCAGGATGTTGAACTTTTCATTTGGCTAAAGCAGAACAGTTCAGCCTCCCCCCCCCCCTATCAAAAGTCGCAAATTCCATCAGCCCTATGAGAAATATTGAAAAGCATTCTTGTCAGCTGTCATCACCAGTCTGCCATCCATCTTTTCTTTCCAAATGTAGAAAATGAAGCCTATCCTCTTTTCTTGTCTCTTAAATGTTTCTTCCTGACCTTGATATTGAAGGAATATAGGTACACCATCTAGAGGATTTGAGAAGTTTTACATTAGGGGAAAAGAAATAATCTTGCTTTCATTATTATTATTATTTCTATAAATGAAAAATTCAGTCTGTTGGCTTTTTGAGATGAAATGTATCAATTTTCAGTCGGCAAATTTAAAAATATACAAAGAAATTTGTATGTTGCAAGTTAAATATGCAAAATGCATTTTTCTACAAAATAATACATGTTAAAACTCTCTTTTCGGATACATAAGGTTCAAAAGTACATTTATTTATTGAAGTGCATATAAAATAGATACAGTGAAAGCTTTTATGTTTTTACAGATCCTTGATACAGCACACTTTGCACAAACTAGACCAAGATTGCATTATTGGCATAGTGATGTTATGACACAAATAACTTCAACCATCTCATTGACATACCCTCCATTGCAATGGATGCATTCTCTATTTATTATTATTATTTGGGAGTCCTCCTAGATCCACAGCTAAAATTAGACCAACATCTTACAGCTGTGGCTAGGGGAGCCTTTGCACAGGTCCGCCTGGTGTACCAATTGCGACCATACTTAGAGAAGGAGGCTCTACTCATGGTCACTCATGCCCTTGTCACCTCTAGATTGGACTACTGTAATGCGCTCTACATGGGGCTACCCTTGAAGAGTACCCGGAGACTTCAACTGGTACAAAATGCAGCTGCGCATGCTGTGGTGGGTGTCTCAAGATACACCCATGTAACACCCATACTCCGCCAGCTGCATTGGTTACCCATTGGTCTCCGGGTGCAATTCAAGGTGTTGATTATCATCTTTAAAGCCCTACATGGCTTAGGACCAGGTTACCTCCGGGTCCCATCAGCAAAATAATGCCGGCTGGCGGGGTCTAGGAAGAGGGCCTTCTCTGTAGGGGGCCCTGTTCTCTGGAACCAACTACCCCGAGAGATCCGAATTATCCCCACCTTGCTGGCCTTCTGAAAAGCCATTAAGACATGGCTCTTCCTGCAGGCGGGATGAGTTTGAGACAATTTTTACATCTCAGGTCTCCCCCAGATATGCATGGTTTTGTTTGTTTGTTTTTTTAACTGTTTAAAATTGTTTTAAAGATTTTACTGTTTAGTTCTCTAAAATGCTGTACGCCGCCCAGAGTCCCTTGGGAATAGGGCGGCATAGAAGAATTCCTAAATAAAATAAATAAATAAAATAATAAATTAGTCTATTAAAATGAGATTCCATTGTATTAATACTCATAAAGCTTTTCAGCTGAATTTCCAACAGTTAGCTGTGGTTGATAAGGTGTAGAAAAGCCAAACTAACTGGGCGATCAGCATCTGGAATCCAGGCTGCAGACTTAGGTGTACATAAACGATGAAACACTTATCACATTCTTTCCTAGTTGCACATAAGGGCAATGTTTTTCAGTTGTGCCTTGCAATCATGTTGCAGAACACATGATGATAATATACTGGCATTTTAAGAGGCTGTAATTTTCTGTCTTTGATGCAATTATGCTGATTTAAATTGAATGCCACACTGATTTATACTGAAAAAAAATGATGGTATATGTGTATAATTGCCTGTGGGTATGCAGATACAGAGTTTAATGCCTCTGCTTGATTTTTTCCTTCACTATATTTAAAGACATTTCATTAAAGTCTAATTTGAGCTCTTTTTTAAAAAACCAAAACAAAAATACTTTTCCTTTCATTCCTTCTTATTCTGGCACATGATTCAGGATTTCCATAACTGGAAAATCTGGACATATGCATTGCAACATATGTTTGAATGTGATCTAGGCTGTAAATTATCCTAAAATGGATATGCAAAATTTATTTATTTATTTATTAGTGACATTTATATACCACCTCACAGTGCAAGCACTCTCTAAGTGGTTTACACCAGTGAGCAATGTATATTTATATTGCCCCCAACAATCTGGGTCCTCATTTTACCAACCTCGGAAGGATGGAAGGCTGAGTCAACCTTGAGCCGGTGAGATTGGAACCGCTGACCTGCGGATCGCAGTCAGCTAAAGTGGCCTGCAGTACCCCACTCTAACCTCGGCTCATCCACCAAGGATGCCCATGACCACATGTAGCTCTTTTGTAGACCCAGAACCACCTTGTCCTGGGTCTATGACAATTCATCACAGCCAACTCACCATGGCCAAGTTTCCATGGCCAACTCACCATAGCTAACTCACCACAGTCAACTTAACCCCGCCAACTTGCTGCAAGACAACTTGCCCCAGCCATCTCACCACAGAACAACTTGGTGCAGGACAAGAGTTACACCTAATATCAAAGAAATGGTGGAATAGAATCATTAAAGAAAGGATGCAAATGGAGGGACAGAGTGAAATGTGAATGATAAACATAAAAATAATTGTTATTTTAAATAATTAAATAGAATTATTAAATTATCCTGCAGCGAGTTGGCCATGGCGAGTGGTCCCAAAGCAAGTTGGCTGTGGTGAGTTGGCCACAGTGAGTTGGCCATGGTGAATTGGCTGTAGCACATTAGCTGTGGCAAGTTGTCCCATTCCCCCTGGCCCTCACCCCTCTTAGTAGATATAGCTAGTAGTTTTGTCCTCATCTTCTACTTTCGGAATGCTTAAGTAAACTGAGAATAAAATGAGCTTCTCAAGAATTGCAGATGCTAATTATCTGCCACAATGTCCTACGTTAACGACTACTTCAGCTTCAACAGTTTTACTGTTTAAACTTTGCTTATAATCATATATGCTTGACAAATAAAACAAATACAAATACAAAAAAAAACACACACACGCTGTTGAGACAATTCCCATTGTATGGAATTTTAAGCAGTGAATCTGCATACATTACAGAATAATAGAATTGGAAGGTACCTTGGAGGTCTTCTAATCTAATCCCTTGCTCAAGCAGTAAACCCTATACCAGTGATGGCGAACCTATGGCACGCGTGCCACAGGTGGCACGCAGAGCCATATCTGCTGGCACACGAGCCGTTGCCCTAGCTCAGCTCCAGTGTGAATGTGCGCGCCGGCCAGCTGATTTTTGGCTCACGCGGAGGCTCTGGGGGGCATTTTAGGCTTCTGGAGGGCCTCCAGGGGCAGGGGGGCATTTTCGCCCTCCCCAGGCTCCAGGGAAGCTTCTGGAGCCTGGGGAGGGCAAAATACGGGCCTACCAGGCCCACCGGAAGTCGGAAAACGGGCCATTTCCAGCCTCCAGAGGACCTCTGCGTGGACGGGGGAGGCCGTTTTCGCCCTCACCAGGCATTGAATTTTGGGTGTTGGCACTCGCACGTGCATGATAGAGCACGCGCACACACTTTCGGCACCCGAGGAAAAAATGGTTCGCCATCACTGCCCTATACCATTTCAGACAAATGCTTGTCCAATCTCTTCTTAAAAACTTTAAGATTTCCAAACATTAAAACCTCCAAATTCCCAAAAGGCAAAAAAAAGTAGGCCTTTGGCCCCAGATGCACTGGTAACTTCCTTCTTCCGTTTGCTTTCCCATCTGTTAAAAGAGAAAACAAAGGATGCCGTGTTTTTCTTTAATTGGTAGATAGAGCTGCAGTGGTGAAAACAAAGATGATTATTATTCTCACTTCAGTACTGTTGGATTGGGGTCTCCTTGGTGCTGACCTCAGAATGACTCAAGCTGTGTTTCTCTGATCTAAAATATAGAGTTTTGCTCTAGAAGGAGGCACAGGATAGGATGGTGCCAACACAGTCTGCTTGTTAGATATATTCAGTTGTGGAATATTATGTTTTCATGTTTGCTGTTGCATTTGGGGTTTAACAATCACAACCTGGCCACACCAATTAGCTCTCATAAATACTCTTTTTTGACATTATTAATATGGTTAATTCCTATTGCTATTTAAAACCATTATTGTTTTTATTTGATCTCATTATATGGGTTCATATATTTGCCCGTTATTTTCTCTTTATCTAGTCTTAGAATTTGTGTGGAGAACAGATCACATTTTAGGTCATATTTATGCTGAAATGTTGAAAATTCAAAAGGATTCACAAGCTTTGAAGCACCACTGTACATGTATTTCCACCTTTGGGTTTTAGTTTCTTTAATGTGGTAGCCCCCTATATTTTATTATTCCATCATCTTACATGAGCAATTGTACAATAAAAAGATTTTCCTGTAAACTTTTATGCTTATTTCATTTTTTTAGATTATATGATTTAATTTTCATATGTCTATACATAGCATACAAAACTTTTTACAGACCAAGGGCCACCATAGCCTACGAATGGATTACTGAAGACTGTTTAGAAATGGAACACGTGTATCAGGATAAAAGATTAATTACCGTATTTCTCAGAGTATAAGATGCACCGGAGTATAAGACGCACCTTAGTTTTGGGGGAGGAAAATAGGGGAAAAAAATCTGCCTACCAGGTATTCATCTGGCTAGCGTCCTTAGTCTGGTCAGCTTCAGCACATTATTTTATTCCCTGGTTAGGACTTAAAAAAACCTTCTTTGGAGAGAGTAACAATGAAAGAGCCTGCAAGCCAGGAAGAGCTGGGAAGATCGTTAGCACCTAGTTAGGGCTGGAAAAAAAGCTTCGAAAAAGCTACATTCAGAGTATAAGACGCACCCAAATTTTCAGCCACTTTTAGAGAGGAAAAAGGTGCGTCTTATACTCCAAAAATATGGTATGTGTTTACTTAATTGAAATTAAATATAGATAATATGATTATTATCCAGCAAAGCCACATAGTGCTTTATATTCTATATCAAAAAGATTCTTTGGATCATGCAGGATACAAGCATAATAACTGCTTTAAAGCAGCTGCTTCTTTTCCTGGGTTTAGGTGGCAGCTACAGAGGATAGCTAAAAGGGGAAGTAATACATAACTTAATATCTATGGAGATTCTCAGTAATCCACTTCATGATTGTTCCAAGGTGCTTTTTCAAAAGGCAATTGGACTTTGTTTTCCCTTCAAGACATTTCGCTTCTTGAGTGAAGAACTGAAGAAGCTTCCTGGATAAGAAGTGAAACGTCTTCAAGGAAAAACAAAGTCCAGTTGCCTTTTGAAAATGCATCTTTGGAATAATGCATACCTCCTTGAAGTGTCACATTTATATTCCTTAAAACACATATTGAATAACACTGTTTTACTCTCCTGTCATGCAATTAATGTTGTCCCTTTGCCACATTTAAAAAGATTATAATTTTTATATACTATACTATAATAGTATAGTAATTATTATAATGCAGAACAATATTTTAATTATCATATATATATATATATATTTCTAGGTTCTATCATATCTCAAGACCTAAAATGGTCACCTAACATCAAAAACGTCATCAAAAAAGCACAACAAAGAATGTTCTTTCTGCGCCAACTCAGAAAGCTCAAACTGCCCAAGGAGCTGCTGATACAGTTCTACAGAGGAATTATTGAGTCTGTCATCTGCACCTCTATAACTGTCTGGTTTGGTTCTGCAACCCAACAAGCCAGACACAGACTTCAGAGGATAATCAGAACTACAGAAAAAAAATTACTGCCAACCTGCCTTCCATTGACAACCCGTATACTGCACGAGTCAAAAAGAGGGCCGTGAAAATATTTACTGACCCCTCGCATCCTGGACATAAATTGTTTCAACTCCTACCCTCAAAACGTCGCTATAGAGCACTGCACACCAAGACAACTAGACACAAGAACAGTTTTTCCCCAAACGCCATCACTCTGCTAAACAAATAATTCCCTCACCATTGTCAAAGTATTCACTAAGGCTGCATTACTATTACTATTAGTTTTTCTCATTGTTCCTATCACCATCTCCTACCATTTATGACTGTATGACTGTAACTTGTTGCTTGTATCCTTACAATTTATATAAATATTGACTGTTTCCTGATTGCTTATTTGAACCCCATGAAATCATTAAGTGTTGTACCTCATGATTCTTGACAAATGTATCTTTTCTTTTATGTACACTGAGAGCAGATGCACCAAAGACAAATTCCTTGTGTGTCCAATCACACTTGGCCAATAAAGAATTCTATTCTATTCTATTCTATTCTATTCTATTCTATTCTATTCTATTCTATTCTATTCTATTCTATTCTATTCTATTCTATTCTATTCATACACACATACACACACACACACACACACACACACACACAATTACCCTATATATATACACAATTATCCTATATTGTATATATATACACATACACATATATGCATCATTCCTTAACTACAGTCAATGTTCATTATAGTTCATGTACTCTCACTTACTTTAAATGTAGGTCTATGTGAAGTATAATTAGTATCTTCTTAAGATTTAGAGCAAAACCAAAAGCAATTTATACAGTTAATTATGCAGACCACATTGATTTTTTGCTCCATATTTGTAAACATATTGCCTTTAGCTAATGGGTTCAAACTGTAAAAGAAAATTAACCATAGTCTTATTAGAAATGGGCTGCTCCTTCTCTCTTTGGTGGCCTTAAATGAAACAATTAAATGACTCAATTTGTTAATTAGAATACCCATAAAAAAGATGCAGTGCATCACAGATGGTGTTCTGAGATGTTCCCTAGAAGTATAATTTTCTGGGACTGTGAATAATTGGACTGACACTTAATTTGGGCAAGGACAAGGACAAAAAGAATTAATCAAAACATTTGCCTCCACAAATACAATGGATCTGAAAGGAAAGGGAATATCAACCATATTCTTTATGAAGCCTTAAAACGTGGAAAATAGCATTTATCATTGCTTTATATATTGATTTTAGGAGTTAATATCTGCTTTTATGTTGAATTGGGGATTTATTTCCATACAAAACAATACATACTTGCTTATATATTTATTTCCGAGATTTCTGCCTTCATTTCACCAGCGCTTCATTATGAGGGGGAAAAAAATCAACTTTCCATTTTCTGCAAAAGGTTTTGGTTGGGTTAGAAAGGTGACTTACAGTCAGTAGATGGTATTTATGGGCCATTCCAGGTGCTGAAGCAAAGGATTGATTGATTATATGCCATCAAGTCATTGCTGACTCTTAGAAACCACACGACGTTCCCTAACCTGGTTTGGGATGCTTCATCCTTCTGGTGTCAATGTTTTTCCACCTTTGGTCTTGGATGGAATGGCACCGCCTCAGACAGACCTAGTGCACAATCTGAAAGTCCTCTTGCCTTATGACTGGAAGAGGACTTATGGATAGACTTACTTATGGCTAGTAGCTAAGGCTAAGGGCACACTTTGGGGTTGTATTTCAGGTATGCCCATTTGTGGACTGGGAGAGTCTGCTGATCGTCACTGATGCTGAAGAGGTTCCAGCTGAACTTATGATACATCAAGGGGCGTGCATAAGTGCACCATTGTGCCTACCGTCCCTGTCCTACTGTCCTATTGCCTAATTTACCTGTACCTACTTTGCTAATGTTTAGGTTTATACCAATACCTACTATCTTGTACATGTTTGACAAACAAATAAAAATAAAAAATAAAAAATAAAAAATAAAAAATAATAAAAAATAAAAAATAAAAAATAAAAAATAAAAATAAATAAAAAATAAAAATAAAAATAAATAAAAAATAAAAATAAATAAATAAATAAATAAATAAATAAATAAATAAATAAATAAATAAATAAATAAATAAATAAATAAATAAATAAATAAATAAATCAGCCTCACTGACTGAACAAACACGGACAGTTGGAAGAGTTAGAGAAGTAGGATGTAGAATCTCCCAGGCCATGCATGAGATAAATAGAGAGGCAAAAAGATCAGTGAAGGTCTATTAGACACCAGGAAGAAACTTTTTGATTCGTGACAGCTGGCTGCAGCCTTTATAAGAATCTGCTTTGCCTCTGTTCTTTTTGCTGAAAACATCTGGCTAGAGCAGGGGTGTCAAACTCAAGGCCCGGGGCTGTATCCGGCCCGCAGAGTGCTTAGATCTGGCCCATAGGGCTGCCCTGGAAACAGCGAAGGACCGGCCCGCGGTGCCTCTGCCAGCAAAAACGGAGGTCGGGAGGGCCGCAAGCAGTCTTCCTGAGCTCATTTTTGGCTGCGACGGCCTCCTGCAACCCTCTGCCAGCAAAAATGCTGCTCTGGAGGGCTGTGAGTCCCCCTGACACGAGTGGCATTGAGCTGGTCACGCCCACCCTACCATGCCCACCTGGCCCCCCGAGGTCAAACACAACCCTGATGTGGCCCTCAATGAAATCGAGTTTGACACTCCTGGGCTAGAGCATGATATTTTGTTTGGATTCTGCTTTTTAAATCTCTGATCTTTTGTGACAAAGGAGACAGTCTTGTTCTGGCCCTGAAACCTTGGAGTGATTCTGGATGATTCATTGTTGTGCTCCGGTTTTCGAAGAAAACCTTGCAGGGAAGCCTCTGCTTTGTTTATATGCCTGAGCTTCATTTACATTCCTTGTTTCACTTAAATTCTTCAGCCTAATAGTAAACTGATAATCACCCGAGAAACTGGGTGTGCATGTGTGTAGTTACTTTCATGTGCTGCATTGGTTGCCAGTGGATGCAATTCAAGGTGCTGATTGTCACCTTCAAATTTCTTCATGGCTTGGAACCCAGTTATCTGTGCGACCATTTTCTTCCAATTGTTTCAACCCATCCATTCTGGGTGGAAGGATGGGCATACGCCAGGTTCCATTACCCAAGAAATGTCAGCTGACAGGGACTTGGAAGTGGGCCTTTTTTTGCCATAACTCCTGCCTCTGGAACATTCTCCAGAGATTAGGATGACCTTGTTGACCTTTTGCAAGGCTGATATCCTGACATTTTGGTGATATTTAAGACCCGAACCTGACCTAGTAATGTCAAGGTTTCTAGGATTGCACAAGATATTGGAGCTCTAAATGACCTTAGAAAACAGCTTGTAAGATTCATGACTGATCAGAGTTTTCTCATCCCAATCCCACAGCAACTCTGGGTTTGCTCCATACATGATGAAGCTTGTATGCAATCTTTGTCTGATTAGCATCCAAGAGAGCAGAAAATGTATCAATGCTAAGGCCAAGGCTAATAGTCATTTGTTTTACCACGGGATAGTTTGCAATGTAATTTCCATATTTTAATTTTTTCCTCTTACTCTGGAGATATGACCATTTATTTAATAACTATTTTTCTTGCCATTCATTTTTAAAGGACCTGTTTCCTGTTTCGTTATACGATGTATATCAACCAATCCCATATTTTTCTTCCTGGAAGATATCTGCTGAAATAAACCAATTATGGTTTTGAGTGATTCTCTTAAGGCACATAGAGCCTACACATCTTCATACACCTGCAATTATAACTATTCACCACTAGATGTCCTTTCAGACTAATATATGTAGGTACCAGGTGGCTGTCTTTGTTGATCTATTGCTGTGAAAATTTATAGTACTTTTATGTTTTGCTGATCATTTATACTGACATCTAATACATAACTTTTACTGAATTATAAGGTATTAAATTCTGAAATTCTATTATATATTTTACTTCTTTGTTCATTTAACTGTAGTTATAATTCCACTGTTTAATATGTTTTCTGGTCTCTGCAGTCCTTGGTGCTCTCTGAACCTGGATGTTTGCTTGCAGACATTTCATTACCAGTCTAGGCAACATTGTCAGTGCTAGCTGAAGTCCTAGCTATGTTTTCTGATCTAGCTATCACTTTACTAATTCATGATTGTAAAACATTTGGAACTTTATTCATTCTTCTCATTGTGTTTATATTAAATCATGGGTGTATGGGGTGCTCAGGGAGGCGTAGCACCTCTGGTGTAGGGGCATGTTGTGTCCTTTTACGGCAGTTCATTTTAGGCCAGCTTTTAAGGCAGCTCGTTCACCTTTGGTCCCCACCTGTCACTCACCTCTCACCTGTGGCTCCTAGCAGCTGTAGCATGCGCAGCGGCCACACCCCAGGCAACAGCTTCGACAGGCTGGCCAAACCAGGTTGAGAGTAGCTGTTGGGTCATTGACCTTCGGTGAGATAGGGACTTGTCTATCCCGAGCATGTGAAGACAGATTCTGGCAGACTGAGAGGATGAAATCTACTAGAATAGGACAACGGTCATGAAGGCAGTCTCTGCAAGTGATGTGGTACGCTAAGAGCACGGCAAGACATGAAAGATGCCCAATCACCGCACCCAGCCCATCTCCAACTGTCTCGACTCTTGTCCTGCTATTTGGAGCAAGATGGAATCTGGGAAGAGAGAGTGAGGCTGACTATGCGCACCTCTCCCTCACTTTAATCCAATTTACGCTCAAGTCTTGACATCCCCCCAAGACCTGTGAAAAGTCCTGTGGTGATGAGCGAGCAACAAAGCAGCAGGTGTCGATACACTAGGAGCTGTAGCTGCTGACCTGCTCACAGGTGACTCAGGTCTATGATAGATGTTAAGGTCCACTTTGAATATGATGGACGAACATCATCATCATATTGTTTCTAAAAGTTCTTGCCATTTTTGCCTCTCCAAATTCTTAGCAACCATTCCATAACTGAGAACAAGAACTAGAAATAGCATCCCAGCCCACTTCCCACCTCTCCCTCACTTTAATCCAATTTATGCCCAAGTCTTGACATCCCCCCCAATTCCCGTGATGATAGATGTCAAGGTCCTCTTCAAATACGATGGACGAACATCAATATTAAATCATGCAATATAGATTTATTCCAGATTTGTATGTGTTAACCAGCTAAACAGACATATTTTTTTGCAAGATAGAGCATTTAGCAATAGCAATAGCACTTAGATTTATATACCGCTTCATAGTGCTTTACAGCCCTCTCTAAGCGGTTTACAGAGTTCAGCATATTGCCCCCAACAATCTGGGTCCTCATTTTACCCACCTCGGAAGGATGGAAGGCTGAGTCAACCTTGAGCCGGTGAGATTTGAACAGCTGAACTGCTGAACTAGCAGTAGCCTGCAGTGCTGCATTTAACCACTGCACCAACTCGGCTCTTGCATTTCATCATATTTTCCATGTTTCTTCCAGGAATGGTCTACTAATCAGGGAAAAGGTTCAGATCTCCTTCCTTTCTTTGTGAATGTCCAATGGGCAGTCATATTTTGTACTGGTATAAAATTCATTTCCTGCCATTCTTAAATTGGGTTTATAAAATGCACCATCCAGTTCTATTGTTTGGAACAGTTTCTCAGTCATGGCAGTTTTAAGATGGGTGACTCCAACTCCCAGAATTCCCTAGCAGCATGCTGGGAATTGAAGTTCATCAAGCTGCTATGACTGAGAAACAGTGATCCAGTCAATCATTTTAACCTGCCACAGTGTCCCTTGGTGTTGAAATCTTTTGAACTGCCATTTATTTAGGACACTTCAGGGGTGGGTTCTAACTTACCTCGCTGCCGGTTCGCTTCCTCTCGCACCATGTGGCTGTGCGTGCATTGCGTGTAGCGTGGCCGCGTCACGCGCGCATGCGCAGTGCCAAAAACTCGGTTTCTGCGCATGTACAGAAGCAAAAACAAGCAAAAAATAGCCAAAAAAGCAAAAAACAAGATGGCGGTGCATGCGCCGTGCCAAAAACTCATGCGCAGAAGCAAAAACAAGCAAAAAAATTAAAAAAATCCCCAAAAAATCATAAAAAAACCCCCAACATGGCGGCATCCACGGACCGGCACCAACAGAACCCGCTCCGTGACATCATCACCGGTTTACTACCAGTTCTATAGGACCAGTGCGAACCGGGAGGAACCCACCTCTGGGACACTTTAGTTATGTTGGGAAAAAAATAAAATAGACAATGATAAAAACTTATATATTACCCAGAAATACTTGGTATTGACTCTCTAAACCCCAGCAAAATATCTGAAATAGTTACTTTTGTAATGTACTGAGGATTAAAAAAATGTGGTGCCTCTCTTTTAGTCACATTTGTTATTCTTCATTCATTTAATTATTTCCTCCTGATTGTGTGATTACTAATCTTTGCAAATTTCAAGTACATAAATGCTTCCTCCTCTCAAGGTCGCAGTTTACATTTTCAATTTTTAGAAAGGCAGGTTTTGCATCATTCCACCCACAGACTAACATATTTCATGCTATTTTTTGATGAGGCCCTGAACAATCTGTGGTTGTACACTATTAGCAACAGCAAGTTTCAGGCCCTACTGGGGGATGGTTTCAGAACCAGTCCAAAAGCAATATAATTCCTTTATTGAAGAATCTATTGGTATATGTTATTATGTTTTACTGTAAAGCCTATCTTTTTTTATTTCCTATAGTAGTGTTTCCTATCCATAGATTCTGCCTTACTTCCTGTCTTTCCTCATCACCTATTCTATTCTGAACCCTCATATTGTATCTTACCTATATATGATTTCAGTTCTTACTCCTATATTCATAGCTTGCATCCAATTACCTATTCTATTACTTTATAATTTGTATTATATTATAGTATTATGTCCTTATATTTAAAGTTCTATCTCCCATGTTGCTCCTCAGTTGCTCCTACCAGAAATCAACATGGGGTTGCTTATATCTGTTGTGTGGTCACCCTCTTCGCGATGATTTCCTGGTTCACCTGGCCTAGCACTGAGGTTGTCAGCAGCTGCCACTTAAGGTTAAGGTGACCAGATGTCCCGCTTTTGGCGGGACAGACACGCTTTTCAAGTGTGTGTCCCGCGTCCCGCATTCTTTCCAAAAAGTCACACTTTTTGGAAAGAATGCCCGGACGTCTGGTCACCTTAGAAGGGGAAGCACCGAAATAAAAACCGGAAGCAAGTCGGGCTCTTTGAAAACAGGGGACAGCATCAGGGAAGGTTTCCCTGATGGAGGTACCAGCTGGGGGGAGGGGGAAGGGGGGCTGCTCCTCCTCTCCTTCCCCCACCCCATCCGTAGCCCTGCCCTCAGAGGCGCCGCTGCTGTTGGGATGCGGGTGGAGGGGTGAGGGACGAGGAGCAGGGCGGGCGGAAAAAGGGGGTTGAGGCACCGCTGCGGACTCGAGCGGCCCCTCCGGCAGCGCAAACAGCCCTTCCTTGTCCTCCTCCCCTTCCTTCCCCCAGTCGCCTCGCTGCCGCCGTTGCCCTGGGGCCGGGCGGGCGACCGGGAGACCGCGGCGCTTGGATGCCTGGAGCTCGCGACAGAGACCTAGCCCCCGAGCGCTGCCTCGCAGGTAAGCTGCCGGCTGCCTCCTTTCCCCGCCTCCCGCCTGTCGCTTGCCAGCCCAAGCCACTGCCGGCTCCCGAAGGGGAGGCAGGAGGCGAGGAAAGGCCTCCCGCCTCCCCCCCGGACGCCGACATTTGCATTGTTTTGCCCTCTGTGCATGCGCAGCATTGTGCGCATGCGCAGAGGGCAAAATTCAAATGGCGTCCAGGCGGGCCCGCCCCCCGTCCCGCTTAAAAAAAAAATCTGGTCACTTTACTTAAGGTCCAAAACCTGGTTGCCAGCTCATGGACATTGTCCTTTTGATTTGAATTACTGATGGTCCCAGGGTTACTGCTCATTTGTCAGGTCTTGCCTTTCCTTGCCAGAGACTGAAAAAACCTCCCAATTTCATGAATTTGTATATCTTAAAATCAGTTGAAAATATGCAATTTTAGCACAGAAAAAGGCATCATATTTGTAATTACATGACAGCAAGTGTATTGCTGATTATTCTTTGTATTCCAAACCCCTTGTAATAGTCCAATAAACATATTATTAGAACACTGATTTATTATAGTTCACAGAAACATGTTAAGAATGTAATATTGTATACACTTCATTGCATATATATTATGAATAGTTGGAAGCATGAGGGTAGAATGCAGATAAATAAATAAAAATCATTGATATTACTGAGATAATAGAGAGCTAATATGAACCAGCATAATATATAAAAGTTGCAATGTTCAGCTGAAATTACTGTGTTGAAAACAAGAAATTGAAACAGGATCCACTGTTTACAAGGGGTAATACAGTATTATATTGCCTAGAGAAATTTGCATATACTGATATTTACATTTCAGTCTATAGAAGCTATAGATCTTAGATCTTTCTATAAGATCAGGCTTAAAGCTCTGATAATTAAAAAAAACTTCTGTGAAATGAAATTTGAATGTATTTATTTATTTTATTTATTAGTGAGATTTATATACCGCCTCACAGTGCAAGCACTCTCTAAGTGGTTTACACCAGTAAGCAATGTATATTTATATTGCCCCCAACAATATAAATGTCCTCATTTTACCTACCTCGGAAGGATGGAAGGCTGAGTCAACCTTGAGCCAGTGAGATTTGAACCGCTGACCTGCGGATCACTGTCAGCTAAAGTGGCCTGCAGTACTGCCTCCAACCGCTGCGCCACCTCGGATTTACAGATACAGAAAAGTAAGTTGAATGCATTAAGAATGGGCTACTTACAGTAACCATGTGATAAAACAAGAAAAGCAGAGAGAAAATCGAATGAGTGCTGAATGAATATAGATTAAAAGCAAAAGCGAGTGACTGGTGCAACCGCCACCCTCCCCCAAACTATATAAAGGTGCTGCTTCAGTTGTATAGAATGAATAAGTAAAGATTAATTTGCTTAAATAAATAGAGAGAAAGGGCAAGACTGAGAAAGTCATGGTTGGATGGACTTGATGAGTTTCTCAGAAGGAGAAAGATAGAAGTTTAAATAACAAAAAGTGATATATGATGCTTTGTATGAATATGATAGAAGCAATCAGTGGTGGGATTCAAATAATTTAACAACCGGTTCTCTGGCCTAATGACCATCTGGGTAGGTGTGACTGGGTGGGCATGGCCAACTCGACCTCACTCACGTCGAGGGGTGCTTCTCCTCACCCGGCCTCTCGTGACTGTGGGGATGCTGCAACGGTTGTAAGTGTGAAAAACGGTCATAAGTCACTTTTTTCAGTGCCCTTGTAATTTTGAATGGTCACTAAATGAACCGTTGTAAGTCAAGGATTACCTGTACAAAAATACAAAAAGCTTCTTTGCTTGCTAAAAGCTTCCCGAAATACCAATCATTAGATTAAAAAGACCTGCAAGCCGGAGTTACAAATCAGGCAGGGTGCCAGAACACCTTGAGGAATATAAAGTTAAAATGCAATGATAACTATCAGCAGCCAACTCTTGCTCATAAAGTGAAACCCTTTAGCAGATTAATAACCCTTTTCTACCCTTATATAATGCCGCATACTCCAAAGAAGAATGGTGTGATGAGTATGCATGTACCGTATTTTTTGGAATATAAGACGCACCTTTTCCCCCCCTAAAAGAGGGTGAAAATCTGGGTGCGTCTTATACACCGAATGTAGCCCCACCCAGCCTCTGAAACGGACCTTTGCAAGGCTAAAACAACCTCTCAAACCGAGCTTTGCAAGGCTGAAAAAGCAGCCTCTGAACGGAGCTTTGCAAGGATAATATACCTGTTCCGGGCTGTTTGCTAGCCAGATGGATGCTGGTAGGCAGATTTTTTTTTCTTATTTTCCTCCCCAAAAACTAAGGTGCGTCTTATACTCCAAAAAAATACGGTATGTACCATATGTAGCTGCGTTGCATTTTGTTGTAACTTTGATATGTGAATCATACACAGTGAATTTTTTCCCCATAATACCAGAGACCAGGGTGGTCAAGATGATCTTTCACAACCAAATAAAATTTAGTTCTGAATAGTTGAAGGCTGTGAAAGGATTGGGGGAGTGCAGGTGGTTAAATCTGTGTATGATCAAATATAAACATGAGTTCCTATCATTCCAAACTGTGGTTATCACAGCAACAAATGATGGTGGACACCAACACTATTTCAATGGATGAGAGGGTCAGAATAGAGAGCTCTCCGATGCTCTTTGTAGCATATTTGTGAATATGCTACCACACTGAACTGCCCTAATTTGGGCCTTACTCTTTGAACAAAGTCAAAGGCAGATGAAGCTAGGATAGAATTTCAGGTCCAGTTGGGGGATGGCGATAGAACCAATCAAAAGTCAGTATAATTCCTATGCCAAAGAACATATAAAACAAAATTGCTAATTGTTTGAGAAGCTTGTGTATTAAAGTTTGTTGCAAAATCAAAACCAGAAGCTCACACAGATGACTGATTCAGCTGGATTCAATAACTTCTTTATAAACATTATATATATGTTTATAAATACACACACACACACACACACACACACACACACACACACACACACACACACATATATACATACATATACATACATATACATACATATACATATATATACATATATATACATATATATACATATATATACATATATATATATATATATATATATATATACACATACATACACATACATACATGCACACACACACACACACACACACACACACATATATACATATACATATCCTATATATATAGGATTTTTTTTGCTGATAAATGAAAATAAATACACGACAGAAAAACATATCAACAGTATTTTTACGGTATATATATATTACCATTAGCAGAGTTCTTCTTCAATCATAAGCAGGAGAGTTAGTTTCATTTCAGCAGAGTTCAGAGTGGAAGAGTACAGAGTGGAGACAGGACTGGAGCCACACCCAGCCTTAAGCTTAAGTTCCAGTTTCGATTCTCTGCACAGACTCAGAAGTGGTTAGCTCCCATTGGCTGATTCAGTTGCTATGCCTATTCATTGGCTAACCTTGTTAACATGACTCTCCCAGTCATGAATATTCTAACATTGTGCAGTTTAAAAATGTGGACATGTTTCTTGAAAGACTGCTCTCTACCAGCTGTATTCCAAACCTTTCTCTTTCTCTTCCCCCTGCTAGTAAACATTTTTTTCCCATTGTTTTTCTCTATTAACCTCCTTACCCTTTACTTTCATACTTCCCACAGAATAATACACTTGGGGAAGACCATCGGATCCAACCCCTTGTTCAGTGCAGGAATGTAAATAAAAGCATTCCCAACAAATGGCTTATGAGACCTCTTCATTATTTTTCAATGCCTTGCTTCTGATTTATCATTCAAAATAGAGTAGCCTACTACTCACCAGAATTCTCTCATATGGTCTTTCTAAAAGGGGAAGAAAATAAGATAGGACCTGTTCTGATTTTTTTTTTTAAAAAAATGTTATGATCTAAGGCAGCGCCCCCAACATTTTGGGCAACTGGGACCAATTCTGTGGAGATAAGTTTTTCCACGGACCAGTGGGGGTGTGGTTGTTCATGCTTCCTGCATCCCATGGATGGGCTTTGCTTGTTTGCATGGCCCAGTTTCTGGTATGCTGCGGCCCAGTACCAGTCCATGGACCACGGGTTGGGGATCCCTGGTCTAAGGTGATCAGGAATTAGACCTAATGGTCTTGTTCTACCTTTGCAGCTATGTTTGGTTACTATACATTAAATCTATAACCCCCCCACCC
The DNA here is from genome assembly GCA_023053685.1 of Diadophis punctatus similis. Lineage (NCBI taxonomy): Eukaryota > Metazoa > Chordata > Lepidosauria > Squamata > Dipsadidae > Diadophis > Diadophis punctatus. Next base: position 55,195,046 of record JALIGW010000005.1, read on the forward strand.
AGAACTCAAGGAAACACAGGTAGTGCTTCCTCTACTGATTGGACTTCACAATAAATCTGTGGGGTTGACTAGGCTGAGACAGCACGACTTGTTCAAAGATACCCAGTCATTTTCTATGGTTGGAATCCAGGGGTGGGTTCGTAATTTTTTTACTACCACTCTGTGGGTGTGGCTTATTTTGTGGGTGTGGCTTGCCAGCCATGTGACCGGGTGGGCATGGCTTGCCGGCCATGTGACCGGGTGGGCGTGGCTTCTCGGACTGCTGAAGGGTGGGGAACTGAGATAGGTCCTTCCGCCCATTCCCCCTCCCCTCAGCAGCTCGAGAAGCCTCAAACGTGCGAAAATGCCTAGGATCATCACCGCGCGTTCGTGGCTTCTCAGACTGCTGAAGGGAGGGGAATGGAGATAGCTCCTGCCGCCCGTTCTTTCAGCGTCTCACGCACTTCCTCAGCCATCCCCCCCTGCTTGGACTCACTGTGGGGTAGGAAGGCAGTGCATGCGCAGTGCCAGAAGCTTGGCTTCTGGGCATGCGCAGAAGAAAATTAAAAAAAAATGTAAAAAATGTTTTTTTAAAAAAATGGCGGTGCCCAGGCACCGGCAACCGACCGCACCGGTACTGTGATGTCACCAGCGGGCTGCTACCAGTGCTATAGAGTCGGGCCGCACTGGTAGGAACCCACCACTGCTGGAATCTTAATGTCTCCAGTCCTTAGAAGAGCATCTTCTAAGAGCCGAGATGGTGCAGTGGTTAAATGCAGCACTGCAGGCTACTGCTAGTTCAGCAGTTCAGCTGTTCAAATCTCACCGGCTCAAGGTTGACTCAGCCTTCCATCCTTCTGAGGTCGGTAAAATGAGGACCCAGATTGTTGGGGGCAATATGCTGAACTCTATAAACTGCTTAGAGAGGGCTGTAAAGCACTATGAAGCGGTATATAAGTCTAAGTGCTATTGCTATCTTAATCTCAATAGGCTATTCTTGTTCACCTGATTCCCCTTCTGCCTATTTGCTTGAAGGACTGCAATTCTCACTCTGATCACCTCCTGCTTGATCACTCTGATCAACTCCTGGTTGAGCAGGGGGTTGGACTAGATCAGTGGTCCCCAACCTTTTTATTGCCGTGGACCGGTCAATGTTTGATAATTTTTCCGCGGCCCACTGGGGGGGGGGGTTTGCGGCGTCGCATTGATTATTAAATCAAAACAATCTCAAATATAAACAATTTTAATTTAATTGTATTTAAACATGACATCAAAATAAAATACAGTTACAACAAAATTAATATAACTTAATTTAACATTTTAACTCTCTGGATTCTAGTGACTAGAACGCTAAATCAATGAGAACCCTGAGCTTGTTTCTCTGCAATGAGACGGTTCCATGGTTGGGAAACACTGCTGCACATAGTATTTTTAGGACACAATTGGATCTACATCCTATGTGCCATATTGGTGCTGGACCCTCGGGTATATTGTACATGTCTTCTGCGGGACTGTGTGGCTATGTGTTGGAGTCCCCTTTACCTGCTGCACCGCAGACAGGCCCTCCTGTACACGTTACTTTCAATACTGATGAGCCGCACACAGAAGCCCCGCCCCCACGCTGATCAGCTGGGCCGGGGCACGTCGGCAGACACAGGAGTCCCGTCCCTGCGCTTATTATCGGGACTCGCAGGACTCGCAAAAGTCACAGGACCCGCCGCCGCCGCTGCACAGAAGATGCAGTAGCAGGGCGGCCCGGTACCATTTGTTCTGCGGACCGGTACCGGGCCGCGGACCGGGGGTTGGGGACCACTTGACTAGATGACCTACAAGGTCCCTTCCAACTCTAATAATAAATCTAAATCAGGAAAGGTGATACTTTCTTCCTTTAATACACTTCTGCTTGGCAACCGGCTATTTTTAATTTGAAATAAACATACTAGAGATTTCTGAGTTTCTGAGACAGAAACTGACTACAATCACCTCCTGATAAAGTGACACTTCGCAGTGTGTTCTCTAGGAACTGCATTGTGGTCTTAAAGGTCATTGTTGTTTGCCATCTTACTCAATCTGAATGTTTGTACTTCAGTTTTACAGAAGTTAATGGACTATGCCTTATCTTTTTAGAGCCATATCTCCCCATTTGTCACATCCAATTTTCATGAACTCTATTAGACAGGATAAATTGAGGGAATGTCTATTAAATGCTGGGAATGAATCTGATTTTAAATGGGAATCGTTCAAAATCAAAGTAACATCCTCTTCCTTATCAGCAATTTTACTTGGAGTGACAAGAGGCTTAAAGCCTTCATGATATTCAATGTCCCCACCAGACATGACTCTGTTCTTCATTCTGCAGAATGAGAAAAGAAGGGAAAGAGACAATGCTCTGTGAGAATATTCTGACTATTAGTGAACCTCATGTTTAAGAGAATCTGGCTGTTGCCACAGAAACACACAAAGGTAGATATGAGTCTAAAATATAGTTTCCATTGGCTTCTGATAACCAAATATATTATCATGTTGGCTATATGATAGGCTGATTTAGGCCTATGACAAAAATTTCAGGCTGATTAATATGGATGTTTCCAGAAGTCTTTCGACTCTCCTTTAGAAAATTTGACAAATAGATATTAATGGGAGAGCTTTAAGACATAGTTGGATGTACAGAGACAGAAGATAAAGACTTCCCGAAGTCAAGCTTTGATTAATTAGATGGTATTTTCTTGGCAACGTGTAATCTATGTAGTTTTCTTGGCAGCAATGTATAACTGTTTTCCATTGTCTTCTTTTAATTTCACAGTGTAGTCTACTGTTCTGGAATTTGCTGGTGATCTCTTATTCAAGTGTTAACTAGTTCCAACGTCCTTTAACTTTTTTTTGAGATCATCTAAGTTGCAGCTACCTGGGGAATTGCAAAGAGACCACCTCTATAAAGCAAGCCTCCCCCTGCCACTCAATCCTGTGTATATCTTTGGTTTGTTCATGCACCAATCATGCACTCATGATTCCTTTTGAAGGGTGTGACAGAACACGTTCTCCTATATCTGTGATGGCGAACCTATGGCACGCGTGCCACAGGTGGCGCACGGAGCCATATCTGCCGGCACGCGAGCAGTTGCCCTAGCTCAGCTCCAGCATGAATGTGAGTGATGGTCAGCTGATTTTTGGCTTGCGCAGAGGTTCTGGGAGGGCGTTTTCAGCCTCCGGAGGGGCGTGGGAGGGCATTTCCGCCCTCTCCAGGCTCCAAGAAAGCCTCTGGAGCCTGGGGAGGGCAAAAAACAGGCCTACCGGGCCCACCAGAAGTCAGGAAATGGGGCAGCGGGGGGTCATGCATGGGGAACGGGTCAGCACGGGGGGGTCGCATGCACATGCACATGCACGGGGCCGGGGCACATGGGGGGGCATTGAATTATGGGTGTGGGCACACATGTGCATGCGATAGCACTCACGTGCATGCTTTCGGCACCCGAAGAGAAAAAGGTTCGCCACCACTGTCTTATATCATATCTATATCTAAAGAGCCGAGGTGGCGCAGCGGTTAGAGACGGTACTGCAGGCCATTTTAGCTGACTGTGATCCACAGGTCAGCGGTTCAAATCTCACCAGCTCAAGGTTGACTCAGCTTCCATCCTTCCGAGGTAGGTAAAATGAGGGCCCAGATTGTTGGGGGCAATATAAATATACATTGCTTACTGGTGTAAATCGCTTAGAGAGTGCTTGCACTGTGAGGCGGTATATAAATCTTACAAATAAATAAATATCATATCCAAAATTCCATGAAACTACTCATAAGTGAAGCAGATTCATATCAAACTGCCCCAAGTTCTGACAAGAGCCAAAAATATTAAATGCATGATCTTGGATATAAACATACTTATGATTCACTTGCGGAATGGACAGCAGCCAGAAGAATTTCATCTGGGGATTGCCCATGGCCTGTGCATGGCTCAGTGTCAAGATTACAGTTCAATTTGGCTTTCCAAAGCTGCATAGCGGCCAACACTGGACTCCTGTAGACTAGGGCGAACCCACTGTTAGAGCTGCATAGATACTGTGCTATTTTTAAGTAGAACTTGCTCTTTGTTAGCAACTGGACTGAAAAGATCACCTGTAGAATCGTGCAAAATGTGCTGGCTGTAGCCAAGAAAATGGAATTCATACAAATTCTTGTCCAAAAATTATTGAACTATTCTTAGATACATATTCATCCTATGTACTGTATATGTATGGATTAACCATTGGGGTGTTCTTTTCAGAATTCGATATAAATATATGCCAAGTCTTGAAACCAATTATTATTATTATTATTATTATTATTATTATTATTATTATTATTATTATTATTATTATTATTATTATTATTATTATTATTATTATTATTATTATTATTATTATTATTATTATTATTATTATTATTATTATTATTTAAATACAATCAGAATTATATTAAATCTGGAAATAATCTGATGAAAGGCAGACTTGAAGTTTATTTCCTGTATTCCAGGTTTTGACCCTGAAAGTTAGGATTTTCAGTATTCTAACAGAAGTATAATATGTTCACAATACCTAGCTTAAATATTCTTTTGAACATAAAGTTAACCTTTCATTTATAATTAAATCTAGACTTTCACTTCAAACGCACAAAAACAGACATTAACATCATGGTATTTTAGAATAGACTATGCAATTAACCTTATGTGTAACATTCCTGCTAACAGGAATAACAGAATAGCAGAGTTGGAAGGTCTTCTAATCCAAGCCTTATACCATTTCAGACAAATGGTTGTCCAATTTTTTTTTTAAACCTCCAGTGTTGGAGCATTCACAACTTCTGGAGGCAAGTTGTTCCACTGATTAATTATTCTAACTGTCAGGAAATTCCTCCTTAGTTTTAGGTTGATTCTCTCCTTGATTAGTTTCCATCCATTGCTTCTTGTCCTGCCTTCAAGGTGATAGTATTTGTTAGTTTGGACACATTTTGGATATATATACACAAGAGTAATCAAAGCTTGGTTTTATTCAAGCATGTTCCTGATATTCAATGTAAATTAGGCTCTACACATTATATTGTAACTCTACATACAGTAGAACCTCTGGTCACAAACACTTCTGACCACGAGCAAATTGGGTTCTGACCAAAAAATTCACAATTCCCCCCCCCGGGCCAATTTCCCCTTCCACGCCATTTTTTTTTGTAAAATTTCCAAAATTAGGTTTGGGTCACGACCAAATTGGGTTGCGATCAAAGTTATGGAACGAATTATGGTTGTGACCAGAGGTTCTACTGTATTATTGTCTGCTTCCAAACCACAAAGAGGTACATTTTTTAAACTATAAATAGTCATATAAGTCAACAGCTTAGTGAGCATCTAGGGAAGTGTCTCTGGTCACATTTGTGCCTTCCTGACTATGTAGGGAACCTTAGTATGGTAAGATTGTGGAGAAGAGCAGCTTCAGAATATGCCCAATAGATAGCTCTTGACTCTAGCCAGTGAATCCTTGATATAACATGTACAGAACTGCTTAACAAGGTGTCCCTCCCATTCCATATACAAAAAGTGATGAGACTGGGAGATGAGTGTTTCTTCAGTGGTGATAATGGAACATGTTCTTCCACATCTGGAGGCAGCAGATCAGGGTGGGTTCCTCCCGGTTCGGACCAGATTGCCCGAACCAGTAGCGACCCCCTGGTGATGTCACTGTCGGTGCCGTTCTGTGCGCGCCACCATCTTTTTTTGGGGGGGATTTTGTGCGAATTTTCCCCCTTCCGTGGCTTGAAAAAGGGCCCGCCCGCCCGCGGGTGAATTCTGACCTTTATTTCTTCGCCCGAAGCACATCTGATGAGCTCCTCAGCTGTGTTTCGGGCTCATTCCTGCTTCTGAGCATGCGCGAAAGCCAAATCGTGTGAGGGGACGTGCGCAACACTACGATACGAACTGGTGGCGAAGGTAAGTGGAACCCACCCCTGCAGCAGATTAGTTTAGGTTAGATGGGTCACATGATGTATAGTTATCTCTTCCAATTATCTTGCTGCCATCTCCAAAATAGCATCTGCTGCCTAGTTGAAGGACCAGGACTGCTCCACTTTAGGAGCTTCACTGAAATCATTTTGAACACATCACATTGTGAATTAAATTTTACAGGGAAAAAAAATGACTAAAAGGTTCACTAGATGGAGCCAGAGCTGTCTGATATGTCCAGTGCAGGGAAAATCAGAGTAAGGATAGAATAAATCTTGAAAGGCAGAGAGTATCATGGAAAAATATAAACAGAGGAAAAGTAAAAAGGGGACATGAAAAATGATTCATTAGACCTTTAGGAAGATCAACTTCAGGTATCTCCATCTTACCTAATATTTTTCGTCTTTCTCCCAACTACGAGTTTCTTAGAAAGTATATTGCATCAAATCCATCTTCTTCCATAATTCTGTTGTTGGTACAGGAAACATGTAGTAGTATTAGTAGTATTAGCATTAGTAGTAGTATTAGCATTAGTAGTAGTAGTAGTAGTAGTAGTAGTAGTAGTAGTAGTAGTAGTAGTAGTAGTAATATTATTATTTATTACTATTCCAGTATCTATCTTTCCTGCCAAAAAATTAAAAATATCTTTATGCCATTGCAAAGTCTCCAAATTGGTTTTGTTGTCAACCAATATAGACACTTTCATCTTTTTCTATATCATCTTTGCTCAAAGTAGGAAGACCCAAGTGAAAACCTGAACCTATTCAAGAATAATTAGTGTATATAATTGGCTGAACTATGACTGGAACTGAAGTCTTTCCTATTTAAATTCAAAGCACTATTTGACATAATTGAAAAGACATTCTCTTTCCCCTTCCTCCCACCCCTCTTGTTTTAGAGTTACTTAAGTAAATAGGGACTATAAGTCCCTAAATTCAACTTTGTTATTCACCACCTTCTCACCTAACTTATATGAGAGATGGCATATTTTATAGTCTGGCATGACAGTAACAGGCGGAAAAAAATGGTACTCCTTGAGAATTAGGGAGCCCAGATGTCCTGATTTTATCAGGATTGTCCTGATTTTTAGAAGCTTGTCCTGATTCTGAAAATGTCCTGATTTTGTCCTGAAATTCAAGTTCCCGTCCTGATTTATCCTGAACTTTTGTAAAATTTTAGGATAATCAAGATGAACGTTAAATGAAAGTACGCTTGGTGCCATTACAGCTTCTAAGCTACTAGGTTTAGACGATCCGGATTTGGCCAATCAACTTAAAGGCGAATTCATTGACTTTTATACAACAGCTATTAATTATATTGATGTGGTTCAGCTTGGACAATTATCCTTGCTCAACTAATTATCCTTGCTCAAAGCACTATGAAGCGGTATATAAGTCTAAGTCTAAGTGCTATTGATTGGCTGATGTTAAAAGCTAGTATTAAATATGATGAAGTTCAAAAGTCAGCTGAATATTTATTGCCAGATATTGCCATGGAAGATTCATTGTTTGATGAAACTAGCGAGTTGAACTTGTTGCTAGAAGCCTCTTCAGACGAATTTAATAATTTGCCGATTGATAAAAAATGGTCCACTTTGTTTCGAAGCAACAAATTCTTTGATCTGAAAATTCTAGTTAGCATAATTTTTTCAATTCCTACGTCAAATGTGGCTGTGGAAAGAGTATTTTCCCTGTGCAAGAAGCAGTGGACAGACGATAGAAATCGATTGGATGTTAAAACTGTGAAATGCTTGCTTCAAATTAAAATAAATCATTCTTCTTCATCGTGTGGTGAAATTTAGATTTTGGGCGACGAAAATTTGCTGAATAAGATATCATCTAATAGTAAATACGTGTGAATATGATGTTGTACTGGCTTTGCTGGAGTAATAAACGTTATCTTGAGAAGTGCTATTTTTAAAAAAACTGTCCTGATTTTGGATCAAAGGTATCTGGGCACCCTATTGAGAATTCATACAATACATTTAGCTGCATTCATGCATGCTAAGCTTGGCCCAGTGTTAAAATTAACACTAATGTATGTATCCTTATATCAGTGGTGGGTTCCTACCAGTGCGGTCCACTCTATAGCACCGGTAGCGGCCCGCTGGTGACATCACAGTACCGGTGCGGTCGGTTGCCGGTGCCTGGGTGACGCCATTTTTTTTAATTTTTTTTAATTTTTTAAAAAAATTTCTTCTGCGCATGCCTAGAAGCCGAATTTCCGGCACTGCTCATGCGCTGCCTTCCTACCCCACAGTGAGTCCAAGCAGGGGAGGATGGCTGAGGGAGCGCTTGAGATGCTGAAAGAACGGGCGGCAGGAGCTATCTCCATTCCCCTCCCTTCAGCAGTCCGAGAAGCCACGAACGCGCGGTGATGATCCTAGGCATTTTCGCACGTTCGAGGCTTCTCGAGCTGCTGAGGGGAGGGGGAATGGGCGGCAGGACCTATCTCAGTTCCCCTCCCTTCAGCAGTCCGAGAAGCCACGCCCACCCAGTCACATGGCTGGCAAGCAACACCCACAAAATAAGCCACGCCCATAGAGTGATAGTAAAAAAATTAGGAACCCGTCCCTGCCTTATATGGTTTAGTATGTTATGTGAAACCAGTTTATGGTTCAATCTGTCCTATGAAAACAAGTTAATTTAACCACCAGGATAAGCCACCAGCCATCATATTTAAACCAAATCCAGAACCCCTGAAGTTCAAACTGAAAGTACTGATAAAATAATCTGAATCTCCTGAAGCAAAACATGATGTATTACATAATTTAAATGAAGGTAGCCTGAGAATTCAATATTTTATGTCTAAAATATGTTTGACACAATGTTGACCATAACACTTTTTGCAAACTTATCGTCAGTGATTTAGCTTATTTAATTAGATTAATCACTTTAAATTATCGATCCCCTCCAGCTCTATCCAGCTTGCTTAATTAGATCAATTACTTTCTGAAATGATTGATTGCTTTTAGCAGTGAAGAATTAACTGTTTTGAGCTTACCGACCTCATAGTCTGATTTTATCTAGCTATTCTTAACAAAGCATCTTCTCTTGTAACTTATTGTTAATTAATAAAATGCCAGTTTAGATTGACTCTTCTCACAGACTTCTCTACCTAGATTTGAACTGAAACTAAACAAGGTCAGGATCAGTTATATTTTTGATGGATCTGTTTAACAGAAATTGCATATTCTGGAATGTCCAATATTTTTACTTATTTCAAAATGTAATTCAATTATAACAATTGCAGGTACTTCCTTGGCATGCACATAATAAAAGGGAGAAAAAAAGAGAAAAAAATAGAGTGGCAAGGATTTTCATATTTCTGAACATTAACGTACAGAGAAGGGGTTGGGGGAAATGAATGAACATGCTGAAGTCAATAATAACTTGTAATGTATCATAATTCAGATATTAACATCCATGTATATACTACACAGAGATACTCCAAGGTGAAGGAAGGGGGGAAAGTAACTTTTCCTTTTCATGCTTTCTACATTCAGGACATACACTCACATTCATATGTACAGAGCAATATATTTATAACAAGGTATAAGAACAAAGGAAACTGCCTTATACTGTCAGTCCATTTGTCTAACTGGCATGGTTCGCTTTGTACTAGGGATGAAGAACTTCCATCCTGCAAGTAATATACTTCTCACTGGAATGTTTTATCCATTCCATCAAGAACTCCTTCTCGGGCTTTCCTTTTTACTCAGCTGAATGTAAATTATAGAGTTGGAAGAGCCAGGCAGTCTGTCAAGTGCAATTCACAACTCAGTCCAGGGAATCCAGGTTAAAATGTGCCTAGCAGATGTCTACCCAATATCTGCTTAAATATGTCCATCAAAGGGATTTCTACCACCATTCCAGATAAGTGATTCCCCTGCTTGATTGTTCTTATGATTAAGAAGCTTTTCCTAGTACTGAAGAAGAATCTGTTTCTTGTAAATTTAGAAAAAAAAAATATCCAGTGCCTAGTTGTACCCTAGACAATAAACAAGCTGTAAATCTTTTGTAGGAGATGCTCCTTCAGGTATTTGAAGAATGCTGACATAACCCTCCTCAAGTCAATTTTTTAAAATATTTTTTATCCTGCCTTTATTTATTTTTTTACAAATAATTCAAGGTGGAAAACGTACCTAATGCTTCCTCCTCCTCCTATTTTCCCCACAACAACCACCATGTGAGGTAAGTAGGGCTGAGAGAGACAGAGAATGACTGGCCAAAGCCACCCAGCAGGCTTTTATGGCTAAGGCAGGGCCAGAACTCTATCCTATCCAAGTCCCAAAAGTGCTTTTTTCAAGAGGCAGCTGGACTTTCTGGTTTTTCTTTGAAGACGTTTCGCTTCTCATCCAAGAAGCTTTTTCAACTCTGACTGAATGGTAGGGAATTCCCCAGTATCCAGTCAGAGCTAAAGAAGCTTCTTGGATGAGAAGCGAAACGTCTTCAAAGAAAAACCAGAAAGTCCAGCTGCCTCTTGAAAAAAGCACCTTTGGGACAACCATTATCTGGATGACTGAGAATCTCCATAGACATTTATCCATTTATCCAATTTATCCAGTGACTTTGCTTTCAGTCCCCTGGTCACTATAGATCAGAGGTGTCAAACTTGCATCATCATGTTGTCATCACGTGACATATCGCGACTTTTTTCCCCCTTTGCTAAAATGGATGTGAGTGTGGCCAGCACATGATGCATCCGGCCCATGGGCCACGAGTTTGACACTCCTGCTATAGATGGTCTTCTCTGCCCTGTTCTAATTTCTCTTAAACTTTCTTAAAATACATTGGCCAGAACTAGTGATAACACTTCAGTTAGAGTCTGATTAGTACAGAATATAATGAAATAGTTCTTATTTCTTAAGATTTGTAAATTATATTAATATTGATGCAGCCTAAAATAGTCTCTAGTAGTTTACACTATATCAATATGTCATTTTTCTAACATTTAGCTTGTGAAGGGCTCCCTTTTTTGAGGGGGATATATTGAAGAAGAGACTAGAATAGTCATCTGTCTGGAATCCTTTAATTTGGATTCTTGTTTCCAAGCAATGAATTAGTCTTAATGGCCTAAATGGCCCCTTCCAATAATGTAAAATGGTTAATTCTACTATTACCAAGCAGGGTAATAGATGCCATCCTATCTGTATCTGTGCTGGTGGAATGAAGGCCTATTTCTGTTGCTTTGGGACATGGAAAAATAGTGACCTATGGTTAAGCTAACCTTTGGTATGCAGGCTCAACTTTTCTCCAAAATATTTCTACAGCACTGGGATTGAAAAAAAGATTCCCACTCCCAGGCTTATTTCAAAATAGGTTAAAGCAATACAGCAATATGATGTGGGAGGAGGAAGGAGGAGGAGGAGGAGGCATGGGTAGCATCCGACCTAAAGCTAGTTTAAACTATATTTTACAATTCACATAACAACCACTGCTCAAATGTATATGAAAAACATTTTAGAAAACATTGTTCTGTTTTCATGTTGTTATTTTGTAATCACAGTGGACATTGTTATATATATGAGTCACATAGTTGACTAATTTTGGCAGACTTGGAGGTAGATGAAACTTGGCAATGATAATACTTTAGAGGATTCAAAGCATTCACATTGGCAATAATCACGCAACATGTCCTGTCAGGTCAGTTAAAGACCAAGCACCTGCAAAACCTGATTTGTTTAGTTTTCTGTGGCTTAGTGTGTTGTGTACACACCATTTATTCAGTAGTTTATGGTCAATGTAATTTCAAGAAGTCTTAAAAAATGGATTTATTCAGAAACCACATTAAGCATACTGGGTAAATGCAACCAGAATTCTTACAATTCTATTCCATAGAACAGTATTAATATTTTTTAATATTTTTTTAGAAAGAACTGTGAGCCCACTTTGGGGAGACCATTTTTGGGAATGTCCAGAGTGCCTTAAGAGTAAAAAAATATGGCTTCTGGTCGCAAAAAGATTGTCCAACCTTGCTTTAAGGGAATTGCCAGTAGACTTGGGATTAACCTATGCCTCCTGATTTATAGTAAAACTTGACTTTCCATTGTTCATTATTAACAAACAACTTTCCAGGAGTAAGAAGACGATATTTATCATGATCTTGATCCAGGATTACTGTATATACAGTATAGGGATCAATCTGTCTATTGAATCCTTTAAGGAAGAATTACCAGGCACTAAAAATACAGATGGCCATACCAAAGCCTATTATTTGGTCATCAGATCAAATACATTCTGCATGTGAAATGCATTCTGAATTCATACTTAGTCTGTAGCTAGGATCCATCTATGTTAGCCTGATTCCATGTGCTTTTTATAAATAGATGTATCCAGTGACACATTATGGAAGGAGAAACATGTTGTGTATGATATGAAGTGGAAGTAAGCTGTAAGATGAATTGCTTTGAGTTGGCTCTTGTGGCTGGATGTTGAAAAAAATGTTAGCAATTGTTGTGAAACATCAGTGTCCTTTGTGCAGCATTTTACCACTTCCAGGAGAGGGAATTCAGTGCTGAGCATGACACATACAAAACTTGCTTTAAAATCTTGCTCTCTTAAAAGTAAAGCAGAGTATTCAAAAAATTATTTAAAATATTTTTACCAGACTTAAAAAAAATATTAACACTCCCAAACTTCCAGAAGCTAACTCCAAAAGAATCAATAAATAAACAAATAAACTTCCCTTCAGTGTAGCAACACAGATCTATAATGTGGAAGTAAAAGCTGAATCAGCCAACTTCTAAATCCTCTTCAACTGCATAAAGACTGCAGTTTCTTGACTTCCCAATCCCAGCTCATATGGATGGCATTAGGTTGGGAAACATGATACTAGATCATATAGTGAGTGAAAATTCAGAATGACAAGATGGATATTCTGATTTATTGATTGGGCTTGAAAGCCTCTTCAATCATAGTTGGCTCTACACATTTCATCTTCTATCCTTGTTCTTTTATTTATGTATCAAATAAGGAGCTACAAGAGATACTCTATCCTTCAATTTTATCCTTACAACACTAATCATATTACATAAATTAGGCTGAGTGATGGGGGTTGGCTCAAAATTGTGGATAGACTTTTTGTGTCTGAGTGGGGACTTGAACTAGGATTTCCTAGTCCACCTTTCTAAGTGCTCTCTCTCTATATATATTTGTATATTACTACTGAAAATCTCTCTCTCTATATATATTTGTATATTACTACTGAAAATCTCCTTAGATACCCATAAAATCAGTACTGTAACCTTTGTCCACTATGCGTAATTACTAAGAATGGTAGTGGTGAAATGGTAGCTGAAGTGGTGCAGTGGTTAAATGCAGCCATTGCAGGCTGACTGCTAGTTCAGCAGTTCAGCTGTTCAAATCTCACTAGGCTCAAGGTTGACTCAGCCTTCCATCCTTCCGAGGTCGGTAAAATGAGGACCCAGATTGTTGGGGGCAATATGCTGAACTCTGTAAACCGCTTAGAGAGGGCTGTAAAGCACTATGAAGCGGTATATAAGAAAAGTGCTATTGCTATTGCTATATAGTGGGTTTCTTAACCCAATGGTAATAGTATATTCTTCTTGCTGACTGCGCTAGTTGCATACAATTGTCTTCCTGATGATGTTAAAGATTCCCATCTTAAAGGGAACCTGGGAACAGAAACTTCCTGGACATCAAAAAGATAAGAACAGAGACTAGGTTTTCACTGAGTCAGAGAGCTCTGACCTCCCAGCCTGTTTACCTATGACCTCTCAATTTGCACTTCAGTTGCTCCCAGGGCCCTTTTACCTTGAACCAAATGGCAACACTCTGTCTCTTGCATACTTGTTTAGCCTTCCTTGTTGGCATGAATATAATAACTACCTAGGAAAAAGGGAAGGGAATTTAACGTACATTTGCTTTTCTGCTGTCAGTGCCTGCAAAATTGAAACAAGCGAATCTTGTGGCCTCTTACAAATAGCTTTTCTTTAAGAGTTGTTTACACTGCAGAATGCCCTGGCAATATCAGTTATACTCCTTCCCTTTCCCTAGAGGCTCATTGCCAGACCATGATTCATACAGCCTTATCTAGCTGTTTTCCATATCATAAAAAGACTGACAGCTGCAAAACACTCTGAATTAAGGAAGAGTCAGAAAAATATATTATTATCCCAAGGTCTCTTCCCACTGCCATCACAAGAACTGAGTTTTGCTTAAAGACTGCAAATAATCTGGGCCTCTCAGCAGGGAGACCTACAGTGTATCTTTGGCCTCCACTTGTTCCTAATGCTGTAATTCCTAGAGGACATTAGCACTGGGTAAATCACAAGAAATATTGGGAAGATTGCTGGAGGGAGCTGTAAGAGAATGTGGCCTGGGAATAGTTAGAGGTGGGCATGCAGTTTGAAATGTGGCAGGGAAGGAGTCAAGAAGGGACCAAAAGGGAATAGAAGCAGGGGCGGCTTCCTAATTTTTTTACTACCACTCTTTGGGCGTGGCTTATTTTGTGGGTGTGGCTTGCCAGCCATGTGACTGGGTGGGCGTGGGCCTCGGGAGCTTGGCAGCAGCCGGAGAAGCAGGGGGCATTGCCCACCCGCAACGCAGCCCCCCGCAGCGGGAGCAGCAAGACCGTGGCAGTGGTTCTTCTAGGAGGCTCGGTCTGGCCTGAATGCTTCTCCCCATTCGATCATCCTAGGCTCCTACCACCCGTTCCCCCTCCCCTCAGCAGCTCGAGAAGCCTCGAACGTGAGAAAATGCCTAGGATCATCACCGCACGTTCGTGGCTTCTCGGACTGCTGAAGGGAGGGGAACTGAGATAGGTCCTGCCGCCCGTTCCCCCTCCCCTCAGCAGCTCGAGAAGCCTCAAACATGCAAAAATGCCTAGGATCATCACCGCACGTTCGTGGCTTCTCGGACTGCTGAAGGGAGGGGAATGGAGATAGCTCCTGCTGCCCATTCTTTCAGCGTCTCACGTGCTTCCTCAGCCATCCTCCCCTGCTTGGACTCACTGTAGGGTAGGAAGGCAGTGCATGCGCAGTGCCAGAAGCTCGGCTTCTGGGCATGCGCAGAAGAAAATTTAAATAAAAAATAAAATAATTTTTTTAAAAAAATGGCGGCACCCAGGCGCCGGCAACCGACCGCACCGGTACTGTGATGTCACCAGCGGGCCGCTACCGGTGCTATAGAGTGGACCGCACCGGTAGGAACCCACCACTGAATAGAAGGGAACAACAGTTACAAAGATAAGTTGCATAGCTCCAGAAATACTACTGCTGCATCTGCTATCCTCTTGATGCCCTGGTTGGAGTGGCCCCCAAACCTTGATTGATTTAACGTGGGGTTTCCTTGTTTTCACAGAAAATAGGCAGCAGTCTTTTACAGCTACCTATGCTCCCCTGTGTTTATGGAAAAGTAAATGAAGCAGACATACACCAGCATGGAACAGAAAAAGGGAAAGAGATCAAGTATAAAAGAGTTTGGGGTGAAAACAAGAAAAGACTTTGGATAAGACTATTTGGATAGTGGTGAGGTAAAACTGAGAAAGAAGGTGGAACAAGTGAAGCAGCTAGTGACATAAGACTTTGTGACAACTTCACAGAAGAAGCCTGCAGTGAAACTGCAGTAGAAAATTGTGCACATGAGTCAGGCTTGGTTGTACAAACTAAAATGGACAGAACATAAGGCAAGAAAGAGAACCTGGTTTCCAAATGTACTTCTTCGACACATCATTAAAGATTGGACTCTGATGACTCTGATGGACATCTGGGGACACTCTTATTAACTGCAAGGAGTTTTTTTCCCAAAGGAACCTCTACCCAAACAGGTAAATTTCCTCATTCTTCTTCGTTTATTCCAGTTTTCTCTGATTCTGACTAGTGTTTAGAATGTGGAAAGGGATTCATTCATTGAAGCCACAGGACTCTATTTGTTCTATTTATCATATGTTCTCTTTGAAGACATGACCAAAAATCAAACTCTGTATAATTCCAGATTTTTCCCATAGATGATAATTGGAAGAAACTGTATGATAAAAAGTGAACAATTGCACAGGTAATTCTAATTGCTTTCAACAATACAATGTAAATGTTCTTTTTAATAGGAAGAATTGAGAATGTTCTTGAAAAGAGTATAGTCAGAGAAGGTGGCATAAAGCTATGGAGAGAATGAATTTCAGTGGAGTGGAAATTTGGGCAATAAGTAAATAAATATAATATTTCAAGACCTGATTGATGAAGTGAAGTTCTCTGTCTTCCATAAGAAGATCAAAGTCAGAGCTGAAGAATCAGGTCTTGCCAGTAAGAAAACTTGCAAACAATTCTAAAGCTTTTGTACAAGGAGCAAACCATGGCAGTTCATAGAGTCGATATTTTTCTCCTATGGATAAATTCATAAAGTCTATCACAGCTCTGGATATGTTCTTTTAGATTTGCAAAATCTAGCTGGAACCATGGAGAAATTATCAAGATTATTCTCATTTTATCCTTGGTCCTTCAGTAGTCTCAGAATAAAAAGAAGTAAAGTTTTCAAGGTCTAAATCCAGGGGTGAAATCCAGCAGGTTCTTACAGGTTCTGGAGAACTGGTAGCGGAAACTTTGAGTAGTTCGGAGAACCGGTAGCGGAAATTCTGAATAGTTCGGAGAACCGGAAAATACCACCTCCGGCTGGCCCCAGAGTGGGGTGGGAATGGAGATTTTGCAATATCCTTCCCCCAGGAGAGGGGAGGGAATGGGGATTTTGCAGTATCCTTCCCCTGGAGTGGGGTAGGAATGGAGATTTTGCAGTATCCTTCTCCTGCCATGCCCACCAAGCCAAGCCCACAGAACTGGTAGTAAAAAAAATTGGATTTCACCACTGGTTAAATGCTACCAGTTTGGCCCAGTCCGGGCGTACCGGTAGTGGCGGCCGCCAGTGGTTCAGAGAACCGGTAGCGGTGGCAGCGCGAGGCTCCACCCACCCGCCCGGACGTCAACATTTCCTTGTTTTTAACCCTCTGCGCATGAGCAAAGCATTCTGCGCATGTGCAGAGGGTGAAAAAGCAAGCACGATGGGCGCACACACTTCCGAACCGGTAGGGAAGGTAAGTAGATTTCACCACTGTCTCAATCTACCACATACCCACAAACAACAGGTTCAGGAACTGTTTTATAACATTTGAAAAGATTAAGTCTGTTACCTCTGGGGCAGCTGTGGACAATGCACTTGAGCTACTTAATCATATTTATATCAAAAGTCTTACATCTGTTCTCTCAGCTACAGTATGCCTTTGAAAAAGCTCATCATTTTGTCAGTCCCTGTTGTATCTGGGGAATGCAGTTTTATTATTAAACACTGGTGGTTACCGAGGAGAATAAAATGAACCATTTGATCATTCTTGCAAACCAAATAAATTCTGATGATGTCATTGATGATTTTGCAGCCTTGAAAGAGAGAAAGAAATACCTTGCATAGGGGTTTCACAAAAACTGTAATAGTAAAGCTTCACTGGAAAGTGATTTTATGGACTATGACTATAAGGCAGGTATCAGGAGAAGTGTCAAACTATTAAGAACATTCCAGCTGACTGGATGATTATGATTCTTTGCCTGGCTCATATTCTTTTTATTATTATTGTAATTTCTTATGATCATCCACCCCAGTAGGCTCTGGATGGCTTACAAATTCCACTACATGATTAAAAATAGCTAAAAATATAGTACAAAATCAGGCAGTCCAATCTAAGAATAACCATGACAATATGTATGTGTGATTATTTCAATTAGAATTATAGACTAATTGAAGAATCTAGAAATGATGTTTATTGCAGTTCAAAAGGTTCTACCCATTGCCATCCTGTTAGTTCAGGTTCTTCAAAAGGGTAAATGACTTGCATTCTAGTAACAAAGGACTTGCAAGGACATAATATAAATGTTCTACTGGTGCGTACCATTGAATGATTGCCAACCAAACTCACTTGCAATCTGCTACAGTGCATAAGCCTCAGGGTTGTTAACAGAAAATCATGTGACCGTGGCTTTTGACATCACTTCCCATTTGGTTGTTAAGCTAATCATCACGGTTGTTAAGTGAAATATCACATGATCCTGACTTGTGATTTTACTTTTGCATCATCCATTAGCTCTGCTTGTCAAAAGACAACTATGAAGCATGTGATCATGCAATCACATGACTGCAGGAAGTTGGTAAGTGAGGACCACCTATATTTATAAAATGTCAAAATCTTTATTTTAATTTAATACCCCACATCTTTAATTCTTACATTTCTTTTAAAAGCAAAATTATGTTTTACTTTTTGAGATCAGCTGAGGTCAGGTGGATACTGTACATTTTCTTGCTGAGTACTACTAAGGAAAATCTTTAACAAATTTGTTAATGCATAAGTTTTAATGTGTCACAGTCCATTCCATCAGGCACACAATAAATCTTACACAATATGAAATGAATGCAACCATGGTGACCACCTACAGTAGCACAGTGGTCGACAACCTTAAACACTCAAAGAGCTGTTTGGACCCATTTCCCACAGAAAAGAAAACACCGGGAGCCACAAAACCCTTTTGTCATCTAAAATGAAGATAACACTGCATATATCATTTTTTACCTTTATATACATGTCAGCTGCATTCACTACCAAATCTATGAGATCCCCCACCCCACATACATATGAACTCCTTAAAGTGTCCTTGTAAGAAAACATTAACTAGCAAGCTGAATTGACCCTGAATGGTGACAGGGAGAAGACTCCAATAGGAACTTGTGGTCCAGTAAACTAAATTATTTCTATTCACTGGCCGTATCTGAAAGATAATATGGCAGGCATGCTGACCTAGAACAAAAAGATAAATAATAATAAGGGATGGATTTATCTAAACTATTCCAATGTCATTCTGTACTTTCCACTGTGCCTGCCTTTTTCTGTGTCTTGTTTTTGCAATGTCGTGGGCCCGGTTGTATAAACTCTGATTCTGATTCTGCTTTTGCTCAGGGCTACTCAGCTTTGTCAGGAACTGATTGTATAAAAGGTAAAAAGTAAAGGTTTGCCTGTCAGTTGTGTCTGAATCTAGTTCCCAACCTCTTTTTGGCCACGCCAAACCATCTCTAAAATCCTGATGCCCCCCCCCCCCCCCGGTGACATATAATTCTTACTATTCAAAAAGTGAACTCCTACTCACACGGAGGAAGCCTAAAAGGTCATTAACTTGGTTTAAACAAGATTCCAATTGCCCCCATTAAAAATCAAATTGCCCCCCTGTGAGGCGTGGGCCCCACGTGGGGAACCACTGCTCTAGGGCATGGTGCTCATCTCTGTTTCTTGGCTGAAGGAACCAGCATTGTCCAAAGACAATTTCCGTGGTCATGTGGCCAGCATCGCTATATGCCAAAGATACACAGAACACTGTTACCTTCCCACGGAAGCGGTACCTATTTATCTACTCACATTTGCATCCTTCCTTTGAAGTGCTAGGTGGGCAGGAGCTGGGGCAAGTAATGGGAGCGCACCTTGTTGCACAAAGTTCGTGTCTCGAACCTCTCCAGTTGACAAGCTCAGTGTCTTTAACCGCTGAGCCATCACGTTTCCTGCCCAGTATATACTCTATGCATATTAACAAAATTAAGTTGCATCTTCAAAGTTATTTGGTTGGTTTAGCTGAGATGGGATTTGGCCACAACAGTTCCTTGGAACATAGTTGAAGATGATAAGCTAAAGTTTTGTTCAAAGATAAGCAGAACCACTGTCCCTACACGGATACAACCCGGCAGTCTTCTTTATAACAATGGTACATTATGGACTGATGAAGCTCTGGCCCATAGTTGTGTCATGAGCTTAAAGAAAGATACTGGAAAATGTAAGAAAATGACCCTTATCTCCGGGGTGCCTGGGGCATCTCTTCTAAGATTCAGGACACAATCTATCAAAACATCTCAAAACCTCCAGTTTTCTTTGGCCTTGTTTCTTGAGCAAGATGAAATTAAACTAAGCCATTTTTGGGACTAAAGTTATTCAAAGACTACCTACCATACATATTCTTTAAAGATACTACCCTAGATATAAATCATGCTATTTTTTTAAAAAAATAAATCTGGCTGATATCAAAAAAAGCAGTGTTGTACCTGTTTAATACTTCAGCAAATCTACCCAGAAAATGCCAGGGGTTTCAAAAGATAATAACAACAAAAAATCATCTCAGATAAAAACAATGGTAATTACTCCATAGTGTTGCTAAGAAAACTGAAAGGACTAGTCCATGAAATAACTTGGAGTCTGTTTAAGTTAAGGTGGACTTTACCTTTACCTTATTATTATTATTTTACAGGAGAGAAGACACCTGCAAGGAGAGCAGATTAACACTACTTATTTATAGGTGAAAGGATGGAACTGTAAATCATAGACTGATACTGGTATCTTTTATTATTTTATTTTATTTTAGTGTTCTTATATGCCGCCCTACTCCCAGGGGACTCAGGCCCAATCTGCACTTGAATTAAAAAGAAAAGAAAATGTAAATATTTTTTTTATTCAATTAAGTCAGTACATTTGTAAGGTATGGGCCACTCAGTTGCAAATTACATTAGCACATTTAAAACATGCTATTTATGCTCAGAAACCCTTGGTATCATTTATTTACCAAATTCATAAAAGAAGAGGGCTGTTTGGGATAGGAGGGAATGTAGATCTTTGATTACTGGTATCAATATTTCATTATGTTGTCCTTGAGGTTTTATTGTCCCCTCTGGGAGGAGGTTTCGAAGTATCTATAGCAGGACTACTACATTCTGTAACAGCTTTGTTCCTTATGTCATCTGTCTTGTAAATTTGCAGGTTTCTTTTTCTTTTTTCTTTTTGCCATGTATATGTATACGTTCGAACTAGACTGTGATGTTTCTCTATGTCATATATGTGTGTGTATGTGGGTATATGCATAATGGTTATCTTTTGAGAGTGAATGCAATGAAATTTCATTTTAATGTATCTGATTAGTGTACATTTATGAAATTTCATTTTAATGTATCTGATTAGTGTACATTTAAAGTGACATTAAATTTTTTATTCTATTCTATGCTGCAAATAATCCTCTAAATTACTGCAATTGCTAATCCATTAGTTATATTTTTCAGTGATAAAAATATCACAACTGCAAAGTTTTTTTAATTTAAGAGGACAGGGCAAGATAAGCAAGCCAGTTCTTGATCTTCACTTAGTAACATCCCACCCACCAATACAAGTAAATATGGTTTATCTAACATTACAAATCTGTACAATCTGTAGAAGAATCAATGTGGCTACATTTGATTAGATGGAACAACACAGACTAAGACATCACAGTTTAGACTCCTACTTACTTCAATTTCCATACTTGCTAACAAGAAATGCATGGTGGGATTCTTGTTTGCATTTATAGGTTGCATTTAAGAAGCTATTTAGCAAGCCATTTAACATTTAACTCCTGTAGTTATTTTGTGATTTAATTCACTAACAGTAATGGAAGATCTGAATATTTCTTCCAGTTATATACTAGAGCAGACAAGAACTGAAAATCAGTTTTAGTTGGTTGAGTCAAAAAACCCTCAAGCGTAGAAAGAACTATTTCACTCAGTAACAAGGAGTGACAGTGATACCTTGCAGGCAAGGCCTTCATAAATTCAGAATTCCAGATAACTCCTAGCTATTTTTTAAAAAAATCTTGGTTGAATGGGTCATTCCAGAAAAACAGTACTTTGAAGAAGGAAATGAAACAACCAAGCAACCAAGAAATTACTATTCACTATCTTTATAATCCCAAAGAGCAAAAATCCTGTCCAATATCATAGATTCAAATCTATGATATCATTTTCTGTTTTTAAGCTTAGTTAAGCTTTCCAGGTTGTTGGCCATTACTATAACTTTTTGTAGCAAATCTCTACAAAATGTAGAGATTTTACATTTTACATGTAGTACTATATAAAGGGTAGTATTTGCCAATATTCGATCAGATTTCATTGTTCCAATTGTACTGCAAACAAGTTTCCAACCTAGTTTTTCTACACTATTCATTCATTTATTAATATATACTCCCTTTCCCCATTTATATTTGTCCTTCTAACCTGTCGACCACCACTGTTTCCATTCTCGATTCCTCAAAAGTATGAAATTTATCCACTACAATCTACATAATCAGTAATCCTGAAAGACTTTAATTGCTATGGGCAAGAAAGGAGAATTTCCACTTATAAGATCCGAGGTAGGCTGATATGACAGTTTTAAAAGGATTGAACACTATTCTAACAACCCAGACCCTTTTACGTTTATATATATATATATATATATATATATATATATATATATATATATATATATATATATATATATATATATATATATATATATATATATATATATATATATATATATATATGTTATATATATATATATATATATATATATATATATATATATATATATATATATATATATATATATATATATATATATATATATATATATGTTATATATATATATATATAACATATATATATCTGTTTCCTAAAGATATATCAAATATGGAATTCAACTTTTTCCATAGTGCTATATCCTGGGTTGATATTTTTGTTGAGTTGAGTTCTGTCAAGATTTCTTTTCTAATCTTCTACAGCCACCCCCTGCATAGCCTTTTGTTAGTAGAAGACAATCTGTCTTAGGAGAAGAAATATTCTGTGATTTTTTAAAAAATATTTCTGTTGCATCCATTTCAGAACATTCTGCCCCAACCTGAACCTGTTCATACTGTGTCCTCCTTGAGCTATTGCTGTCTGTTGATTGTTTTTTATTCTTCGGAGATAAATCAAAGCACTGCTTCTTCTGTTCAACAAGAACATTCCAGCTTACTGAATTATTTTTAAATGTAGTATATATCACAAAGAGGAAATGAGCAAGCATATTTTTACTTCATTCTTTTCCTCATTGCATCATTAGTGCATTAGCCTCTATGCCTGTATACAAAACATGGGCACAAGATTTAGTGCAGTATAAATGCTATTAAATATTATTGCACCTCTATCTCATCTATATATAACTATATATAACTATATATAACTATAACTATAACTTTAAATATATATATATATATATATATATATAGTTATATAGTTATATAGTTATATAGTTATATATATATAGTTATATAGTTATATAGTTATATAGTTATATATAGTTATATATATAGTTATATATATTGTTATATATATAGTTATATATATTGTTATATATATAAAACTATATATAAAACTATATATATAACTATATATATATATATATATATATATATATATATATATATATATATATATATAGTTATATATATAACTATATATATGAAATGGTATTAATGAAACTTCTATTAATTCAATTAATATAAGAATTGCAAGTTATAAAAAAACTTAACAGTGTAATATGCTGTCAGATGCTACTTAGTAGAATGTCTATGGTATCATTTTTGGGAAGTGAGTGGGGCTGAGGCTAAGAACATGCTTTTTCAACATGTTGCCTATGCTTGGAACAGCTAATAGTCTGCCTCCCTCATGGTAATAGCCTTCCAGAAAATAATAAAGGCTGATCTCTTGCCAAGTCTTCTGAAATGTGGTTGCTTGTCATCATTATTATGGTTTCATCTTATTATATTTGGTATTTTATTACTGTTATGGTGGTTTTGATTTTTAAGCTGTTTGGTTTGTAGTTTTATTAGGGTTGTGGGTTACATTTCTTTTGCAGTCATCAGTGCAGTCAATCAATCAATCAATCAATCAATCAGAATAGAGCTGGAAGGGGCCTTGGAGGTCTTCTAGTCCAACCCCCTGCTCAAGCAGGAGACCCTATACCATTTCAGACAAGTGGCTGTCCAGTCTCTTCTTAAAAGCTTCCAGTGATGAAGTACCCACAGTTTCTGAAGGCAAGCTGTCCCACTGGTTAATTGTTCTCATAGTTAGGAAGTTTCTCCTTAATTCCAGGTTGCTTCTCTCCTTGATTAGGAATACCTAGATGGGGTCAGCCCATCTTCTACTTGCAAATTCTTTTTCCATTTGTTCCTTAGAATTGTCTTCTGATCCCAACAATTCTGAAAGCCAGCAAAGTATGGAAGGATGTCATAAGTAAGGATGATAATGACAAAGAAAATGAAAGGGTGAGATACTCAGGGAGGCACTTCACCCAAAACAACCCCGAAAATAAACTAAATCACTTCAAATAACAACTGGAATGTAGGAACATATAAAAGAAATGGCTTCATCTTCGATCTAATATTTTGCAGAGTAAATTTAGATATACAAAGAAATTCAGAGTAGACTCCAAGTAGATGGTAGTATCTTCATGGTACATATGATACTTGATATGATAGCATCATGCAATATATTCTTCTTTCAATGCCATCATCAAAAATGAAAATTATAAAACCATGGCATAGAACCGTGGTGGCGAACCTATGGCAAGCGTGCCAGAGGTGGCACGCGGAGCCATAGAAGCCGGCACGCGAGGGTTGCCCACCGGCAAACCGGAAGTGCGAAAAAACGCACTTCCGGTTTGCCGGTGTGCTGTTTTTTGCACTCCGGAGGGTTCAGGGAAGCTCCCTGAAGCTCCGGAATGCAAAAAACTACAAAACGGACAAACCGGAAGTGCACTTTACCGCACTTCCGGTTTGTCCGTTTTGTAGTTTTTTGCATTCCGGAGCTTCAGGGAGCTTCCCTGAACCCTCCGGAGTGCAAAAAACAGCATGCCGGCAAACCGGAAGTGCGTTTTTTCGCACTTCCGGTTTGCCAGTTTCGTCGTCCCAGGCTCCGGTAAGCCTTTGCGCGGGGGTGGGGGGTGTGCGCATGCGCAGGGGGCAGCATGGGGGGTGTTGTGCGCATGCGTGGGGGGGAGGGAATGGGTGTGGACATGCGAGCGCGTGCGAGCGCGCCCCCCCTTTTTGGCATGCGAGCCAAAAAAGGTTCGCCACCACTGGCATAGAAAATAGGAAATTCTTTAGAACACAGTAATATTGTGTTCTAATGAACAGATTTTTGTCATACCTGCAATCATTCCAATGTTTTCTAGGGAAATCCAACATATTTGAAGTATATCAAGGCTGGAAAAGCAGTACTAAATTTCACCAGAATGTAGGAAGAGATAAATATAGAACCATAAATTTGAAAGAAGTCATTTAGGCCATTAAATACATATCCCCAGACAGTGCAGAAGGGAGAATTAGAGCATCACAATGGATAGCTGTCTGGACTTTATTTAAAGACATCCAATAAAAATCAGATATAATTATTTAAACTTACCTTGTTCACAATGTGTATCTGACAGAAATTCTAATAAACAGTAGAAGCAACAGGGACTTTGGAGAAAGTGAGTATGTAATACTGATAGCTTTGATATTTAGGGAGTCTAAAGCTAAGTGTATTCAAACACTGGTCCAGGATGCAAGAAAGCAAATTTTTATAAACTCAGAAGAAGAAGAATTAAGTTACCATTGTAGGAGAAATCAGTGGAAAATGGAGTGTAAACTTGTGACAGTGTCCAGGTTCTCCACCTCTTAGCACTAGCACTAGCACTAGCACTAAGACTTATATACCATTTCATAATGCTTTACAGCCCTCTCTAAGTGGTTTACAGAGTCAGTCTATTGCCCTCAACAATCTGGGACCTCATTTTACCCACCTCGGAAGGATGGAAGGCTGAGTCAACCAGTGGGCAGAGTTAGCTTGCAATACTGCATTCTAACCACAGCACCACCACGGATCTTCTCACTTTGCTAAGGACTTTTCCTCAGTGGAAAACTGTTCAAATTAACCTAAGGAAAACAATAAATGAAAGGAAGAACCACCCCATATGAGGTGATTAGGGTGTGCCATGAAGAAATTTAAGTCTGCAAGATCAGACCACTAACCTCCAAGAGTCCTGAAGAAACTTGAAGCTCCTTTCCATTATTTTTTTTATAAATCATGGAGAAAACATAGTGGCAGAGGTTTGAGGAGGAGCAAATGTTGTTTCTCTTCTAAATGAATGGGGGGAGAGAGGGGGGAGGGAGAGGGAGAGAGGAGGGAGAGGGAGGGAAACAGATATCAAGCTTGAGGTTAGTGCCAAGTAAAACTCTGAAACAAAGTTTTGGAAAAAAATGCATTGCATGGTAGGATCCATTATGGATTTATCAATTATAAACCATGCTAAACCAACCAAGAATATTCTATCAAAGAATAAGTCATGCCAAACCAAACTATTTCCTTTTTTTGACAGAGTGACTAATTTTGGGGGCCATGGGAATGCCATAGATGTAATGGACCTTGACTTCATCAAGCATTTAACATAAGTAGCTGCTACTCTGGAATATAGTACTGTAATAAGATTCAAAATGACTTTAATTAGTAAGAGAGTAAAAGTTAATAGAGATAATGCAAAATTCTTCATTTAAGAAAACTAATGCCTAGGAATCAGAGGGAGGGAACATCTGTGAAAAATATTTAGATCACAAGCCAAAAGATTAATTGGCTAAATATAAAATGCAATTTTGGGGCTTCCTTAGTTTAAATATAGGAAGTAATATTACTGTAACTTCAAATACTGTCTTCAGTTCTTAATTACACATTAAAGATTCTGAGAAAGTAGAACATGAAAATATTTTAGAAAGCAACTATAAGAGAAATGCATATGGTGAAGAGAAAGAGAGCTGTGGGTATTTAGTCTTGGGCATGTGATATTTGCATACTAAAATAGCACTTTCAAATACATGACAGGATATTGCATAGAAGTTTAAGATTCTTATATAGAAGTTTAAGATATCGACCCAGATTAAACAGGATCACCAAGGAGATACGTTCAGCGTTTGAACTTCAAAAGAGGCCTTCTCCCAAGAGTTCTTGATTACTTTATCTCCAGTATAATGTCTGATAGTTAAGAGATGAATAATGCAAGATTGTTCTTTGTTGCTCGATGGACTACAAATAGAGTATCCAATAGCTACGTGTCCATAGATTAGTCATATTTCCTGTAGGCTTATGAAAATGTTATGCTTGATCTTACACAGAAGAAATCATATCATTTCACAAGTACAACACACCATAAATATTGTGGCAAAAGGACCAATATACTGCCTTCTAAAATTCTGTGCATGAAATTATATTAATAAATTATACTCTCCCAATTCACAATTATGTTTGTGGTCTGCATTCTTTGGAACAGAATGTAAACAAGGGGAAAGATTAAGAAAAAAGAGAAAAAATCATTTTGCTTTTGCCCTTCCCCATTAGTCAGATCAAACTTATTTCATACTCACTGCTTCTGTAGAGGATTACTGTAAGGCATTACCAGAAAAAAAACCAAGCTAGTATTCTTTAACAGTCTATTATGGGCCATGTGAGGAAAATTACATGGGTAGAATGCTTTTATGCACATTTATCAGGATCCTCAATCCTTTAAAAAGCAAGTCTTAATTTATCAAAAGATTAAAACAATATACCAATCTGAATCCAGAAATGAAGAAATAAATAAAATACTTTAGGGAAAAAAATTAAGCAGGTGCTTTCTGGGTAGGGAACTGTCTGCACACGTATTCATCATTCTGATAAAAATGGATCAAACCCCCTACTTCATTTGTTCTAATTTAAATGCATAGCTGTATTACTAGACAAAATGTTTTTGTTTTTGTTTTTGCTCACTCTGAATTGAAACTATACCTAACAACTAAGAAGGGATAGTGTTCGGAGTCGGGGATGAGAGTTTGTGAAACGGAAGTTGTTAAAAAATCTGTTTATTTATAGTCCTACTGATCAAACAAAGTGTACAGTCACCATGGGCCTTGTTGCTTAACTGTTTTAACTGTAACAGGAAGCTCTCCTCCAAACAAAAATACCATAGAGTATATATCATAGATTATAACTAGCAAATTTATAAACACTGCCATATACTGGCTGAACACTGTTGTAGCTGTTGCACATAATACATTCCAACAAAATGTATTCCAACAGGAGTATTCAAAGAAAAGGAAAAACCAAGTGAATTTCAAATTGAATCCTGTCATTGCCTTCTGCAAATCATTTTGGAATAACATAAAACCAGAATACCATTCAAATAGTAACTTACATGAAAAGGGTGTGAGGAGGATTGCTATGTTCACTGGAAAGGTTAGATGACCAGATTGTCAAAATGTGACAATGCAGGATCCAATCTGGGTCAGTCATCGGGACCAAAGGTTTAGGCTTTCGAGCTTTCGGACTCATGTTGGAGCCCAACATCAGGGAACTTCTCTCTGATCAAAATTCAATTTAAGGTGTGCTGAGCTGGTTACTGTGTTAGAGCCATAGAACTTCTAAAATATTCTGGTGAGCTAAGAAATAAAAACATACTGTATAGCATTTTAATATATCATTTAAAAGAGAATGCAGATGTGATAATCAGCAAGGTCTAAATTTATAATACATGTTATAATATCATTGTTGATGTCTTCTTCAGGGAAGAAAACAAACATGGCATATGTTTTGGAGGGCACAGGAGTTCTTTTCATCATAATTTTTCTCTGATTAAAAACTTATAACAGAAACAAAAGTGCTTCTCTCTCGTCTTCCTCTCTCAAATTCCCCTAATAACGTCTGCTTGCTCTCCTGATTCACATGCTCCGTGAGTGCATTCTTTGGGGAACTGGCTTCCTTATATATATATATATCCTCTGAAGCTGCCTAAAGTGGACCAGCGGCAACCAATACAGGTAATCCTCATTCAGCGACCACTTGTTCAGCAGCCATTTGGAGTCACAACAGGGCTGAATGAAGAAACTCATAACCGGTCTTTGCAGTTGTGGCCATTGCAACAATCCTGCAGTCACATGATTGTGATTCAGGCATTTGGCATGTTGTGTGCCATAACAACATTGCATATCCTGCGGTCATGTGATCACCATTTACAATCTTCACTGCCAGCTTCCAACAAACGAAGTCAATAGGGAAGTTGGGAGGTTACAAATGGCGATGAGGTGATGCTACACCTACCCACCACATGGGATTTACCTAATTACAGCTGGAACTGCCAGAACTGGCACTGTAAGTTGTGTCGATCACATGGCATTGTACTTTATGACTGTATTGCTTAGTAACAGAGTTCCTAGTGACAGATTACCATTATTAACTGAGGACTACTTGTATTCCAATTATATGTCAGCAGTACTCAGGGAGCAGTCAGCAGCAGCAGCAGCATTCAGTTATCAGTGCTTCCCCTTCCTTGGCTCTTTCTCCATCTTTTCTTCTCCCATCTGCCTCTTCCTTCTTCTCACTTCAATTCCCTGCCAAACTTATTTTTGTTCTTCCTGTTGAATCACTCATTCTGTTTTTGTTTTAATCTGAAGAAAATACCACCTCACACATTTCTAAAGGATGGGTTATTTTACCAGAGGTGGTCAGATCACCCCATGCCATGATGCTGAGCATATTAAGCAGCATTCTTCAACGTATGTGAATGCCAACGTATGTGATTTATAAACTTAAAAATTAGGGTTGAAGACTACAGTGCAAAATAATCGAATAGAATCGAATCGAATAGAATCGAATAGAATCGAATAGAATAGAATAGAATAGAATAACTTTATTGTCACTTTGAATGTACACTAATTGGCATACATTAAAATGAAATTTCATTGCATACAGCTCTCAAAGGGTCACCACCTCCAATATACACTATATAAACATGACAAAATAAATAAATAAATACAAAATTATTTATATACCCATATATATTATATGACACAGATAAACAAAACAGTCTAGTTCGGATGCATACATGTACATGGTGAGAAAACCTAATCTTGTGAGTTTAGAATCTGGTAGTCCTACTAGAAATACTTCGAAACCACCTCCAAGAAGGGAGCAACACAAACAGACCGTGAAGTGGGTGTGTGGGGTCTCTAACAATGCTTTGAGCTCTAAGCACATAGCACTTATAAGCAGTATTCTGAATAACAGAAAGGAAGCTTCCTATAATCTTATCGGCTGTCCTTACCACTCTCTGTATGGACTTTCTATTTGAGGCACTGCTGCCTCAGAAACAGTTTTATTACATGGAGTTTATGATCATTACAATCAAAGGCCTTCCTGCAATGAAACACCCATTGGTTTATTTTTAGTATTCTTTGACTTTCTCAATTATCCAGCATGCACTAGAAATAATATATCTTTGGTAGTCTTTTTTTCACATCCATTCTTAATGACTTCTTTAGTTCATTTCACCACTCCTCTGGTTCTCTGTCAAAGAGGTTCAAAACTTCCAAGCAATTCCCAATGTTCTCTTTGAATCCCTGTTACAAGGACTTTCAAAGTTTGCAGTATTTTGGTGGCCACTGAGTCATGTACCAATTTCTTTCAGAAATTGAAGCATTCCATGTAAATGTATGAATACTTCTGAGAGTGATATCTAATCTGAATGAGGATTAGTGAAGCAAGTTTATAAGTGAAAAGTTATACAAGAAGCAGGCAGAAAATAAAGAGGGAGTACCAAGTACAGGTAGTCCTCCACTTTCAACAGTTCATTTAGTGATCTTTCAGTGACAACGGCATTGAAAAAATTGACTTATGGTTCTTTTTCACACTTACAATTGTTGCAGCCCCGCCATGGTCACATGATCAAAATCCAGACACTTGGCAATTGACTCATATGACAGTTGCAGTTTCCCAAACTCATGTGATCACTTAACACCTGTCTTACTTCTCAATATAAATGTTGGACTCAATTGTGGCCATAAGTCAAAACTCCTTGTAAGTCCTGTACTCTATTTATACCCTACTGCCCCTTTGGGGCCAATAGGTCTTGAGGTACTGAAGAGCCAGTTTCACTAGACATCCTTGAGATACTTGAGAAGGAGAAGAAGGAATCCACGACATGAGGCAGCTGATGTATATAACACCTAAATCATGATCATTTTTGTTTTAGAATAGTTTCAGTATCCATTTACTCTTATGTCAGAACTCATGTTTTGTAAACTCATTTCTGCATCCTTGTTAGATGAAATGACATCTTCCTTTAAACTGTATATATTTTTCTGTAAACTTTGGCACCAACGGCATATCATTTCATGCCCTTATAGTTTCTTAAAACTGATTGAACTGTATAGCTGAAGTAAATCACGCTGTATGATCCTTAGGAAAAAAATTTTAATCCATTTTATATGGTTAGTTAAGCCTCACCAGGACTGCGAGCTATCATCCTATCATTGATTTGATCCTGTTCCCCTTCATCTCTTATTTTGGGCATGAATAAATCTCCATTCTCTTCATTGGAAATTCAGGATATCCTTTTATCAGTGTTGCTGAACAGTCTGACTACTTTTTCATTGAACAGTCAAGGAATGTTTGGATAAAAGGCAGGTTTATGATCTCAACACCTGTCCCGGTGAAAGGACCAGATGGAACAAAAAGCTTTCTCCCCACTCATAACTAAAATTTCCCACTGCTTAACTAGGGGCAGGCACACAGAGAACCAAAAAGTCAAGCAATGAATTTAGAAACAAGAATAAAATCCCTTTATAAGCAGGGTCATTTCCTCTAGATTTTATGCTCTCCTTTTATCAAATCCATTGGGGAATTATTCATACATTTAACATCAACAAATGCCAAAAGATTGTAAAGCAAATGCCAATAAAACTGTAAAGCAAAGTAGCCTATAGAGTATTTGAATGAATTTCTTTTTTGCTTTCCCACCAGAATAGTTTTCTAAAACTTTTAACATTTGCATAGCTGAACAAACGTCTGGGAAATATTCGTCTCTTATCTAAACAAAGATAGATAAGATCTTTGTTAGCCCTCAGAGGAGATACAAAAAGCTACAGATACCACTGTTGGGAATTGGAAGAGCAATGTTGTAACCAAGTAAGAGACAAAGTATTTCTTTTAAAGGCTGATATAAGTGCTTATCCTATAGTCCGCCTCATTAAAATCAGATGAATTTTGTTCTAATTAAATATATATGCTTGCCTAAAATAAAAATGTTGCACTTTGCCCATTGCTAAACTGAGGAAATTGTGGTTAGGAGAAGGTAGGAGTAATGATCAAGAAAATATTTCTTTACTAGTAACCAATATTATGGATTATAAAAAGTACTTAAACTAAGATTGAAATCAGAATCAGTCCTGCTTCACCTTGCCTAAACCATGGATTGGTCACATGGCATTGTTTCTCATTGTCCCCATCCCATGATTTATAAAGTTTTCTATTGTCATTTCATATACTGAAATAAATTTAGTTTTTTCTCTTAAGCTGGCAATATTCTGCTCTAGCTTCAAGATAGTAGGCTCCATAATAGTTTACTACCTATTATCATAGTAGTAAGATCAGGTGACATTTTGTGGGTGTGAACAGAGGACTTCCATGTTGAAAACACATCATTTGGTCTAACCTAAAATCACAATCATCTATAAATTAAAAAATAAGCTAGCATGTGAAGCTTCTAAATTGGCTACTTATTTTCTACTCTAGATCAACTCTCTGTAGCATTATTAATAACTGCTGCAGAGAGAAAACATAAAAGGACAATCATGAAATTCACTAACTTACTGTACAAGGGATAATAAAAGACTATAGCTTAGATCAGGGGTGTCAAACTCGATTTCATTGAGGGCCGCATCAGGGTTGTGTTTGACCTTGGGGAGCCGGGGTGGGTGTGGCCAGGGTGGGCATGGCCAGCTCAACATCACTCATGTCGGGGGCGCCTTTGGTGCAACCCTCTGCCAGCAAAAATGGAGCCTGGGAGGCCACACACAGCCCTCACGAGCTCCATTTCTGGCTGCGATGGCCTCCTGCAACGTTCTGCCAGCGAAAACGGAGCCTGGGAGGGCCGCACATGGCCCTCCCAAGCTCTGTTTTTGCTGGCAGAGGCACTGCAGGTCAGTCCTTTGCTGTTTCCAGATCTAAGCACCCCATGGGCCGGATCGAGCCCCCATTTGAGTTTGATACCCCTGGCTTAGATATAACAAGGCTACATCTGACCTTTCCCCTATTCATGCACTGAATAAATAAGCAATACAATTTTTCAGTTCACTATCCCCTAACACTTATGTCTCCTGTAAAACATACTATCATCCTCCACAAAATATTTAGCAAGGTTCTTACCTTTTCTTCTCAATACTGTGATTGTAACTTCAAGGCCAGCTGGCCATTAAATTGTCAGTCAGTTCAGTGCTGGAGAGGCAGAACTTCAGATTTCTCTGAAAAGCCAGTGAGCTACATACATACAGAAGTATTTTAGCTGCAAACATCTTTTGCTCCTTTTTAAAAAGTGGCATGGTGATCTACTGGTGAAGACTCTTGCCTCCCACTCAGAAGGTTGAGACTTCAATCCTAGGTAGTGGCACATGTTCTCTCCTATACCGCAAAGAAAAAAAATTTGCTGCACCTTCATGTGGCATCAGGAAGGGCATCCGGCCAGTAAACGCTCAGTTCTATCCAGTTGCCTCGACTCTACCCCAAAATAAGGGATTACAAGGTCATAAAAAGGGAGTTATCTTTTATTCTCCCCCCCCACCCAGAAAATATTTGGTTGAGTTGATTGGCTTGGTGGAGATCCCCTTCCTTTTTCACTGTCCCATAAGCACCCTTCCCAAACTTAGTGAAAGAGGACAACCATCCTAGAAATAAGGATATCAATCTTGAATCAAGGATACACTGTTGGTACACACCCTGCGAGAAACTCTAAAGAATCTTAGTATATATTTAATTATAATTAATATAAGGCCATTCAAAATGATAAGGTGCTGAAGCCCAATGACAATTGACTCTTTATGGACCTCTGGGGTCTTTTGTGACACACCTGAAAAAAGCAGAACCTGGATACAATTTGTTCTGTTCTTTTATTAAGCTTTTCATAAATTTTCATGTGAGTAGATGGCCCAGATTGTTTTTTTCCATTAGTGACAAGTACACAGTAGTGATTGTTTGGTTTGTTTGTAGGTTATACCAAAGTTAATCAGTTCAGAGAATTGGGTATTGTTTTTCTTGTCTTATTTCACAGTGATTTGGATAGACTTGTGTCAAAACAAACTCTGCATGATGTTCCTAAGTGTCTATGGGTTTTTTCATATCAGCTGTAAGTAGCTTTCATAACTGGGAGTGTTACCAATGATTCAGGCATATTAGCAAGGAATTCTGGAGGACACCAGGTTTGAGAAGGCTATTACAAAGTCTAAAAAGTTTACAGACAGTAATTAGATTGTGAAATTCCATTCCCAGCTGTTCAAAAAATTATCTGTTTCAGGTTATTCATTTCTATCCACAAATAATGCTTTCTCTACAGCATCCAGAAGAGAGAGATGAGATTTAAATCAACCAGTCAATAACATTTCCAAAAGAAGGGAAGCCATCGCCCATCATATCCACAACATTATGTTTATTTGACATATTGGGGATTCTGAATCCATGCATCATGACATCTGACCTGTTAGTATTACTCATATTAGTAGAGCCAAAATATTATCTGGAAAATATACCATTCTTATAAACCTCTTCTTAGTTTGTCTTATTTACATATCCATGTAATATGTAAAGGTAGCATTGTCATAATAATCCAAAGGAATAAAATCGGTATGCTGACAGTATAATATCCTGTATTTTTCGGACCATAAGACGCACCTTAGTTTTTATGGAGGAAAATAGGGGAAAAATCTACCTACCAGGTATTCATCTGGCTAGCGTCTTTAGTCTGGTCAGCTTCAGCACATTATTTTATCCCCTGGTTAGGGCTAAAAAAACATTTTTCGGAGGGAATAGCAATGAAAACAAGCCTGCAAAGACTTAGGGCTGAAAAAACCTTTTTCAGAGGGAGTAGCAATGAAAACAAGCCGGGAAGATCGTTAGCACATCGTTAGGGCTGGGAAAAAAAGCTTTGAAAAAGCTATATTCAGAGTATAAGACACACCCAAATTTTCAGCCTCTTTAAGGGGGGGAAGGTGCGTCTTATACTCTGAAAAATACGGTAATTAGTCCTGGAATTGTGACCAGTTGCTTATTGGTATTCAAAGTTACGATTGACTCAGAAAAAAGTACTTGGGAACCACACTCAAAGTTCCTACTGCTGCCCCTTCAGTCACGTGACTGAATTTTTGTTGCTTAGCAACTGGCCTGCATTTACATCTGCTTGCAGCATCTCTTGGTCACATAATCTTGATTTATGACTTTTTTTCTGGAAAAAAAGACCGTAGGAAACAATGGGGTTCACTTTATAACTTCTGGATTCAATTAATGAGTACCACAAAAAAGATTGTAAAATCAGCCATGGTCACATGATGATCTGCTTAATGACCATCACAATGTATGACTGTAATCATGGCTTCAACTACGATATATACAACGCCTGTTGTATCAATATACAATCTAAACTTTACTTCAAAAACTGCTCAAAATTCTCAGTCAATTGCACATGTAGTAAAACAACTATGGAGCTCATTGCTACATAATCCGAATATAGCCACTGACATATATGACTTTGAAAGGAAATTAAGACAGATTTGGGGAAGACAAGTGTTTAATAGCATTTAGCACTATAGTGATATGTTCCTACCAAGATTATAGCCAGTATGTCTAAATCAGTGTTTCTCAAATAGTAGGGTGTGCCCCCCTGGGGGGGTCAGAGCAATGCCAGGGGGGGCGTGTGGTCCGTGGGCGCTGCCATCTTTTGGGGGGAATTTTTGAAGGAAGGAATTTTTGAAGGAAGGAATCCTCTTCTGCGGCTTGAAAAAGAGCCCTCCCACCCGCCCCGGGTTATTATTTCACCAGAAGCACAGCTGATTAGCTCCTCATCTGTGTTTCAGGCTGAATCCTGCTACTGAGCATACCCGGAAGTGAAATTGCATGGGGGGAATGCGTGCGAAACCAGTTTCCACATTGTATGCTTGCTAGCTGCTTTGGGCTGCCTGAAAGCAGTGAAAGATCTAGGCGACCGGTAGAGATCCAGCAGTGATTGTTAAATCTGACCACGTTTTGAGATCAGGTGAATTCATCAGAAGTAGAGGAAGAAAGAGGGACGGTGCCAGAGGACACGAAAGATATCCATTAAGCATGTTATTTGCCAGCCAGCCAGTGCAGTTTACTTGTAAGCACATACATACAGAGTTGGAGTTGCTTCACAAAAAAAATAATTTGGGCGTTGGGGGGCGTGAAATGTTTACTTCTTCCTGGGGGAGGGGGTAACAGAAAATAATTGAGAAGCACTGGTCTAAATACAAGTTGTTCAAAGTAATAATTAGAAACGTGGTTGCACTTTAAGTCCAATCCTTAGTATCCTTGATATAGGAACATAATATCTCCTAAAGCAGGGCTGTCAAACTCACAGCCCACGGGCCAGATGCGTCATGAGCTGGCCACACCCATGTCCAGTTTAGTGAAGAGGGGAAAAATCATGATATGTCACTTGGTAAGTGACAATGCAAGTTTGACACCCCTGTCCTAAAGCATCTAATACTCTGACCCCAAGCTGAGAGGTTTCAATGGAAAAATTCAACATTTGTTTCCCTAGTAGGTCTACCCCACAGGTGTCAAACTCGCCACGTCACATTGCCATCACGTGACGTTTCATGACGTTTTTCCCATTTGGGGAGCTGGGGTGGGCATGACCTTTGCGTGATGCATCCCGCCTGCTGGCCACCAGTTTGACACCCCTGGTCTACCCCATTTCATCTCATTTGTATACATAGGCAAAAAACAAAGTGTTTCTTTATCATTTTCCCATCGATTGTGAGGATGATGGGTTTTGCTTATAGCTGAATAATTTCTGAATTGTTGGCTAGACCGAAGACATCAAAGATGGATTAATCTATAACTACATTCAACTATGAATGTAATTGATATGTTTTAAGGTATATGCATTGATCTGTGTATGGATATTGTGGAGGAAAAAAAAAAGATGGATTAATCTAATGGGATTAATTTTTAATCCCATTATTTTCCTATTTTCCAAAGCACCCGAAAGCAACAGATGGAAACTAATCAAAGAGAGATCGAACCTACTGTTCTATGATTATTGCCTTATATGAATAATCAGTCTTCCCAAAAAGGATGATTTTCCTGGTTCATCTCCTATTCCATAAAACTGAGGATATGTACTCAGGAGTAAAAGAAATAATAACAATAAGAATCTGCTATGAATATCCAAGCAGGAAGCCCAGGTAATCTCTCTCCAATTATTTCTCTCCTTATTTAAGGAGGTAATAAAATAACTAGCTTAGCTAGCCTGACAGTTGTGCTTCATTTGAAGTCTTTTATGATTGACTTGCTTTCCCTTGTTTCCTCCACATCCCCCCTCTTTTCCAATAAATATTGTATATCTAAAGGTTTTTAGGGCATTTGGGTTTAGAAGGGCATTTCTCTTTAAAATGTTGTCCGTATGTATAGTTTATACAACTATATCTTGTCTCCCAAGATTGGCAAATGGTTTGCTGAATTCTGCATTTCTGAGCTTCGTGGCTCAGACTCCCTTCCCTAGTAACATCTGCCTACCTGATAAGATCTAGTAAAGCAGGCTTTTCTACGTGTCTGGTTGAATAGAGATTGAATACCAGATGCCTTGACTGCCTTTAAGAAGCCTATGATGTTATCATGTTTGACTGAGTCTGTTTCTGAAATCAGATGATAGAATTCTGTTATAGTTTCAAAAGCCAATCCTTTTAAAGTTGAAATTATTATGAGACTTATGAGACACCTGAAATAAAGATTCGGAATTTATTAGAGATTGCCAACTTCAGGCCACCTTCAGTCTTTGCTTCTCTCTTTTGCAATATTATCAAAAATATCTACCCATCCTATGATTGGCCCCTTCCCTTCTGACCATTAGGAAATTGCTTAAAATCTGGCAGGCTAGTGTATTATGAATATTCCTCCAGATAATGGATTGTGGGGTGGTTTTTTTTTTAATATGACTTCTGTTTATGCATTAATAATGTATAATCTTGTTTTTTAATTTGTTTTGAATCTGTTTGTTTTAATCATAATTGCATAATGGAAAATGATAAGCTACTTAGATTAGAATGGCTTGTAAACCCTGTAAAGCCATTTTGGTGTAATGGCTAAGATATCAAGTAGAAAGCACTACGGTAGACCCGTGATGGTGAACCCATGGCACGTGTGCCACAGGTGGCACGCAGAGCCCTCTCTGCAGGCACACGAGCCATCGCCCAGCTCAGCTCCACCACACATGCACACGCACCTCCCACTGGCCAGCTGATTTTTGTGTATCTGCCGTGTTTGCGCGGAGGGTGGGGCGCATGCGGGAGATGCATTTGGGATAGGCTAGACAGGGAAGTAAAAAGAAAACACCTAATAAAATCCCCAAAGAAGGTGATAGAAATTGCTGCCAAGAATGTATATGTTCATACCTGTTTATTCAGCAACTTGACTTCAGGAACTCTCTATATTTATTTATTCAAAATAAGGAACTATTTTTTTTTAAAAAAAGATCCACTCATTTAAATTGTGCACAAAGAGTCAGAGAATAATGCACTGAAAATCTTATATAGATTGTCTTTTGGTATAAGTATGATGTTAGATCAAAATAAACACTCAGATTCAAAGATACCCTTATCCATGGAAGTTAATATGTGAACTTTATGGCAGCCATGTCTTTGCATCCAGCCTAACCTGTTGGTCTATAGAGAAAATTGGAGGAAAGAATTTATATATATGCTACTATGAGCATATGTACAATCTGTACAACAAAATAGAAGAAGTAATCTATTTTGTCTAGACTATTGCTTCCCAACTATGTTGGAACTACAATACTCAGAACTCCAGAATTCTGGGAATTATTGTCCCAATGCAGATGACAAGCAACTAGTCAGAGATCATCTACTGCAGGCTGGTTGTCTGAATTATCTACAACTCTGCTATCTGTGTTTTACACAGAGCCCAGAATCGGCCTTTCATCTTTTTGCTGGGATTAAAAATTGGAGACTGGCCTCCTTTTGAAGTTCTTTAAAAAGCTTCACTTTATTGTTTCTATCATGTAGTAAGAACAAGCATAGCTTTACCTTCATTCAATGGAATTATAGCTTTGGTGCTGATGGTTAATGTTGACTATTATGAAATTGTTCTGAAGTCTTTTTTCAGAATCTAATCTTATAGATTCTATAATGCTGTATAAATTAGATAAATAAATAAAAGTTGTTCCTTTCCATGAACTGGCGTCCATGCGCCATACCTAGAATTCCATTGTATATGGGAAAGCCACATGCAGAAACGATGTGCTTTCAGCCTCTATTCATTGAAGTTCTCCCATATTATTAATCATAACTTGTTTAGTGGCTTAAATGTGGAGTAGTTACAGAAGGAAAAGTTGGGACGAGGAGCTAAAGTTTACCAGATTATTGTAAATGCAGCCATAAACCTTTATTTCTTTTGTGTCAGGTATCCTGACCTCTGAATGAACCACAATGCAGACAAGTCTGAGCAGCAAACTACGGTCTCATGCCTAGATGTATCGTATATCAAAACTGCTGCCATCGATGATACATTTTTAGTTGCACACCTGATGAGGAGGGCGGGTGTGTGTGTGAAGTGAAAGCAAAAAAGGAATGCCATTCAGGTGAATAATGCAATCTACATCTCAGCTGATCCAGACAGCAATTCACTTGTACCTATAAAACACCACATGTTTAAAGTTCATCCTTTCTACAGCAGTGCACACCCAAGCCATGGATTCCACCTGGCAGATTGGTGCAGCTATTACGTTGATTCACAAAACCTCTATTAACACCAGGCTATTTAGTATTATGCTTTAGTATTATGCTTTCGATGATCATTGTTGCTACTTTCTGCATGCTGGACTTGTAGGAGATAAGAGAATATTATAAAAGAGATTTGCTAGATGATGCTAACTTCCTAATACCGGTATGTTCATTATAAATTGTTGCTTTTCATAGATACTTGCTTCCCTAAGCTTTTTTTTTAAGGTTATGTTGAAATAAACATGATTCTTATCTCAAATACTGTTTTTTGTGAGAACACACAGTAACAGTAACTAAATTGCATGGAACTGATAAGCGGCTTCATAGATGATGAAGGAAACAAACAAACCATGCCTTCATAAGTTATGATTCTTCCAAATATTCCTATCAGCTAGCTATTTATGTGCAGGCAGGTACAAATTTGTTTTTTTTTTTAAATATTTAGACTTTGTTCATCAAATGAAAATTAATTTTTAAAATGTAGAGGAATTTTTTGTGCAGCGCTAATTCCTTTCACTTACAAAATTCAGGGAAAGGTGGGCTCACTTTTATTTTCACCAAAAAGAAGAGGTACAGTTAATCCCACTCATGAATTGACACAATTGACCTGCAGAGTTTTACTACTGAAGCTAAAAGCTAAGTCCAAAATGCTGTTGTTTTCAAAAGGAATGTTTAGATAGTGTTAGACAGTATTATAACTTTAAAGGACATAAAAGAAAAGACATCATAGAAGTCCTCAGCATTATCTCTCTGCATTCTCCAGTCTTGAATGGTTCAATCTTATCTCTTCAGGACAAACCACAGGTCCTGTTAAGTCATACCTTCGCAAAAAGCAGCTTAGACGACAACTTTTATTTTAAAGAAAAACACGGATGACGGAGGACTATGACTCAGAGGAAGTTTCTGGTCTGAACTGAGGAACTGAAATTCAGATAGTTCTGTATTAATAGACAAAAGAACCATGAAAGAAACTTGTAGCAGAGAAAAAGAAAGGGGAGGGGGAGGATCAGAATCTTAGACCAGCACAAGCACTCATCCCAGATTCTTTTTGTGTTTAAAATAAAAGGAAACAAATCTTAAGACTTTTATAGGTTCCAGAAGAATCATCGATTAAAATCTTTTATGTAGAGTTTTTCACTGAGATAACTATTCATCTGAGCTTAATTTCATGTACACCAAGATTTAACTAGATCGCTAACCAAAATATCACAACGAATGTGCTAAAATTTGAAACTTGTTTCCATTTCCTTCCTCTCCCAGTTTCTCGCCCACTTTTATTTTTTTCAAATTAATTTCAATAATTACCTATTGGTAAGTATTAGAAATAATTCAGAAGTGTTTTAGATGTCAAGTATCACATCTCTACCATTCATCAAGGCATGTCCATACTGTATATGTTTAGGCTTCTGTGCAAACTACTTTTAAGGAATCCTCAAAGTATTTGTTTGTGGGTTGTTTTGTTTTTTTTTTTTGTTTTTTTTTTGCTTTGGCTTCAGATCAGTGTTGACTCTTGGCAACTGCCTGGACAAGTCCCTACAGGTTTTGTAGCAAGGTTTTTCAAAAGCAATTTGCCATTGCTTCCTTCCTAGGGCTGAGAGAAAATGAGTGGCCCAAGGTCATTCAGCTGGCTAAAGTGGGATTAAAAGTCTCAGTCTCCAGGTTCCTAGCCTGATGCCTTAACCACTATATCAACTGCTTTTTGAATCTTAAAAATGCTTCCTCCTTTCTTCCCGAGGCTTGTGCAGAAATTTTGGAGGAAAAAAAAAACCTCAGGGGCTGCTCTAATGGATGACATGGAGGTGTTGTTACTGCAAAAAGTCAAAAGCACTGCTGAATCATTTTAGAAATGTGCAGCGTCCTACTGAGTAAGAAATATGTTGTTAAACCAAAGGGGGAGGGGAGGAATGATGCCAGTGATGCCCATCAATTGCTTAGCACAAAGTTTTAATGATGCTGCAATCATCATTAATTGAATGGGGGTTTGATATATGCAAATGGTTTCCTTTTCAATGTCACAACCCAGGAACAATTGAAGTTACTAGAGTATAGAAAAAGCAGCCCTATAGACACTTTAACATATTTATTGTGCCATAAGGTCTTGTGGACTTTGTCAGATGTATTTGTACTTTGGGACAGAATTTTTACCGGAGTAAGATGTAAACATACAAGCTTATCAATCATTCATAAACAGAGGAAACAAATAAGTCTCACACATGTAAATAATTGTAAGAACCCCCACAGGAACCATATCATTGGCTTTTATCTCACTGTTTTTAATCAACTAGATAAGCTTGTTAACTGGCTTACTGATAAGCAGGGGAATTAAAATAAGGTTGATGTTATTAGCTTCAGCTAGACTGCGAGCCAGCAGTCAAAGCAAGCACAAGAAGTTGCAAATTGAACTAAAAGCTGTCTCTACGCCTGAACTGTTCCTTAATTAATCAACAAAAAAGGGAACCAATTATAATTATCTCTTTGTGCAAGTATGAATTTTGTCCTACATATGTAGAGAGTTGCATAAATACAATAGGAAATTCTGTTTCTGACGATTATGTTTGCAATCCTGTGACTTCCGGATGGGCTGGGACTATAGCATCCATAATTCTCAGCCAGAAAAAAAATGTTCTATATAAAAGATTTCTCAGGGTGCATTGTAATCATGTTTATACCCTAGCTCCATAACTTGTGTGAAGCAATACAGCAATCTTTCCAGTGGTGAAATTCAATTTTTTTTACTACCGGTTCTGTGGGTGTGGCATGGTGGGTGTGGTGTGGCTTGGGGGGGCATGGCTTGGGGGTATGGCAGGGGAAGGATACTGCAAAATCCTCATTCCCTCCCCACTCCAGGGGGAAAGATATTGCAAAATCTCCATTTCCACCCCATTCTGGGGCCAGCCAGAGGTGGTATTTGCCGATTCTCTGAACTACTCAAAATTTCCACTACCGGTTCTCCAGAACCTGTCAGAACCTGCGGATTTCACCCCTGAATCTTTCTATAAAAGTTATAACACTTCTAGCTTCAGAAGAGATGTACTAAATTCCATCCCAAAGATGGATCAGTTCCAAGAGTCTTGATCCCTACAGAGACCAAGTACATATCACTAGAAACATCATGATGCTGCAAAATGAGCCAGTCATAGTGTGGGGCTTAGCAAAGGAAACAGATTAAAAATACAGTATAAGACTCTGGGAGATAAGAATGGCGAATTACATTGATGTGTTTGACTTTCTCATGAAAAAATTGAGGTGACCAAAGTCATTACAGTTGCAGCCAATTTAGCATCGCAATAACTTAACCTGATTTGTCTGAGTGATTATTTATCCATGTTACTTATAACAACAAATACTACCTAAGAAGAGAGAAAAAGAAACCTTTAAAAAAAAACTGGATAAACCTCAATAGTTAGGTTCCCTGGCTGGTCCTCCACAAACCATCCCAACCCATACTAAAACTTAATTCTGGGTTCCAATTTTTGAGGTAGATTTGAAATTTAGAAAGCGTTTTATGGATGCTTTTATAAAATGGCTATTCTATTGGCCAATCACAAAACATTTATTCATCAGAAAGTTAAAAAAAATGCACTATGTCACTTCTGAGGTCTTTGTAGCTCCTCAGAACCTAATTACCCAGGAAGGTTTATTGTATATCACAACAAGTTTACAACCAAATACACATATTGAGAAGGATACCACTGAGTTCAATGGAGCTTACTTAAGAATGAATAATAATGTTTATGCTTTTAGAAAACTGTTTTACTTTTTTTTATTAACCCTCTCTGAGTCAGTACCTAATACATGCAAAATAGCATGGCATCAAGAATGCACACTGCCTCTTTTTTTATGCCTTCAAATCAATTTTGGCTTCTGCAGCTTTCTTTGCAAGGTCTTTTTTGGAGCAGTTTGCCATTGTCTGCTTCCTAGGATTGAGAGAAAGTGACTGGCCTAAAGACACCCAGATGGCTTTGTGCCTAAGGCAGGATTAAAGCTCACAGTTTCCTGGTTTCTAGCCTGGTGCCTTAACCATCACACTGAACTGGTTGTCTCTATACCAACAGAATTGGGAACAAGTTCTTCTCTAAGAATATGGCATCTTGTTGAACTTTTAGCAATATTACTTCTATTGTCAGTTATGGATCAGAGGAAAGGCATTCTTTGTTAAGCCTGCATGCTC
Source organism: Diadophis punctatus similis (assembly GCA_023053685.1). Classification (NCBI taxonomy): domain Eukaryota; kingdom Metazoa; phylum Chordata; class Lepidosauria; order Squamata; family Dipsadidae; genus Diadophis; species Diadophis punctatus. Next base: position 55,238,817 of record JALIGW010000005.1, read on the forward strand.
ATTTACACTCTTTTACACTTTGATTGTGTTCTGACCATTTGGTCATTCTTGTTAAGTACTGGGAGACAAAGTACAGCTTGCTTTTGATAATCAATTTACAGTTCGCTTTCCCCTCTCCTTCAAATACTGCCTTTCCTTGATTTTTAGCTCAAGGGCATAGATGGCAAGAGTGTTACAATGCAGGTCATAAAGCACCACAAGGTCTGAGTCAGTTTGGTCAACTAAAGAACAAGATGTTCCTGAATGAAAAACCATTAGGGTCTATTTATTCAGTAAGAAAGGAAATAGAAAGAAAGAAAGAAGAAAAATGTCCCTCTAAAGCCACAAACACAATATTTATTTATTTGTTTGTTTGTTTGTTTATTTATTTATTTATATTCCACATTTATTGTTTTTATAAATAACCCAAGGTGGCAAACAAACTAATATGCCTTCTCCTCCTATTTCCCCCCCAAACAGCAGCACTGTGAGTTGGGTTGATCTGAGACAGAGTGACTGCCCCATAGTCACCCAGCTAGCTTTCCTGCCTCCTAGTGTAGGACTAGAACTCACAGTTTTCTCCTAAATATACATGACTTAACGCATATTTGGGGATGTGGAAACTCTGGTCTCCACATACAATTATGAATGTGGATTACAAATGGTCATTTTTGCATAAGCACATCAAAAGGGCACGAAAGGGCACCTTTTGATATGCAATAACTCAAAATGAAGTTGATAAATGAGAAGATAAATGAAAGGTAAACGAGAAAATGAATGAAAGATGAATGAAAGGAAAATGACATCAAAGCTTAAACAACTGATATTTTTGAGCTTTTGTGTTGCAGAAGTTCCGAAGGGCAGGAGCAATAGAATAGAATAGAATAGAATAGAATAGAATAGAATAGAATAGAATAGAATAGAATAGAATAGAATAGAATAGAATAGAATAGAATAGAATAGAAGAGTTGGAAGGGACCTTGGAGGTCTTCTAGTCCAACCCCCTGCTTAGGCAGGAAACCCTACACCACTTCAGACAAATGGTTATCCAACATCTTCTTAAAAACTTCCAGTGTTAGAGCATTCTGTTGCACTGTATTTCATAATACAGTGGAAATCAAGAAAACAAACAAACAAATCATGGAATAAATCAACCCAGAGATTTTACTAAAGTACTGTAATTCTTCTTTGGACACATTATGTGAAGACTCAGCATTCTGGAGAAGGCTCTAATGCTGGGAAAGGTACTATGAAAGAGAACAGGAAAGATAACAGCAGGCAGGAACTAATAGACTTACTTATAGTGGTGATAGATACAGCTATAGAAGATCTGAAAGAGCAAGTTAGGGACAGATCATCGTGGAAAAAATGCATCTATGTGGTCACTAAGAGATGGTACTGTCTTGATCATGCCTAATCAATAAGTCACTCCTCTCAGCAGCACTCAGTGTCACTGATGTTGGTATCTTCTTGACAACTGTGAGGATTTGGGATACAGATGCAATTTGGGATACAGATGCATTTTTACAATGGCTCCTTTCTTCCTTTAGTGAGCAGTTTCAGTCAATGGTTATAGCATCCACATATGAGTCTGCTCATATGTGGATGCCACAAAACTAAATCTCATTTTCTATGTACAAAGCCCATAGGCATTATCATCTATCAGTCTGGATTCTGTATCATCAGTATGTTGTTGATAATCATTGTATATTGCTACTTTGGAAGAAAGGAATTACACTATGGAAGTTATGTCCTGATGTCTGAAAGCTGTTAGCATATAGATGTGAAAAAGAAGCCTGAAGCTGACCCCCCCTCCCCCCAAAAATGGAACTGCTGTCAGGGTTCTTAGTTGATTCCAGTGTTATCTGTCAAGAGGGAAGTTCTAAATTAGTCTGCTTTTGTAGATTATCTAGAAGATAAATCAATTCAAAATATGGCAGACTGATTGCTGGCAGGAGTGCATTACATCTGTTGCTGAGGCCATGCAATAGTTACTGAAAAGCTTCCAAGTTTAATTTAAAGTGTTGTTTTTGACTGTTATTGTATACACTAAAACATCTGCAGACTCAACCAGAAGGGATCAGTTTAGTGTCTTCTTCATGGGAGAAAGACCACCTAATCCAAGATTATCTCACATGACCTTAAAGGGCTGAAGCTAGAAGACAATGTTTTTCTGTTAGAGCAGTGCTTCCCAAACTTTTTCAGTCCACCGCCCCCTTTGTGCTACAAACTCATCCTAAGTGCCCCCCACCCCCACCCCCTATAAATAGCATTGTTCGGAATAGCGGTTTGCACGACCCACTAAGGAAGATAGTAACAGTAAAATTCAAAACTGTAACAATTAATTGCACATTTATTCAAAATCCAATTTAAAAACCTTTTGGTGATTCAACTAAATTGTTGAACATGAGCCAGTGATACCAGGTTTTCAAAGTCTGATAGTCATTTATCAAGAACCTTAGCAACTACTAACTTAGTAAACTCAGTAAAATTTAGTAACTACTTCACTGTTCAGTAAATTCTTAATGTGATGGATGGGCTTGATGAAGTGATACCAGTTCCCCAATGTCTGGTTTTAAGTCACTTAGCAGGAGTCTTAAATCACCACGTTCAGTAATCTAGAGTCGATTTCTTTGCTTGGAAACAAGTTGGATGACCACACTGAAACCACGTTCCACCAAATATGATGTTGGAAATGCAACATGGAGCTTCTTAACCACTGTCCATAGTGTAGGATAGCGATCAGAAATTTCCTTCTGTAACCAAAACTCTTGGTACAATTTCTTAAACTTTGGCTTCAGCTCAATGTCATTTTGCAGCTCTATTAGTTGTTCCTCCACTACCCCATCTTCCTCAGTATCTGAAAATGGATTTATCACTCAATCTGGAATTTTCATCAAAAGAATATCCTGATATCGCTCAGACATATCTGTATGCAGTATGTCCAAATGGTCACAAAAAACTTGCAGATCATCATCTTGTATCCCACCTTTCTCTTCTAGCTCAGACAAGCTCGGAAATTGGTATAACTCACAACGGCCTGTATTGCGCTTGAATAGAGTTAACTTGGAAATAAACATAGAGATGACAGTTTTGGCCTTAATAAGATTGACCTCATTTCCTTGCAACTGCAAATTCACTTCATTGAACTTTGCAAACAGTTCTGATAAATAAGCAATGTCATGCCTGATTTCTTTGAGTTCATCACTGAGCAAAGCATTCTTGTCTTCAAAAAACTCTACAGCAGTGTTAAAAAGATTGTAAAAGCATCTCACACAGTTGCCTTTTGATAACCAACGAACTTCTGTATGAAGCAGCAAATAATCAAAATCTTCATCATTCTCAACACAGAGCTCTCGGAATAGTCGATCATTGAGAGCATGTACTTTAATTTTGTTCACTGCACTAATGACAGTGTGTAATGACTTGTGTAAGCAATCACTGAGGTTTTTTGCAACCAGATGTTGGCGATGAATGACACAATGAATGTAAAGACATTTGGCATTGCTTTTTTCAAGTAAGCAACACACCCATGGTAGCGACCAGTCATTGATGGTGCTCCATCAGTTGCACAAACAAGTACTGTATGTTGATAAGTGGAATTTCCTTGTATTTGAAAAACTGCTCAACAACGTGAAATATTAACTCCCCTTTAGTATCTGTTTTTAGTTGCCTCACAAATAACAACTCTTGAGTTAAACTTTCGTGTTCAATAAAGCGCACATAAGCAAGAAGCAAAGATTCATTGCCTGGCAAACTTGTCCAGCTGTAATGCAAAGTCTGTTGTCCGTAGTATGCTGCACAATACATCTTCCACATTCTCAACCATTTCATCTATGCGTCTTTGCACTGAATTGTTGCTGAGAGGAATTGTCTTAATTATATCATGTGGTGACTTACGCAAAACTGTACTCAGAACCTCACTAATGGCTGGTAGGATGAGTTCTTCACCAATAGTATGTGGCTTTCAGGACATAGCAATCAGCAATGAAATGTTGTATGATGCACGCAAACCATTAGTGTTTTGTTGAGAAGCATTGTAAAACATGCGTGACAGTGTTGGGCGTTTTTGAAATTTGTCACGAAGTGTTTGAAAAAAAGTTAGGTTCTTGTCTGCCTTCTCAGGATGTGCCTTCTTCAAATGTTTGTTCAGTCTGGAAAGCTTCATTGCCTCATTAGAAAATACTTTTTCACATAGTAGGCACTGTGGCAGCTGCTGGTTTGATAGTGCTGGTAGTACTCCATACTTCAGATATTCCACACTATATTCTCAACATTTCTTCTTTGGTTTGTCTGCTTCTTCCATTTCTGCTCTGAAAATCAGAATACTTACAATATGTGTGTGTTCACATATGATTTGAAAAGAGTTACAGTTGCAAGGGGGGGAGTAGTAGAAAACTGCTTTTTTAATTTAATAAAATAGGGAAAGTTTGCTGAGCCAGGCAAAACAGAGCAGCACGCACACGGCTTAGTGTGGTTGCCAGCGTACGGTATGCGCAGGTGCAGGAGGTGATGGGGCGAGTTGGGCCGGAACCGGAAGTGCTCAGCTGACTCGTGGCCGACAGAACCCCAGGCAAAATTGCGCCCTGTGAGGGGCTCACCTCCAGCACTCCTCTGCCACCCCCCTTGACTCTTAGCACCCCCTGTCATCCCACTGTCCCCCAGGGTGGGAACCTCTGTGTTAGAGCATCAACATTATAAAATAGCCTCTCTTTGCATATTTTAATAGCACCCACTGTGATGGTTTTCCTAAGAGCACTACATAAAGACCAAGCTAATGTGGAGAGTTTTAATTGAATGTCACTGTGCCATATGCTAGAGGAGCAGAACAAAACAGAATAGAACAGAATTCTTTATTGGCCAAAAGTGATCGGACACACAAGGAATTTGTCTCCGGTGCATATGCTCACAGTATACATATAAACAGCAAGTATTAGGTCATAGGTAATAATCATAGTTACAATCATTAATCATAAGTTACAAACAACAATTGATAAATCATAATAAACCAATAAGAGAAGATAGTAGGAAAGATGAAAAGATGAGAAATGAGACAGTGTTGTGGGAATTAAACGTTCAGCATAATGATGGCAGGGGGAAAATCTCCAATTTTTCTAAAGATAAATTAATTGTCTTTAACTTGGAGATTGTACTGGTAGTGCTATGGGATTGTTATATTTAGGTATACTCAGTGGTGGGTTCCTACCAGTGCGGTCCACTCTATAGCACCGGTAGCGGCCTGCTGGTGATGTCACAGTACCGGTGCGGTCGCTTGCCAGTGCCTGGTCACCGCCATTAAAAAAAAAATTTTTTTTACATTTTTTTAAAAAAATTCTTCTGCGCATGCCCAGAAGCCGAGCTTCCGGCACTGCGCATGCACTGCCTTCCTACCCCACAGTGAGTCCAAGCAGGGGAGGATGGCTGAGGGAGCACGTGAGATGCTGAAAGAACGGGCAGCAGGAGCTATCTCCATTCCCCTCCCTTCAGCAGTCCGAGAAGCCACAAACGTGCGGTGATGATCCTAGGCATTTTCGCACGTTCGAGGCTTCTTGAGCTGCTGAGGGGAGGAGAAATGGGCGGCAGGACCTATCTCAGTTCCCCTCCCTTCAGCAGTCCGAGAAGCCACGCCCACCTGGTCACATGGCTGTTAAGCCACGCCTACCCAGTCACATGGCTGGCAAGCCACACCCATAAAATAAGCCACGCCCACAGAGTGGTAGTAAAAAAATTAGGAACCCGCCCCTGGGTATACTATAAATTTAACCATGGTAGTAGAATGCTAGGGCATTTTTCTATTTAGCCAATTTGGTCTATTGTTGAAAGCACCTTGCGAGAAACCAAGAGCCCATGAGTTCGAGTCCCACCTCAAGACATGAAAGCCAGCTGGTGTCTTTGTGTCAGTCACTCTCTCTCAGCCCAACTCACCTTGCAGGGTTATTGTGGGGAAAATAGGAAGAGAAAGGCGTATTAATATGTTTGCTACTTTGAGTTATATAAAAAATAATAAAGACAGGCTAAAAATAAATGTCTCATTTCTTATGGATTTTTTATTATTTATTGTTGACATTTTAATGCTTTCTATTTTACTACGGCTGTTTTACTGATTTGTATTGATATTGTTATGCCTATTATTAACATTTTTACATTTTAAGGTGTGCTAACGATGTCAGTCTAAAATCTGATGAATAATGAAATGCATATTAATTGACCAATTCAATATCCTTGTGTAGAAAGTTAGCACTCACTCCTTTCCTAGAAAAATGAAATATTCTAGGAAATATTAAAAAGGCAGAATATTATATTTTCCCTAAAGGAGAAACGTGTTTCTAAAGACATAAACTCAGAGCCTCAGCTCCCTGCCCCCTTCCAGCAGATATTTTGGTGCCAACCTATCTACAAGACAAAAGGCTGGGCCAGCTTATCTACAAAACAAAAGACCTTCACCCTCAGGACATGATAGGATTAGCCCTAACTCAAGATCCAAACCAAGACAAAGCCATTAAGCCATAATAGAAATTGCCCAACACCCTTTCAGAACACAAACCTCTTCATTACATCATCACCCAGCAAGATTCAACCAAGCCTGGGACACAGGAAACCTTAGCTATGACTGCATAGCACCATGGGAGTCTGACTGTAACCAATAGCATAAGCTCAAATTCAAAGCCCAAGAGAGGGTCTTCCTCCCTCCCTCTCTCTCTCTCTCTCCCATGTGTTCATTTGCCCAGGACCCAAAAAACCCATGTGGTCCTGTCCACCATTAAACCATCTTTCCAAACAGCTTCCATGTTTCCAGTGTTTTTCTCTCCACTTGGAACTGAACCCAGATGGACATTTCTTCCAACACTTATGATCTAACATATGTGAGCATGATAAATCAGGCTCTGAAACTGTACGAGAATGCTGTTGCAACATGTGATCAAAGGGGAGAACAGAACCTTTGGTAAAACATTACAAATAGTCTTAACACAAGGCAGAGGGTGAAGTCCTGCAGAGCAAATAGGCTCTACAAGAGAAGTAGTAAAAACAAAAAACTGTAGAGAACAGAAAGTTGGATTGTGCATTAAAGTTCAGGAAGAACTAAGTGACAACATGGGTTATATGCTTGTCATTAAGACCTTTTTTGTGTTTAGAATATTCCATTTTTTAAAAATGGGGAATTCATACTTCTTTAGCTCTTTTCCATTTTCTAATGAACTTAATTGCATTTTCGAAATTCTTATCCTCTGCTTAGGAAGCTTAAATAATTAGGTCAAATAAAAAAGTTTAAAAAAATAAGTCCCATGCTGCTTCACTCAGAGAAAGAACACCTTCTGTTCACATTTACATTTCAGTGATATTTTATATAATTTTATAAGAGAGAGAGAGAGAGAGAGAGAGAGAGAGAGAGAGAGAGAGAGAGAGAGAGAGAGAGAGAGAGAGAGAGAGAATGTGTAGTAATGACAATACTGACACAATGCAAATTGTATTGTTGTTACCATGGTAAAAACTTCATATTTTAAGAGGTTATAATATGGTACTGAATATGATTATAATTCTACTTGATAAAAACATCTGAAAGGAATAGGTTAAGTAGAAAAATCTCATACAACAAGCTATTCATTTTGCCCCCCTGTAAACCCAATAGCTCAAAAGCTTAACTAAGCATCTACAGACCTTCAAAAGTCATTATAAAACTAATTGTTCATGTTGCCAAAGAGTCAAATTACTAAACATATCACCAAAGAGAAATAATATGAAATATACATTATTTGAATTAAATAATTCAAAAAATGAAATCAAACTTAGGTTTGGGCCTGACTCCATCTCATGTTTTAATGTGTATGGCTTTTGACTGGCCCAGAAACACACATTCCTACAGTAACAGCACAGCTAGCTACATTTTGAAGGTGCTAATACCATCTAAGCAGCATGGATATATTTGAAATCTCCTCCCCTTTCATTTTCTCATAGGCTGGCCCTTGAAGATAGTGTGTACCTAAAAAAAGGATAAAGTAACTAAAATGGACAAAAAGTGAGGCTGCCGGAGGGTATGGGGAAGGCATAAACATCTGGATTGTCCAGCATATTTTTGGACCTGCCAGCCAGGCTAGATGATGTTGTCTCTCTATGTCTGTAGCAATAGCCACTAGTTACATTTGCAGTTGTGTAGCCTAAGTTTCTCTGGTACCTGCCTGTTTGCCTGCCCTCATGAATTCAGATGGTATAAACCAGGAGACCAGGTACTCAAGGGCTCTAGAGCAGTGTTTCTCAACCTTGGCAGTTTGAAGATGTGTGGACTTCAACTCCCAGAATTCCTCAGCCAGCAACGCGTTGCTGGCTGTGGAATTCTGGGAGTTGAAGTCCACACATCTTCAACTGCCAAGGTTGAGAAACACTGCTCTAGAGACTGGGGCTGCATCAAGGTTGGAAGAGGAGGCAAAACCTCCCCTGCCTGAACTTTTCTAGGACTCAGTGCAGATGGAATTTTTAGAAAAAAAAAACCCCAAAGGTATGAGTAATTGCAAAAGGGAAAGGTCAAAAGTCAAGGCAAGGGTAGGAGGAAGGAGGAAAGGCTGGACTAAAGCAACAAGGCAAATCATGAAAACCTGCATCCTCTGGAAGTTAACTCTTTTTAAAATCCTTATGTCACCCAAATGCAATGTGAGAGTAAACCTAATGTATAATGAGAACACCTCTGAAAATAGAGAACGTTTGTTTATCAAGGTGTTAACTATCACATAGCAGGGAAGCAGGAAATGGATGACTCAGCATTAATCAGCTTTAGTCATACAGTAGTTAACTTCCTCGGTCAAAGGAGAAACTGACTCTTACTACAAACATATCTAGTTACAAGTAATTATCATAAATGATAGTGAGAATCGTTTACCATTTACCAAAGCATAGAGAAATTGAGTATGTTTCTAATTAGCACTTCTAATACATAAAACACAAATATATTTACTTTTAATTCAAGTCTCTTTGTGACTAATTTCATTTACCTATACAAACAATAAACAAGGTATATGATATATATCTAATGTTTGCTGCTACTTCTAGTTCAACCTCTATCTTTTCTAATATAAGTCCAAGGTATACTGATAATTTTATCAAAATATGCTGAAGTATGACGGAATCATGAGCATTTGAGTTTTATATGGCTTGGTTGTCATGTAGAACAATAAATTGAGAAGAAAGAATGCAAAGAAAGCACTCCTTTTCTATAGATCATGGGTGTCAAACTCGTGGTGTCACATTGCTGTCACGTGACGTTTCGTGACATTTTCCCCTTCATGGAGCTGGGGTGGGCGTGGCCTGCGTGTGACACATCTGGCTCGTGGGCCACCAGTTTGACATCCCTGCTATAGATTGTTCGAAGAAACTGCTGAAAATTGCAGACCTTTGATCACAGATGTCATCACATTTTCTGCTGCCAGTATTTTGTTCTGGTTGCCTTGTCTTTGGCAGCTATACAGGTCCCAGAAAAAATTATATCAGTGGACAATATATATCCATAACTATATCTGTAGCCTGGCAATGGCATCTTCAGCAAATGATACCAAAATGACACTTGATGCACATGGTAACATCATAATGCAAATGTCACTATTGCATAGTTGCACCCTGATGCAATTAGGTAAGTTGTTGCATTTGTGTGATGTCACATTTGTTTTGTCATTTGTTCCCCATCTCCAAGGAACTTTTAAATGTCTCCTGTTTGCATAGTTATTAAAAGATTATGAACGTTATTAAGAAGAAAACTATCCAGCTGGACGGCATTACATAACTGAACTTGGCTGAACTTAGAATCCTAAGCAAGACTGGCCTTGGTCAATACTTGGAATTTGGAAAACAATGTCCTGGAGAAGAAAAAAAGGAATGCCAAACTACATTGGTATCATGTCAAGGAAACTGCATGTGATGTAAGCATGTAGGACTTTATGTGAACTAAAATCTAATGTTGGCAATATACAATGCATCACAGCCACGGAAATAATTAAATTATGCATATAGAATTATAATCCTATGTGCAGTTTCTTAGAAGTAATCATGTTGAATTCAATCAATTTTTTAAATGTAAACATGGATCATTGGGCTTTACAGTTGTCATCCCAGGCATAGACAGAACAGAACACAGTTAACAGATAAATAAACCAATTGCACTTATATAAATGCAGACCATTTCATTTGAAATATTAATAGTAGCAGTTATTGATAGTAGCAGTTTCATTATGAATCATCATCAAGTAGAGAGAATTACTTTCAAAACACTAGAACATTGAATTATCTAGATCAGTGGTTCTCAACCTTCCTAATGCCGGGACCCTTTAATACAGTTCCTCATGTTGTGGTGACCCCCAACCATAAAATAATAAAATTATTAGGAAACTCAGAGGTGGGTTCTAACTTACCTCGCTGCCAGTTCGCTTCCTTCTGTGCTGATAACCGGACCTTGTGGGCGCGCATGCACTTTGTGTGTGCATGCATGCGCAGTGCTGAATTTTTTAAAAACAAATTGCAAAAAAAAGCCAAAAACAAGATGGCGACGCATGCTCAGTGCCAGAAATTCAGCTTCTGTGCATGCTCAGAAGTTCTCATGGTACAGATTTTTTTTGCAGTAGTCTATTTGCATGTGGGTGGACCCGCCTGAAGATGGATAGAGGAGCGGTGTCTCGGTTCCTAAGATCATCAGAAATATGTGTTTTCCGATGGTCTTAGGCGACTCCTGTGAAAGGGTCATTCAACCTTCAAAGGGGGCACGACCCACAGGTTGAGAACCGCTGATCTAGATAAATAGGTAACTAGTTGGTTCTATAGAAATGGAAAAAAACATATACTATGTACTACAATACCTTATATTTTACAATATAAAGTTGAAATAGTAATAGCTGTATCAATTCATAGTTTAAAAATACTGGATAAATTCATGAAGAACAAAGCCATCATTTAGCCATTATCCAAGGTATCAAATACTCAAAGCTTCATCAGCATGTCTTGTTCAGCATGAAAAGTCCACTAAATATTTTTAAATATTTAACACAAATACACTGTGTCATCCTAAATCATTCCTGGCCCACCCCATCAGTTTCTTATTCTGGCTTAAAAGTAGGGTTTTCTGATTTTTGCCAGAACAAGGGCTACAGCGCAGTCTGCCTGCTGCACTTCATTTCATAGTATGCAAACACCTATGCTCCACTTGGCTACTCTAAGATGAGGTAGGAACGTCCCCTTTCTTTCATCTTGCTACTTTTTGAAAGAACCTTCAATGGATAGGAGATAAAATCTTAGACCTTTTTTTATAGTTTCTCCAGTAGTTTGGGGAAAAGACACTCTGTGTGTGTGTGTGTGTGTGTGTGTGTGTGTGTGTGTGTGTGTGTGTACGCGCAAGTGCATGGACACACACGCACATGTATCTTCCACCCATTCACGCCTCTCTCTCCCTCTTTCCCTCTCCCTCTCCCCCTCTCCCTCCTCCTCTCCCCCTCCCCCTCCCCACTCCCCCTCCTCCTCCCCAAAAACAGATTGAAAGCTTAATATCAATTTTTTAATTTGGTTTAATTTCTAGATGATTTTACCACCAGAGGCATGCAGTTATACAGAAGAGCCCTGAGTGTCTAAGAATGGAGATAAATAGTAGCACATTTTATTTCATTCACATTGTTTCTATTACAAATGGAGGCGAATATATGTGTCCTAGGATAACGTTGCATGATCCAATCTGGGTTGGTCACTAGGACCATTGGTTTTGTCTTCTGAGTTTTCGGACTCGTGCTGGAGCCCATCTTCAGTGAACTCTCTACTGCAACAATATTTCTAGTTTTTCATTATCAACTATAATACTGTAGGTAGTAGAACATTTAAGGCTGGGACTGCACAGAGCAGAGGTTTGTTTATTTTTGATTTTGGTGGGGGTTTTTTTTGCTTGTGATATAGATTTCTGAAACATGCATCTTTAAACTTGGATAGAATATAAAGCTGCTTGCTTTAAGCAATTGTTATTGACTGAAGTTGTATAAAATTCAGAGCCTTACAATAATTCCAAAAAAGTAAAGGAAAAAAAAACCATGCTGTTCTTGTTCAAAATGTGGATAATGTCAATTGCCCGATTTTCTATAATGAATTTGACCAAAGCCAGTTCCTCAAATCTTTGTAGATTTTCAATTATTTTAATCTAAGTCTGTATTGGCATGGGGTCACTTAGGTGAGATGAGCAGCACAGAAGTGTGATGAATAAATACATATAGTATATATGATTTTGGAACATTATTCTGACTTTTAAAAATAAACCTTATGCATTAAAATATTTTTTTTCTATTTTTAAATTCCAGGACTTTTTTTTAAAATCTGAATGTACGTGGATTTCTTTTGTGATGAATTCATTAAGTACTATTATTGAACTAAAAAAGTTTTTGGAAAAAGGGTAATGGGAGAATAGATGTAAATGATGCCTTTGTTGTTAACAGAATTTGTCTAATATATGGTGTATTAAGTGGGAAGTCCTAGGACTGCAAGCATTTGTCCAAACCCTCCTGTTGAATGTTTTTGTAGAATAGAAGACAGGAATCCTTAAGCAACTGGAAGCTAACTTATTTACACTTAAATTAAATTTAGTTACAGTTCTGGATGCTTCTATCTGTTTGGAATATGGTCCTCAGTTTCCAACTATTTATTTATATTTCATACTTTCTAACCTCCCATCTCTCTCAGAGAGGGGCTCTGGGTGGTGTACATTTTAATAAAATTAAACATTAAAATAAGAATAATGTAGGATTAAATAATTAAAATTATAAAACAAGACTATAAACATTTCAAGAATTCCAAGATGGAAGTTGTTAATATAGGCAGGGGGTCCTCATGGTGCCAACCCAGACTCATAGATGTGTGGGCCACTGTGATCCCCATGCAAGGCTACTCAGCGAATTATTATGATTATGATTATGATTATGATTATGATTATGATTATGATTATGATTATGATTATGATTATGATTATGATTATGATTATGATTATGATTATGATTATGATCATTATGATCATTATGATCATTATGATCATTATGATCATTATGATCATTATTATGGACAGGGCTATGGGAGCGATGGGGACCTCCACCTGTTTATTGGACCCGTGCCCCTCCTGGCTGGTCTCGGCCAGCAGGGCGGTGGCATGCAGCTGGATCCGGGCGGTGATCACCGCTTCTTTGAGGGAGGGATCCGTACCGCAGTCGTTAAAAACTGCGGTGGTGCGACCCCTCCTGAAGAAGCCTTCCCTGGATCCAGCTGATTTGAAGAACTATCGTCCAGTCTCCAACTTACCTTTTTTAGGGAAAGTTGTGGAGAAGGTGGTGGTGACTCAGCTTCTGCAGCTCCTGGATGAAACAGACCATCTAGATCCTTATCAGTCGGGTTTCAGGCGCGGCTACAGTACCGAAACTGCCTTGGTCGCCCTGATGGATGATCTCTGGCGGGCCCGGGATGGGGGGAACTCCTCCATCCTGGTGCTACTTGACCTCTCAGCGGCTTTCGATACCATCGACCATGGTATCCTTCTGCATCGGCTTGGCGAGTTGGGAGTGGGAGGCACCGTTTTACGGTGGTTCTCCTCTTATCTCGCCGATCGGATGCAGTCGGTGTTGGCAGGTGGGCAGAGATCGTCCCCTAGGCCCCTATTATGTGGGGTGCCCCAGGGGTCGGTTCTCTCGCCCATCCTGTTTAACATCTACATGAAACCGTTGGGTGAGATCATCCGCAGACATGGGGTGTGTTTCCACCAGTACGCTGATGACACCCAGCTGTACATCACCACCCCGTCTGACTTCAGGGAGGCAGTGGACGTAATGTGCCGATGCCTGGACGACGTTAAGATCTGGATGGGGAGGAACAGGCTCAGACTAAACCCCGATAAGACTGAGTGGCTGTGGATATTGCCTCCTAAGGTTCATGACAATTACCCCTCCTTGGTCTTTGAGGGTGCGAAACTGACCCCCTCAGACCAGGTCCGCAACTTGGGGGTCCTCCTAGATCCACAGCTAAAATTGGACCACCATCTTTCTGCTGTGGCTAGGGGGGCCTTTGCACAGGTTCGCCTGGTGCACCAGTTGCGGCCATATTTGGAGAAGGAGGCGCTACTCACGGTCACTCATGCCCTTGTCACCTCGCGGTTGGACTACTGCAATGCGCTCTACATGGGGCTACCCTTGAAGAGTATCCGGAGACTTCAGTTGGTGCAAAATGCGGCTGCGCGTGCTGTGGTGGGTGTGCCAAGGTACACCCACGTGACACCGATACTCCGCCAGCTGCATTGGCTGCCCATCGGTCTCCGGGTCCAATTCAAGGTATTGATCACCATCTTTAAAGCCCTTCATGGCTTAGGACCAGGATATCTTCGGGACCGCATTCTGCCTCATACTTCCCTCCGACCGGTTAGGGCCCACAGAGTTGGCCTCCTCCAGGTCCCGTCGGCCAAACAATGTCGGCTGGCGGGCCCCAGGGGGAGAGCCTTCTCTGTGGCTGGCCCCGTGCTCTGGAACCAACTACCCCCAGAGACCCAGACTATCCCCACTCTGCTGGCTTTCCGTAAAGCCATTAAGACATGGCTTTTCCTGCAGGTGGGGGGGACAACTTAATTCCACCTGAGCCTACCCCCCAAGTATGTATGTGTTGAATGGATGTTGCTGTTGTAAATAATTGTTTTAAATTTTTGTACTTGTTTTTAAATTTTATGCAATTTCTTTGTTTATTCTTGTATTTCTCCTTGTTGTAAGCCGCCCCGAGTCCCTCGGGAGTTGGGCGGCATATAAGAATAACAAAATAAATAAATAAATAAATAAATAAATTATCATTATCATCATCATTATTATCATCATCATTATCATCATCATTATCATTATCATTATCATTATCATTAAGTATTACTATTACACTAAATTGCCTTCAGTCTATTAGAGGTAGCCCAATTCAGTTTTAAGAGTCTCAGGGCTAACAGAACTGCTGTGGCTTAAACTCATTTACCTTGAGGCATTTGTCACATAAATACTGCTTGTCAATAAATACTTTATCTTATCTTACATACTTGTGTATCTTATGTAGTTCATCTATACTCATGTTGTCCCACAAAGTAATCTCGCCCAGTGATGGCTCGGTGACAAACTGATAATCACCAAAGATGCTAAATATCTGAATTGGTAATATTTGAACAGAAATGCCTCATGGAGATGAAAAAGGACTCAACCAGAGGTGGGTTCCTGCCAGTTCGGACCAGTTCTATAGAACCGGTAGCGGAAATTTCCCTCCGTTCGCCGAACCGCCAGCAATGGCCGGCTGGCCATGCCCCCAAACCGGCTCTCTCGGCGGCACCATAGGCCATCTTGTTTTTTGCTTCTGCTCACACACAGAAGCTGTTTTTTAACACTGAGTTTTTAGCACTGTGCATGCACATGCGCACGGTGCCCCCGCGTGGCACGTGAGGAAGTGAACCGGCAGCAAGGTAAGTCAGAACCCACCCCTGGACTCAACGTCTGGTTTTTGGGGAAAAGCAGAGCATTGATGAGGTTTTTTTCAGGGTGGATTCATAACTTACATTTTTGTGTTTACTCTGAAGAGATAATATTGTATTTCAGTGGTCAAAAGGCATAGCAGTTCTCCTTCTTAAATTTCTGTCTCCACTTTCCTCAAAGACTTCAAGGGGGTGCACATAGCATCTCTTGACTAATTGTCCCCACAATAAAAATGCTGCAAGATAGGTAACCACAAAGTAACCTACTGATCTGCCATAGTTGAGGTGGGCTTGAACCTGGCTTTTCTTGATCATAATCCAACATCTTAAGAACAAAAATTAAAAATAATTGCATTTATGCTTCATAAAATACTATAATATGATATTATTCATTAGTGGTGTATTTAATTATTTTATTTTGTCATATTAAAAAAAATCCCATTTGGTAATAGTTTTTATCTCAGCAGAGCCCTTGGATGGAAGACAAGAAAATACCAAGGACTCAAGGACTGAGAAAATGGGAGGATGAGGGAAACCTAGAAGAAAAATGTTGCAAACTGCTTCCACATTGTTTCAAAGAAATCTACAAGGATGTCTACACAAAGTCACCAGGAAGAAACTAAGCTTGACTTGAAGATGACTTTTTAATGGTTTTTGAAGGCATCTGGAACTACATTCAAGATTTCTAGGAACTTCCCCTCTCATTGTATAAGAGAGCACATTAACTAAAGCCATCAGCTAGTGCTCTGTGGTGCATTTTCAGCTGTTAAGGCAGAGGAGGAGTGTTTGTAATGAGCAGGCTTGCCTTTCTATGAAATCCTATACAATGTTGTCAGAATAGTGATTTTCAAACATAATGCATTATTCTTCCTTCATTAGCAGCCAGGCACTGATCACTATGTTGATGTGAATGGTACAAGAAGAGAATTCATCACAGGAAAGGAGATGCAGCTTCTGGTAATTGTTTTTTCCAACCAACACTGTTTATTCTGTGGAAGTTTTACATTTGCATAATGTATTTTGTGAACCTAAAGAATTAAAACTTTTGTAATAGTAGACTATTGTGCAGAAAGAGCAAAGGTTGGAAATTGCAACATTTTTTTCTCTTAAAGCAATGCTTGAGTGACAAAGCAAGCAACAATAAAATGGCTTGACTATGACTATGCCAAACAGCCAGAGTTCCTTATAATTCAAATCACAGCCAGTCTGGTTGTCATTAACAAAGACAAAATTGAAAATAATATCATGTGGCAGTTGTCCCATGTTGGACTGAAATGATTCACCAGTTAGAATGCGGTTGAGTGGAAAAGAGCTTTTCTTAAATTGATTTAAGGTTATAGAGTCTGTAGATCATTAACCTCTATTCTAAATTAATACATTTTCAGGAACTGAAAATTATTTAGGTGGGGTAAAAAAGTAACTCTGATTTTCCTAGGTAAGGGTTCCAGATAAAAGGTGAAAATGCAGAATATTTTTGTCCAGCATTTTGGGGAAGAAGTTTATTAAGTATCATTAAGTTTAAACTATTATGACAAGCAGTGCAAGTACAAAGAAAAAGCACAGAAGATAGAGTAGTGATTAACTGTATGGCCATGTCATTTTATTTTATGATAGAAAAAAGAATACATTTTTTGCAATATAAGTTTAATTCAAATCTCAAAATACAAGTACAATTTGTAATCTTATTTATTTATTTATTATTAGGTTCTTCTATGCCGCCCTACTCCCTAAGGACTCAGGGCGGCGTACAACATTTTAAAAAAACACTAAACAATAAACATTCATTTAAAAACAATTTTAAAACATTAAAAAGTTAAAAGACATTTAACAACATACATACTGTGGGAGATCTCGGATAAAAACTAGTCTCAAACCCCTGCCTGCAGGAAGAGCCATGTCTTGACGGCTTTCCGAAAGGCCAGCAGGGTGGGGATAATTCGGATCTCTGGGGGAAGTTGGTTCCAGAACATAGGGCCCCCCACAGAGAAGGCCCTCCCCCTAGGGCCCACCAGCCGGCATTGTTTGGCTGATGGGACCTGGAGGAGACCCACTCTGTGGGCCCTAACCGGTCGGAGGGAAGTATGAGGCAGAATGCGGTCCCGGAGGTAACCTGGTCCTAAGCCATGTAGGGCTTTAAAGATGATGATCAACACCTTGAATTGTACCCGGAGACCAATGGGCAGCCAACATTCCTTTCAAGTTACACATTTTTGTTGGGCTAATTGCAGTAACACTTGGCATACTAAAGAAGCCACCACTGGCTAAATTGATATGTGAGGTATGAAGTACAGTTTGTTAATGTACAATGGCTGGTGTCACACAACAAGCTAAGACAAAATCAAATGAACCACAAACAGCTTATCATAATATGGCAATCTCAGCAGGGTTCATGGCTGAGTCACAATTGTGAATCAGTTAAAATGTTTATTTCTCAAAACTGCCCTTGAAACTATAACTTTCCCCTTAACCTGGAGAAATAGCCCTTAGTTTGGGTGACAGCTCACTTCCCTATCTTTTTAGATAATCTGCAGCACAGTATTATAAAAGGCAATTGCTTTTTAACCATTAAGTTAACTTAAGTACAGCATTACAGTTACTGTCAGAATCAGAACAATAATTACAAAAACTACTTGTAATTGATGCTTCATAGATTGATTGCTGTAACAAAATGGCATTGCTGCTTTTCAATATTGATTACTGTAACAAAATGCCACTACAACACAGAAATGATAGCTCTGGCACCATTGTGTCTCTGCTGAAGCATCAAGGTAGATCAGGAGTGTCAAACTCGCGGCGTCATGTTGTCGTCATATAAAGTATCATGACTTTTTTCCCTTTGCTAAAATGGGGGTGGGCGTTGCCAGAGCATGACGCATCCAGGCCGCGGGCCGCGAGTTTGACACCCCTGAGGTTAGACCATTTCTTCATGCTTGCCTGTGGAAGTTGTCAGAGCTCCAACACTTGAGACTTTCAAAGGGCTATTGGACTGCCATTTGTCCGAAATGGTGTAGGGACTCCTTCTTGAGTGGGGGGTTGGACTAGATGACCTACAAGGTCCCTTCCAACTCTAATAATCTATAATCTGTAATCTGCTTCAACAAAAATGTTTCCTGCCCTCGACTTGCCATTTGTTTGGTGACAATTTGAAGTTACAAGGGCACTGAAAAAAGTGATTTACACCCATTTCTCACACTTACGACCATCACAGCATCCCCACATTCATCTGGGTGCTTGGCAACTGGCATGTTTTCATGGTGGTAGCAGAAGCCCGGGGTCACGTGATCGTCATTTGTAATCTTCCCAGCCAGCTTCTGAAAAGCAAAAGCAATAAGGGAAACTTAAAGATTTGGATTGGATTTGCTTAAAGAAGACATGGTTCACCACTTGCATAGCAAAAAAGATTATAAAATTAGGCGTGACTCATTGAACAACCACCTTGTTTAGCAATGAAAATTCTATTCCCAATTGTGGTTGAAAGTCGAGGATTCCTGTGCACGTACATCATTAAGCCTAACGGAGTGGCTAATTTAATTTAAATTTTAAATCAACACTTAAATTTTGGTGCATTTAGAAGCAAGGTCTTGTTGCATAAAGATGGATTATAAAGTTTGACCAAAGGAGTTTTACAATCCTAATTAACTCCATCCTGATCTGGAGATGTACATCATAGCAGATGCAATGCATTTAGTAATCCATGTGAAATGCCAATATCACTCATCTGAACCTTGGAATGCCTGTGAAGGAGGCATTGCTCTTTTTTAATCATCTCCCTACTTTCAGCAATCAAAATGACCAAGATGTTTTTCTACTCTTGACTTTGTTCATGGAATTCCTAGCTATTTCCCTGCCTCGTGTTTGGGATTGTTTTTTTTTTCCTTCCTGTTCTCCTCACCCTACTTAATGTGGCTATTTTAAACTGAAAGTTTCAGAAAGAAATTCCATCTGGGGATTTTCAGATTAGTTTAAAGGATCTCTGTCTGCTCTATCCACCAATGTATTAGATATTTCCAGATTAACTGGAAATCGTAATTGCAAAACACGCAGTGTGTTTTCAAGTTTGCTTCACAAACATCAAAAAAATTAACTTGTGGTATAATTTAATTTTCAAGCCCCTGTTTAATAGAAACACAACATTTAGTTGCTCAACTACACTGTTAAATAAATTGTGCTACAAGAACAGAATAAAATATGTTATTCTGCCAGAATTCTCAAGTAGTGTGTTCTGTCTAATGATATATTTTTGCCTTTCTTCCCATCATATTGACTCCTAAATCTTAACAGACCACGGGATCATCCTATTATATATAGCCATATTTATGCTCATCCTGTTTTGATCATGCACAGATTGTAAATATATACATCAATTTTCCTCAATTAGTGTCTTTCACATGTCAAATAATGACACATTGAGCTGGGATTGATTGAAAACCAACATATTCATTGAATGCAAAAGCCTCCAAATGCAGCATGTCATAAAAACCAGATGCTGTGAAGAAACTGTTGTAGGAAGAAAAATCCAGTCCAGTTCCAAGCCGGTAGAACAAAACGCTGGAAATAAAATGGAGGCTGGCTACAAGGAAAGGTCTCTGTTTATTTGGTTTTCCAGAAGCTTCAGTGACAGCAGCATGTTTCTGGGGTGGCTGACCCATTAGCTGGGTGAGTGGATGGATTTTTATAGGGTTCTGGGGTTTTGTGATTGAGATGCTCCAGGGGGTTGTGCAATGTAGTGAGCCTTGTGTCTTTTACCATTTCAATAGTGGTGGGTTAATCCTATTGTGTCCTAAAGGTCATGTCCTGTCCTTAGAATTTGGGTGGGGGGATGTAAATTCTTGATCCCATCAGCTCCAGCCTGGGGAAGCTGTAGCTGAAGGCGTTTTGTTTGTGAACAGATTGGCTGGGATTTCTGTAAATGGATACTGAATGGAATGCTCCAGTTTTCTCAATAGATACAAAAGTATCTCATTCATAAAACTTAACTGTTGGAGGGACTGCCTGGAGTGTTTTCCTGGCAGTGGGGAGAAGTGAATAATTTGATCCTAGGAAAGTCGTGTGTGTGTGTGTGTGTGTGTGTGTGTGTGTGTGTGTGTGTGTGTGTCTGTCTGTCTGTCTGTCTGTCTGTCTGTCTGTCTGTCATTCTGTCTGTGTGTGAAACATGAAACACCATGAAACACCATGAAACAGCACTATTACTTTCATGTCCTCCAGAGGAGTTTCTTAGATGCATCTGAGCATGTATGACACACAGCGCTGAACTAGACTGGCCTGAAGCAGTAGGTTTCTTATGACATGAGTAGATTGGGTAGAGATTTATTCAGCTTTTCTACAATCAAGTGAAGAACCAGTTTGGTATAGTCGTTAAGGCACCAGACTAGAAACTGGGAAACCAAGTTCTAGTGCTATCTTAGGCACAAAGCCAGCTTTGTGATGACTTTGGGCCAGTCACTTTCTCTCAGCCCTAGAAGGCAGGCAAGGGCAAACCACTTCCATAACCTTGCCAAGAAAATTGCATGGACTAACCCAGGCAACAGTGAACTAAAAGCACCCCCCCCAAAAAAAAAACCACCATCAGGTTTCACTTGCTGGTCATCATTTCATCTCTACGGCTGTTTGAACAACTGAAAGACGGTTTACTGTGTTAACTCGCTTCCTGCGTTATCATCACGCCGAGAGTCAGACTTTAGACTGGCGCTTTGTGAGTAAGCACTAAGTTTCACCCTTGGCTCTTTACGAGAATTCTTTAAGCTCGTCTTCCGGGACTTGTTTTCCAAGGATAAATTTTCGGAAGAACCAGCTGCGCTGTTCCTCTCCTTTTTCTAAATTGTCCGCCAAAACTTCTCGCCTTTACAAGAACAGAGGGAGGGAAAAGAAAAGGAAAAAGAAAAAAAGGGGAGAAACGGCGCAGGCAGCCAGAAAGAAAGAAAGAAACAGCTGCTCGCTCGACAGTCCATTTCCCTTACAGCCAATCCACGAGGAAGCTCCCTCTCTCGACCAATAAGCCGCGGCCGGTTGACGAGCACAGAGCGGCAGCCAATGCCAACCAGAAGGGCGGTAGACAAGGGGGGGGGCGTGTAGTTGCCTGTTCTTCCCTCCTCCTCTCCGCCTCCCTTTCAGGTGGGGAAAGGGGTGCGTCCTCGTGCCTAATGGGGTCGGCAGAGGAAGGGGGAAAAAGCGGGTGGTTTAGCAAGACCCCGCAGCCCGGCTGGGCGCAAGTGAGAAAGGAATGGCTCGCGGCGACGCAAGCGGGGCCGGGGCGGCGCGCGCCTGGCTGAGGCGATCTGCTCGCTGCCGGGACGCGATCGGAACTAGCGCGCGCCGCCTCCACGCCACCCTGAGCAGCAACAGCAGCAGCCGCCGCCGCCGCCGTCACCGCTTCCCTTCCTCCCCCTGCTCCTCCTCCTCCTCCTCCTCCTCGAGCTGTTGAGGCGCAGGTTTTGCCGGGCGAAAACGTCTCCAAGCTCCCGTCGCGACTCGTTTCATTCCGCCTGGGCGCTGAGGCGCAGGGAAAGGCGTGAGACTTCTCTTGCCCCGATAGCCGCCTCTCCGGCTCTCGCTCACCGCCTCAGCTTCTGCCGTCGGTGCCGCTTCCCGAGTGCTTTCTCCGCCTCAGCTCCAGCAAAGAAAGGAAGCTTCCTTTCCGTCGGGGGACGGCTTTTTCTTCTTCTTCGCTCCCTCCCGCCCTCCTTCCTCTCGCCTTGTCTCTCTCTCTCTCTCTCTCTCCCTTTTTTTTTCTCCCCTTCCTTTCTGAGGGTGGGAGGGGAGAAGAATAGGAGGCCGGCGAAGGAAGCCAGCCGCGCTCAGCCCGCCCGCCCTGGGTGTGCGTGAAAGAGCCATGCGAGAATACAAAGTGGTCGTGCTTGGCTCTGGCGGGGTGGGCAAATCCGCTCTCACCGTCCAGTTTGTGACGGGCTCCTTCATCGAGAAGTACGATCCTACCATCGAGGACTTTTATCGCAAGGAGATCGAGGTGGATTCCTCGCCGTCGGTACTGGAGATCCTGGACACGGCCGGCACGGAGCAGTTCGCCTCCATGCGGGACTTGTATATCAAGAACGGGCAGGGCTTCATCCTGGTCTACAGCCTGGTGAACCAGCAGAGCTTTCAGGACATCAAACCCATGAGGGATCAGATCATTCGGGTCAAGAGGTACGAGAAGGTGCCCATGATCCTGGTGGGCAACAAGGTGGACCTGGAAGGCGAACGGGAGGTCTCGTTCGGGGAAGGCAAAGCTCTGGCCGAGGAGTGGAACTGCCCCTTTATGGAAACTTCAGCCAAAAACAAAGCCTCGGTGGACGAGCTCTTTGCCGAGATCGTCCGGCAAATGAACTACGCTTCCCAACCCAACGGGGACGATCAGTGCTGCTCTTCCTGTGTTATCCTCTGAAAAGAAAAGGAAAACAAAAACTCGAGGGTGGGGGAAGAGCACAGCGGCGCGTTGCTTTATGTGGTGTTTTTTATTATTATTATTTCCTTTCCTTTCCTTTACATTTTGAAATTTAGGAGAAAAAAAAAGTGGTTTACAGCCAACAGCACCACAAGAAAAGGTGGCGGCAGCTGGAGCACTGGCAGTGTTGTCATTCTGTGAAACTCCCCAAGCCTTTGAAACAAATTTTGCATTACAGCCCGGATCCCTTCCAGGTTATAGTTTATTCTCATGCTGCTGCGGGTGGTTTGTCGGTGTCATGAGTACGCATTGTCTCTCGTTAACATCTGATCCCTCCCAAGGAAAAGAAAAACTACAAAAATATTTTTTTTATCTCTCTGGAAATGTGGCGCTTTCCGCATGTACACATGCCAGCGGTTTGATTGTTGCTTATTTCTTGTACTTGCCTCAGTTGGGAGGATTGTATTGGCCATTGATAACCAGTAGGAAAAGTTCCTGCCTTGTTTGCAGCAGGGGCAGAGGGAGGGAATTAAGAATTGCTTTATAACTGGAAGATTAAACACGCAGAGACACACCTATAAGAATCGAAGGGAAGCACCGAAGGAAGGAAGTACATGTGGAGGAAGTTCAAATCTTTCACACTTGTCAGCCTGAAATTAGCTAGTGACTAGGCAATTTTTGATTTTGAGGATTTCTATGCAAAGTTGGAATATTTGTTACCATGCTTATCTCGTCCGAAGAAGTATTGCACAAGTACTGCCTGGGACTTTTAATAATACTGATGCCAATACAGCGCATGAGGTGCCACAGAAATATCTGCTGATTACTTGTGAAATCTATTTTGTTTACTTGTTGTATTGAAAGGGAAGGAATGAAGAGCATTTATTTGTGTTGGGTTTTTTTTTTAAAAAAGAAATCAGCTATGAAAACACTAACAGACTTGCACAGTTTTTAAGTTGTGTGTACTTTGTGGAATGGTTGGGGACAGACAGCGCAGGCAAAGTAATAACATGCCTTATTCAATTTTGAGGAGGGGGGGTTGGCAATAACCAACTAGATCTCTAAAGTACAAAGAGTTTCTAAAATGTGGCACAGGGTGAACAGCGCCCCTGTGTATGTAGAGTGCCTTCAAAGCAGCTGTTGCAGCCCGTGCCAACCTGTGGAAGTTCCAAAATCCCATTTATTTACTCCCTCCTTCCCCAACCCCCCCCCCCAGTTAACAGTTTCCTTTCAGTAATTATTGCGATGAACGAGAGAACAAAAGGGCCTATTATTAATGGAATTATTTCCTCTTTTTTTTAAATCCATTTGAGACTTTTCACTTTAGTTGCCATGGATTTCAGGTGTTTTTTTTATTAATCAGGTTCACAGGTATTAGTGTGCTTTTGTATGAGAGAGTATTTGTGTGTGCACCCCTTCCCCCGTTTTCCTCCAAAATGATGTATTTTCAACCAGCAATGAAACAAATTGTTGATGTATCTGAAAAACAAAATCTCTAATTGTAAATTGAAATCCCAGACAGACGTTTATTCATTTCAATATCTTTTAATACAGTTGCCAATTTTTTAAAAAGAACAGTTTTATGGGTTTTTATATATTATGGAAATCTGTGTTATCATAGTAGGTTATAAGTTATTGTGGACAAATAATTGTCTAAAGCAATAACAATTGAGGCAAAGGTCTGGTATCTGATCTTGGAACTGAGTGCTAACTTGTGCTGGATTCTGCTAAATAATGCAATATATACACAAATATTCATGTTTCAAATGCTTTACAGCAGTGGTTCCCAACCTTCCTAATGCCGCGACACCCGTCCCTGCGCCCCCACCGTGACCCACCCCACCGCTGCCATTTGGGTTCTTTTACCCTCTGCGCATGCGCAAAGCATTCTGCTCATGCGCAGAGGGCAAAGGAACTCAAATGGCGGCGTCCAGGCAGGCAGGGGAAGTGGGCGGGGGAAGCCCTGTGCCATGACCACCACCGGCTCCATCGGCTCTGCGACGACCGACTGGCCCGCCTGAACCGGGAGCATTTCACCCCTGTCTCTGTTCGGTTCACATGTTGCCTCTGGGAGCTTTTCGAGCCCCGTCGTGAAAGGCATGCACGACTTTGGCGGGGCCGGGACAGGCGGCTGCCCGGTGAGAGCCATCCCCTTCGCAGAGTCTCTCCCGTCTACCTGTAGCATTTGGGGCGAAGGGGATCGCTCTCTCCGGGCAGCCACCTGTCCCGGCCCTGCCGAAGTCACGCACGCCTTTCACGACGGGGCTTGAAAAGCTCCCAGAGACAAAACGCGAAGCGAGCGGAGACCTCATCCAGATCTGGAGACTTCACCCGGATGCCGCCATTTGGATTCTTTTACCCTCTGTGCATGCGCAGAACGCTTTGCACATGCGCAGAGGGTAAAAGAAACCAAATGGCGGCGGCAGGGTGAGTCGTGGTGGGATGCGGGTTGTGGGGCACGATATGGCCAGGCTTGTGGCATTGGGGGGGAGCTGGGGATGCCGGGGCGACCCCTGGGAAACCAGGTTGGGAACTGCTGCTTTACAGGATTCAATGCTTAATTTTGTCATAGAATTATAAAATTATAAAGATTCATTAAGGTCAACAGGCTGTTTAATGCTGGAACCCGAATTAAATCAACCCAAATAGATTGGTATTCCTCCTCTACTTGAAAATATCTAGTGGATGGGCTCTCTATAAATCAGTTTCTCCATTGAACTGTTTACAATTGGGATTTTTTCTTAATATTCAGATGAAAACTGCTTTTCTTTAAGACTGTTATTCCATGTCCTACATATGGGGAATGAGTCTTGACTTCCGTGAGATGCCCTTTAGGTCTTAAAAATGCTATTATACTCCCCCTTTTCTTTGATCAAGATTAAACATACCCAGTCTCTCCTAAGGAGAGACTTTCCAGGCATCAGGCAATCCTGATACTCTTCCTGGCACCTCTTCCCATTTCCCATAATATTTTCTTACAATACATTGTCTAGTAAATAACATAATAGTCAAGGTGGCAATCTAACTAATGCAGATTGCAGTGGACCTATTGCTTATTATTCCTGCTAATATAATCTCATTTTGGGGTAACAGTTTCAAGAATTACTAGATATAAGCTCTAGTGATGTCTGTGGTACTTTATAGAACTGTTGCCTTAAGATAGATGTTATGAGTGCTTGTTTGATTCCCCATGGAAAACAAAAAAAGGGGTACCTTGAGCATGAAAAAATTCCAAAATTGTTGGGAGACAGTATTAACACTAACTAATAAGCCTCTTTCTTCTCATCCTATATTTTGTAATATCTCACTGGATCAAATCAATTGTGGAGATCTTAAAAGCTCATACATATTTGAGATTTTTGAGTTAGTCTAGTAGGGATCCACTGAACCGAATGATACTTATTTTATTGCTTATTTTAGATCACATATTTCCTGATGTTTCCATTATACCACCTTTTAAGTTTAAGTATAGGATACTTTCACCCAAGGAATGCAGCGTTTTCTGATTGGTTAGCTCAGTTTTGAAATATTAGTAATATACATTAAAAGAGACTGAAAGTTGTTTTCCTACCGTAGATATCTCATCCTCTGGTTTTCAATACAGATGTTTGATAGTAGAGATTCCTGATGATAGAGCACTTGAAACCCTATTGTGGCTAATTACTTTCAGAAACCTATACCAAACAAAAGAAATTGATAGCTATTCTCCCAAGTAGGCTATGAAAGGGAACTGTTTATGAACAAGTATTATATGTTTTATTAATATGATAGACCTCAATGGATTTAGATCTGGTTAAAAAAATCACTGATTTGAAAGCTAGTTTGGCTTTAGTGAGTTTAAGAAATAAGGGATTACTTAAATATTAAATTGGTGAATTATCATTATCCTACTTAGTAAACTATCTATTAAAACAATTATAGTATTCTTTAAAATCTTAAACCTTATATATATTCAGTATGAGTCTCATTTTTTATTTAATCAGGAGTGATTTCATGCAATTAAACAGAATTTCCTTAAATAAATTAGAATTTTAGCCTTAACCTGAGGTCTTTGAACATCATTACAGAGCAGAATATCTAGAGCCGTGGTGGCGAACCTATGGCACGCGTGCCATAGGTGGCACACGGAGCCATAGCGGCCGGCACGCGAGGGTTCCTACCGGCAAACCGGAAGTGCGGAAAAACGCACTTCCGGTTTGCCGGTGTGCTGTTTTTTGCACTCCGGAGGGTTCAGGGAAGCTCCCTGAAGCTCCGGAATGCAAAAAACTACAAAACGGACAAACCGGAAGTGCACTTTTTCGCACTTCCGGTTTGTCCGTTTTGTAGTTTTTTGCATTCCGGAGCTTCAGGGAGCTTCCCTGAACCCTCCGGAGTGCAAAAAACAGCACACCGGCAAACTGGAAGTGCGTTTTTTCGCACTTCCGGTTTGCCGGTTTCGTCATCCCAGGCTCCGGTAAGCCTTTGCATGGAGGTGTGCGCATGCGCAGGGGGCAGCATGGGGGGGTGTTGTGCGCATGTGTGTGTGTGTGGGGGAGGGAATGGGTGTGGGCACGCGAGCGCGCGTGAGCAGGGCCCCCCCTTTTTGGCACGCGAGCCTAAAAAGGTTCGCCACCACTGATCTAGAGTAAGAAGTGTAATGGCCTCCATACATTTTAGAGTAAAATTCTCTTCTCAGTGTTCATGCTGCCTGGCACTGATTGAGCTGAAGTCTAAACTTTAGGGTGTACCTCTTCCTATTCTTGCATCATATAAAATATAATTAGCATATATCTGCAGTATACTCTACTTGTTCTATCATATAAGTGATTGTAATATAGCAAAGGTACGAAATTAAAATTCAAAAGGTTAATGTTATGCTTAGAGAAAAAGGAAAAAAAAACACTACTAAAGCTACATTTAGCAGTAACTAAATGGTAATGTAG
This sequence comes from Diadophis punctatus similis, assembly GCA_023053685.1. NCBI lineage: Eukaryota > Metazoa > Chordata > Lepidosauria > Squamata > Dipsadidae > Diadophis > Diadophis punctatus. The sequence continues at coordinate 55,266,574 of JALIGW010000005.1, forward strand.
CTTTGCACAGCCAGATAAATCCAGGTATGACGAGAATGTTAATATCTTTGGCCACATTGTGTTTTGAGAACTGGAGAATTATTCCTGCTGATAACAGAAAACATAGCCTTGAGGATACAGTAATAAAAACAAAATAGTGACTTAGATATGGATAAGGATTCAAGCATATTCAGCTTGATTTCAACTAACTTTAAAAAGTGCTACTTCATGATACTTCATGATCCGATTACATATTCTAGAACCTTAACTCCCTATTTCCCTACTGCCCCAAAAGTTTTTGATGTCTCCAATGTGTAAGTTGAACTTGTCTCCTAATTTTAAAACTGGAAAAGGTAAATATCAGCTACATAGATTTCAATTGTAAGGGTAACTTAAGTACACGAATCAATTTGGACATGGATAAAGAAATTTTGGCTGTGGACTAACTGAAGCTGAAGAAATATTTTGACTTTGAGTTAGTTTTTAATTGTGATGCATGTTGGTCTTATTTAGGAGTGGGTTCAATTCACACACAAGAGTTGTTATTTATAAGCCTTTGAGTTCCGTGTGCTTAAGGAAAAGTAATAGACTGTGCAGTAAATTCCAGTTATTAAGCTTCAGCAGTTAAGACGTAGACAATGCTCTAAACAGAATCCACAGAGCATCTTATGGCACCTTAAATATATTATAGCATAAGCTATAACAAATGTGTTAGCATTTTAAAAGCTACAGCATTCTTCTTTCTTCTGCAGCACACTAAACATTACCACCCCTTTGTTTTGTACATAATTTCAAAGAAAAGTCTTTCATGTCAAACCACACTCTTGGTAACTTCATGAAAATGTCCATCCAATTTATTAAGCTATTGCTACATTTACAATATATATATTTAATTTACCTATATTAATTGATTAATTTATAGCCCCAATGTTCTCTGATAGTCTCTGATCCAGAAGAGTCAAGTGTGCTTAGCTTCTGAGCCCAAACAAGGTTTCCTAAATACTGCTACATTCAATTATCAGATATTATTTTTATATTTAAAAAGTATGGTTCCTGGTTTAGGAAAAATATAATGCTTAAGACAGTATGTTCAACAATGACACAATGTCATTTCCTACTAGTAGTGGCAAAGACATAATAATAGAGTATTTTCAATTCTTGTTAATGTATATGTTTCCTGATTATTAAACAGAGTTATAAACTTATTTCCAATAATAGGAAAGGTGGACCAAACCAAGAACAGTAGATGAATGAATACTGCAGGGATACAACAAAATACTAAAAGTACAACATATAATAAGAATGTGTTTTTCCTTGCAGGAGATCTTAAATTCAATCACCAGCATTTAGTCTTTGGTCTAAAACCAAATTATACCAGTCAATACAGACTGAGACTATCACGATAGTGTCCATTGGTGCTAAGATATCCGTAAGACTTCTAAGTGACTACATATCTACACATTATAACTTCCATCATCTGATTATGGAATATAATGATATATCCATCATCTCATTATGGAATCTATTTGGTGCCTCAGCTAATGTAATATAATGCCTAGGACAAATATTTTTGGTCCTTGTTGATAGTAATAAGTAACATTTCTTTGAAAGTTGCATACAGAACCTATTTCTAATTAGGGTTTGGCTCTGATCAGAAGTGAGACATTTCAGAATCACACATGAAAATCCAGAGATCGCATAAGATAAAACTAGTGCCACATCAAGAGACTCAGGGTCTATAATAAGCACATTTTATATTTAGAAGGTTTTAGGTATAGAGCGAAGTTTTATCATTGATTCTTTTCAGCATAGGGTCTTTGCAGTATGTACAAAATAGTGAAGTAGCATTACATTTTGTACATGGTTAGAAAGGATTGTAGAAACAATTCCCTAAATCCATGGTTGAGTTTGAGCGAAATTAGATGAAATTCATTGTACGCTTTGCCAAAACCTATGGAGGGGAACAACCTCAGTTTGCTCCTTTCCCACCAAATTTGTAATATTTTCTTACAAAGTGTTATAAAGCATTCTGCATATGTACTTTCTCCTTTCGGAGTTAATTAATGCTGTGCTATTGATATAATTATAGGGTCTTTGAGGAGTAAAAATAGAGGAAAAATGTATCTGCTTCTAATGGACATAGTAGCCTAGATAGTTTAATATAGGGAGATGAGGGTTAACTGCTACATCTGCTCATGAGAAATTGGCAAAAAAATGTCCCTTGTGGGAACTGCAACCATCTGCTTTAACTATACTGTCAAAAGCATTTTCCCTGCATATATTTTTTTTAAAAAGTAAATATTGCCAAAGATGTAGGATTTTAGGTATGAGTTGTATACTATTGCCAGAACTACTTGTCTGTTCACTGTGTTCTGGCAAATATAGATTTTTTGTCCTATTTCCTATTTAAGTAACCATTCATTTCTTGCTGATATCATTGTTGGATGTGAGGCCAGAGACGGAAGAGCTCACTAAAGTAATATCTTTATATACTCAGCCTTTTTTGAGATGATATTCCAGAGACAGTGATGTGATTATTTTAGAATGTCTTAGAATAAGGTATGGTAGAAGAGAAGTTTGGTTGCATAGAAAGAATGCAACGTAGAATAGGACAGGGCAAGACTTGGATGGGATCTTTCTGTATGAAAAGGTGCAGATGCATTTGGCTATCCTTGCTGAAATGTTCTTCTTACAATTGGTCATATAGTTCAAGCTGGCAATACAAAATTGGTTTTTAGAAAACTAGCAAGCAAAATGTTCACCATCTTCAAGTGCCTACTGCTATTTACTTGTTTCTGTAACCTGCAATTTCTACACCAAATTGCACTTAAGTCAATGAACAGAGTAAAGAAGTTTGTGGAGAGATATTGTGGAGAAAGCCTAAATCAATAAAAGTTTTCAAAGTTCTCCAAAACAAAGCCAGTTTTAAAATCCTAAAAGCCAACTGCAGAGTATGGAATGTGTCAAAATTGCACAATTTAAACTAAAGTGAGCAGTTAGTGCACAGCTTTCAGGACAAGTGATTTGGGGGACATCTAGCAAACTTACAAAGGTTTTTGTTTTTGAGGAAAAGTTAATCGTATGTAGTGTGTTGTAGCACGGTGTTCAAAAGGAAAGTTCAGTGAGACTCGGCTTTATTAAGTGTGCCAGCTGCAAGGAACCCAGTGTTAGAATTCCTACTTGAATTAAAAAAGTTATATTTCATATAATTAGGCATACCACACAATAGCCAAATCAGTGTAAAATTTTAAAAGCTACCTCACCTCACAGACCTGATCATTTTAAAGTATATGAAAAGGGCTGTGCTCAGTGTTTCCAGTGCCTTAGAGGAAATAATTATTTTGGAAGAGGATGTTTGTAGCTCAGGCTCTTGGTGCTTCTGAGCTTGGTTGTCTATGGAGATTCTTAGTCATCCAGGTCATGGTTGTCCCAAAGGTGCTTTTTCAAGAGGTAACTGGACTTCACTTGGTTTTTCTTTGAAGACATTTCACTTCTCATCCAAGAAGCTTCTTCAGCTCTGACTGATTTCCCCACCATCCAGTCAGAGCTGAAGAAGCTTCTTCTTGGATGAGAAGCGAAATGTCTTCAAAGAAAAACCAGAAAGTCCAGTTACCTCTTGTCTGAGCTTGGTTGTTTTCTTGCAGATATTTCATTACCAAAACTAGGCAACATCAACAGTGGTAGAAGAGAGTGAGGTTTGCTGATGATGGAAATCCTTAGAGCTATGAGTATCCTTATATTCATGTTTTCTTTCCAAATTGTGTTTGGACATGGGGGAAAAGATAAAAAAGCACTAAACATGATCAGAAACCTCATACCAATGATTAATTTCAAGAATTTTTTTCTGCCAAAGGATAGTTTAGACATGCAGGTGATTCTTACAGTTTATTCCCGTGATGGCGAACCTATGGCACGCGTGCCACAAGTAGCACGTGGAGCCATATTAGTGGGCATGCGAGTTCAGGTCCGGCGCACATGTGCGTGCCAGCCAGCTGATTTTCGGGCCTTCTGTGGCAACTGGGAGTTGGGAAACGGGCCATTTCTGGCCTCCGGGGGGGGAGGCCATTTTTGCCCTCCCCAGACTCCTAGAAAGGCTCTGGAGCTTGGGGAGAGCAAAAAAATGGGCCTTCCAGTTCAACCAGAACTTGGCAAATGGGCCATTTTCTGCCTCTGGAGGGCCTCCGGGGGAGAAGGCCATTTTCGCCCTCCCCAGGCTCCTAGAAAGGCTCTGAAGCCTGGGGAGAGTGTAAAACGGGTGTGCCATTGCATGCTGGGAGCGGGGGGGGGTCACACGCACATGTGCAGGGAGGTACATGGAATTATGGGTGTAGGCATGCACATGCGCCCCCCCCCCCGCACCCACCCCTTTTGGCACGCGAATCAAAAAAGGTTCGCTATCACTGGTTTATTCTAATGGAGATTAAAATATAGGATGATCAATGGAATGGAAAAAATATTTTATCTACAATCAGATTGATTTATTTGCATTTTAAAGAGGCTTTGCAGATGTTTAAACAACAAAAAAAATCCACTATGATATTTAATGCACACTGAAATATATTTTGCTTTTTGAGCTTTAATATACGAGGGTGAGTCAAAAAGTAATTCCATTTTCTTTAGGACAGGTATAATTACCAACACAGGAACATGTAGTATACATCAAAATGAAGCTGGTCCTCTGTGGATCACATCCCTAGTTCTCAACATAGTCACCATTACTCTCAATAGCAATGTTCGACCTTCGAATGAGAGCATGTATGCCTGCCTTGTAAAATTTTGTTGACTGTTCTTGGAGCCACTGCTTCACTGCAGTTTTCACTTCCTTGTCACTGGAATAATGTTTGCCTCTCAAACCCTCTTTCATGGGGCCGAAGAGATGATAGTCTGAAGCCCCATGAAAGAGGGTTTGAGAGGCAAACATTATTCCAGTGATGAGGAAGTGAAAACTGCAGTGAAGAAGTGGCTCAAAGAACAGTCAACAAAATTTTATGAGACAGGATACATGCTCTCATTCGAAGGTGGAACATTGCTATTGAGAGAAACAGTAACTATGTTGAGAAGTAGGGATGTGATCCACAGAGGATCAGCTTCATTTTGATGTATGCTACATGTTCCTGTGTTGGTAATTATACTTGTACTAAAGACAATAGAATTACTTTTTGACTCACCCTCGTACAAGCCTGCTGAAGGCCACATTCTAATATTTAAGCAGCAGAACAATGAATAAAGTTGAATTTTGCCTGAAATATAAAAACAGGATAGTTTTGGGGACTTTTTTCATCCCTTCACTAGGAACAACAGTGCAACCATAGCAGTATGTGTTGATAAATATTTAACCATTGCCACTGCCACACCATGCCACTAGTTGCTGAACAGTTGATTGGCACATCAGGTGTTTTGGTTCGAATCATTTTTATGAAATCCAGAAAATGTAACAATTGGCTTCTCAGCTGGAACATGCAGACTCCAGCACACCGCTGAATGTTAAGCATGTCTGTTGAAATAATTGTAGAAACCACCTCTCAATTGATGGAATTGTAGTCGCAATACATCTGGAGTTGAACAAGGAAGGTATATAAAATTGGACTTTAGCTTACATTGGCAATATTTGTTTCTGTTTATTAATTTTGAGCATACAGTATAAACTTCACATACAATAGATCTATTAGTAATGTTTCCCCAAATCTTGGTCAAATGATTATAAAATATTGATTGTATTACTTTCCAAAATGAGCAAAACATGCATACACATACCAAAAAAATCATGCTAATTCAATACACACACACACACACACACACACACACACACACACACACACACACACACACACACACACACACACACATAAGTGAGCTGTACTTTTATTAGGATTGACCAAAATTTCATAGCTGTCTATGCAGAACTGATGATCTTAATCTTGTGAGACCATACAAAAAGCATATGGGAACGAAATACAAAATTATTCAGGTATTGTAGCCATGTTTTAGAGTCGGCTTTGAGGTGCAAACTTTTGCATCAGTTACTAATTGGTCTGGAGTGGGTCGAGATTACATCCTAGCATTGCAACTGTGATTGAAATAGCCTATATATTTGATTACATAAATTCCACCACTCCCAGAGTCTGAAAACGAAAAGACCAGTTGTACATCAAAATTTATTTCTTACTATGGGTGAAACCTTTAGGTTTCTGCCTAACCAAGAGCAGAACTAAGGAGAAAGATGACAGCAACACTACTATCTCTTGACAGCTTAAAATTACTAGCTTAATTACATTAGGATGTAATAGATTAGTAACTTATTCTACTCTTAGTTATTTCTTAGAAAAGTTCTATTTGTTACCCAAAATATCTTAACGTATCTTTAGTTTATAGCAATATAATCACAATATTCTGCTCAGTGGGGAAATATTCAGTGAGCTATATTCAGATAGCAGCTGTTTAGATATGTGATTGTTTTTTTTTTCAGTTGCAAGGCTGTATCTTTAACATTGTATAAGAAAGAGGTTGGTGTTCTGTTTATTTTTCCAATCAATGTTTGGGGCTCCAATCAGCAGCGCACACATTGAGTGTGAAATTGTTGATAAAACTAAACATTCAGCACTTACATTTAGCAGATTTTTATATTATGATAAGCAAAATAAAATATATTTGGGTGTTGGGATTGGGCAGAATTAATTTTTGGCATTTAAAGGAGTTGGAAAGGGCAAAGAGACCCAAGTTAAGGAAATCAGAATTTCAGATCTTGGATTTACCATGAAGTAGATGAAATAAGACAAGCTTCCCCTGCTTTATTTCACTTACAAATCTATATTTTTAGTCTGTTTTATAATAATACTATTTAAATATTTGTTGCTTTAGGCATTATATGTTAAGGTGAGAATAAATCTCCATAGAGGCAATGTTTGATCTTTCTCTCGGAGCTCAGACATTTAGAAATAAAGCCGAAGTTAAAGTTATAATAAAATATTTATTTTGGTACAAAAACAATAAATTCTGAATAATTACATTCTTGCTAATTAAATGCGACCGCTCCCGGTCAGAGCCAAACCAGAAGAAGAAGAATGGAGAATCAGGAATGCACACATGCGTACAAGATCACATCATGTGTCCTGCTTGTAATGGAATGTACCATAATATTAGTATAGGAGTGCATCACCCTGCATAGACAAAACAACTGACAATATTCACTACATGACATTATAAACTTGCAGCTACAGTGTATTTATTTGATGAAATGCTAGTTGTGTTCAGGTTGCAGAGACTGAACAATCATCTTTTTAGGATGCTTTAATTAGGATACAATTAGCAAAGTTTAGAGTTGCCATCCTAAATCACCATTAGTATTTAAGAAGTGCCTGAACATTTAAAAAGTGTAATAATTAAGTATACCATTATCATTACCATCATCATCACTATCATCTATTAAAATCGGTATACTTTTCAGAGGCCAACTATTCAGTTGTCTGCAGCTTGTGTACTTTTGACTCCTACTCTCCATTTTTAATTAGGGAAGGCACTCTTGGAGAAAGCCATTTAGTTCTATTGCCTTTAGATATAATTAGCCCATGGTGTGTCTGAATTCCGCCACCTAGACCAATAATGGCATATCAATTATGGGAGGTGTTTTTGAAATGAGAAAGAAGTTGTAACTGGCTGTTACCTGCTATTCAATTATTTCATAGCCAGAAATGTATAACTTGAATCCCTACAGAACCAATTAGCAAAGTTTGCAGAAATTGCAGAACCACTTATGAGGGGGTTAGTAGCAGATATAAGATTAACACTTTCTTAATTCTGTGTGTAAAATCTGCAATCACAGTTGGAGTTATTAGCAACCAGTTATAGAATGTCAGCTCTCTTACTGGACTGAAAAAAAAAATCCTTTTTCTATTTCAATTTCATTTTTTTTAAGTACCAAGCATTTTTGGTTGTTAGTATTTAATATATTGGTACATGCAACTTCTATCCTCATTCAGAATATTAAAATGCTCTCTGAATTGTTGAGGGACAAGGAGTATCTTTGGTGTCAGGCCTGGTGTCAGTAGGATAGCCTCTGATTTTAAGGTTCTATTCAGAGTCATTGTTAATATGAGATCATTGCTAGTTCCATATGTTAGGTGGTATTATGAGGGAAGCCATTTTCCTAAGTTATCTTGTAGTTTACTGAATTATTACTATTGCCTCCTGAATGTCGTCTTCCTCTTTTCCTCTCAGTTTGCAATCTAAGACGGTATTGTATGTGAACAAAGAGTATTTTTTATAGATTACATCAGAGGTGAACAATCTTTGGCCCATCGTTATGGACATCATACATCCTGTTTTGTGGCTTCAAGAGCTTCTCAAGATTAAGTGAGGTTTTTTTTGCTTTTTTAATATAAATTTATTTAAATTATTTATATGGTTGCCCATATCACAACAGTTTTAAAAAATCTATTAAACAAGCAGGAGCCACCAAACAAAATCTAACTATTAGAAAAAACGAGGATATTTCAGTTGTTGAAATAAAACATTAAAAAAATTCAGTGTGACAAGAATGCAAACATAGTACCTGCCCTTAACTTACTCAGAATGTTAAACTTCTTTGTAGCAGTGACGAACAGTAGGACAGAAGTAGCTTCAGTGTTTGGTCAATGCTGAAATCAGACCTAGCTTCTACAAGTTAACTCCTCTTTTTATCCTCCATGTGGTTGCTAAGAATAAATGAATGTCATTGGCAATTTTAGTTATGTGCAACCTACCTGAAATATAGCTGATATAAACCAATATAATTGGTATATATTTCCTTTTCCTCTAGCTTACTTGTTCTAGATAGAAAATGTATAATAGAGGATAATAAATACTTTGAACTTGGTCCTGCAAGCTAGTTAGGTGTGGAAATTATTGCCAGCATATTTTTATTTTCAGTCCCTATTCTCCAAAGTAGAAAACTGGCACAGAGTTCAGCAAGCTAAAAAAGAAAGAATACTTGGTTTCAATTGTGCTTCTGTGCTATATTATGACTCTAGAATTTATCTGAGCTGCTTGCATTTATCTCATGACCTCTGAAGGATTATATTGCAATAGTGGAAATCTGTCCAGAGAAACAGTAATATCTGTTTCCATTTTAGCCTGGCCAAAGTTTTATAATTTATGTAGTTAAACTTATGAATACAAATACACTCTGACATCTGTTGTAGCTGGAAAAAGCTGCTCCTGATTTCACCTTTTTGTTTCTTTTTGTAAGACCTTCCATTGTAAACTTTTATTGGAAAAGTGTTAATCCATTAGAGCCAAAGCAACATAGTTTTTTCTTTCTTTCTTTTTCTAGTTTATTTATTTATTAATACTATAATACACAAAAATACAAAAGAAAACACCAGGAAAGATAGGGGAAGGGAAAGGGAAGGGAAAAGGATAGGAAAAGGGAGGGAAAGAAAGAAAGGCATTGACTTTCGACCCTCTTTGGTACAGTAGAATAAGATAATAACATCAAACCTCAACTTTTTACTTTTACATAATAGTATAAATTGGCCATTTCTATAACAAAAAACCTACTTAATCGGTAAAACCCAAAATCAAAAATTTCATTTTTTCACACCTTGAGCACAAAGCCCCGAAACGGCTTCCAAGTACAAACAAAAGTAGTTGTGTTATTGTCTTTAATCAAAGCAGTCCGTTTAGCCATATCTGCTAACTCCATCAACTTCTGCAGCCATTCATCCATTGTGGGAATCAAAGTGTCCTTCTATTTTTGTGCATGAAGTAATCTTGCTGCCATCAATATATATAACATCAAAGTTTAAAAAAAATTCCCAAGTCTTTTTCCATTAAACTCTAAGTTTCTGATTTTGTCTTTATATTCACTTTGAGAATCTTCTGTATTAAGATGTGAATTCTACTCCAATATTTCTTTGCTTTGTCACATATCCACCATAAGTGATAAAAGGTTCCTTCTTTACTTTTACATTTCCAACATTAATTTGAAATACCTTTATACATTCTTGACACCTTATCTGGTGTTAAATATCAATGATACATCCTTTTATAAATATTTTTTAAAAATTATAATTTAATGTAAATGTTAAACCTTTCATCCACATATTCTCCCATTGTTCAAGCATGACATTATATCCAAAGTTCCTTGTCCACTGAATTATGCAGTGCTTTACATATTCAGTCTCCAAATTCAAATTCAATAACAATTTATAAACTTTGGCAATAATATGTTCCTGACTACCGCACAGTAGGATTTCCAATTTGCTTTTCACAAAATCAAACCCATAACTCTTTTTGTCTGATTTAAATCTTTATTTAATTGTAAATATATAAACCAATGGCTGACATGTCCTTCTGATTCTAACTTCTCCTAGGATCACTAATGTTAAACAATATTATTTGATCATACGTCCACCAGTCTGGCTTCGCCACCATTTCTTTTCTGGGGCAACCCCCCAGAGAGGCATCTATACAGAAAGCCTTGTCTATATTTATTCCAAACTCTTAGGATGGCACTCCTAACAAAATGTTTATTGAAATCAACATTTACTTTATACCACATCATAGATAACTGTGCCATCCAAATCTTAATTCATGAGCCTTTAAATCAAGTGGCCTCTTATTTTGGAGGTTCATCTACTTTTTTAGCCAGACCAAACAGCAAGCATCAAAATACAATTTCAAATCTGGTAAACCCAAACCTCCTTTTGTGTCATTTCAAAACTGATGCATTTATTGTAGCACATGTTTCAGAAGATTACATTTTGAAGAACCTATTTTTGAAGGCTGTACCAAGAAACATATCACTCTGACCTTAAAAAGAAATGATATCAACAAATTAAGATCCTCAAAATGGCAGAGTCTTCAGAGATTATTAATGTTTGGCATTCAAGATTTTATGTGTACAGATACTGAAAGAAATAAGAACGCATATCTTCAATCTCAGCTTGCCAATATATGTGGAACTTTTATGTAGGAGAATTTGATGGACCTTTCCATTGATTACTACACTGTTGATATGAGTTGCAGTTTTAGAGCTTAGAACAACTGGCACAATGTAGATATTAAACAGGTTATGACTTTTCTAGTAATTAATTTTCCACTTATCCTATCATAAAGCATTCTGTGAATTAAAAATGTTTAATTATGAATTGAATAGTGCCTTTTACGTGGAATAGATAATACCTTTATGACAACCTATTTCCTTTCCCCATTCACACTCATATTTCTGACCTGAGATATTTTTAAAGTAAGAGTCTTCACATTCGATGGTAGCAAGATGTCATTATTATATGGAATCTTTTGTATGATTCTTTGCTCCCTCCTTTCATTTCAGGTAAATGTTACTCAACTGGTTTTCAGAGCCTTAAAAAAAAGTCTGCATGGTAAAAATATTGAAACCACAGGCTGGGAATACTTCTTTTTCTCTTTAACAGAGATTTCTCTTTTGTGAAACATGGATTATGTATCCAAAAATAAAATAAACAGAGAAAAATCACATTTAAATGCCCAACATTATATATATAGTTTTATTGAAAAAATCCTGCTATAATTCTGATACCTGAATACCCGGCATTTAAAACAAATCCATCTTTGCCCCCCCCCCCATACTGAAGAATCTGTCCACAAGTAGAACCTCAAGCCATTTATGCTTCCAAGGTACAGCAGAGTATTAGTATCACAAGGACTACAAAAATTAAACTGGATATCCAAATATTCACTGTCAAACAATTTTTTTTGCACTGCTTACAAATCATTCAGTCAGTTCTATTAGAGTTTGTATTATTAAGGCTTCCAAAATGAGTGAAAGTGACAAATGGAGCAAGGGTGACAGTCCAATTTTTTCCCCAACGGTTCTGTGTGTGTGGCTTGGGGGTGTGTGTCATGTGACTGAGTGGGTGTGGCCAACTTGACATCACTCACAGCAAGGTGGGCGGCACCACCCCACCAAGCCACGCCCACCAAGCCACGTCCACAGAACCGACAGAAAAGTTCGGCCAAGTCTTCTAGCATTCAACCTGGATGCTTCTCGTCTCCTCCTCATGTTTGCTCTGTGTGTATGAGCTCAAGAAGAAGGAGAGAAGCAGCCATATTGAATGCTGTGGCAGAGAAAAGCCAAATTTTTGACCTTGCCTTCACAGCGGAGCTGCTCCCTTTATGGTCCCCCCTGGCCCCCTCCCCCCCAGGGGTCGAAGTACCTTAAAGGAACTGACTGCAGCAGCTCCACTGTGAATGGAGGGAGAAAAAAAGTTTGGATTCTCTCTGCTGCAGTATTTAACATAGAATGCTGTCCCTCCTGGCCCCCTTTCTCCCGGGGACTACCTTAAAGGGACAGGCAGGCTGCCGCAGCTCCCTTCCAAGCAGGCTCCCTTCCCTTCACTGTGAAGGGAGGAAGAAATGTTTGGCCAGGTCTTCTCCTTCTTGGGCATACACACAGAGTGGAAGGGGTGAGCGGGTGAGAGGGCGGGGGTGGGCAGGGCCAACCAGCGGTGGTTTTTACCGGTTCAGCGAACCACTTCAAATTGCTGCTATGGGCTTGCCCAAGTTGGTCTGAGCCGGTCAAATTACACCCCTGAAGTGGAGGGATCCTTCACCCAGTCCATCCACAGATACAAAAGGAGATCTCTTGATTTCCCTGATCTCCTTTATGAAAATGCACGATCAGTTGAGACTTTTCTTTTTTTGTAGGTATATGTACTAAACTATTCTGTGTGTTTATGTTCCCAAGAAACTGTGACTTATTTTCTTCTTCTTCTGTTGATACGCATTGACTCATGCCATAGCTAGATACAGCAAAGAATTCAGAATGGCTGTTATAGTTTGGCATTTCTCAAGTACTGTCTTGCCGGGTTCTTTGGCCTTGATATTATAAAATTAAATTTGAGCCTCTCAATGGCCTCCAGGCAGGCTTTTGTAATCTGTTTTATAATCTATTACAATCTGTCACTTGCCATGTGGATCACAAAATAACATGATATGGTATTAGATGTGACCTTTTTTGTGTTTCTAATGTTTGAAAATCTTCCTTGTTATAGATGAAGTAACATATTCCAAATGAAGCAACATCAAAAGTGATTTTTCCTCACATACAAAATCAAAAAAGCCAAACCAAAAAAAGAGAGAGATGTATGTACCCATTTAAATTAGTGAATTCATGCATAATAATTACATTTATAAGTATCATGATTTGTAAACTAAGGTACAATATAGTGAGGTTAATGTATTCTTGATTTTAAGAAAAAAAAACCATTTCAAATATTGACTTTGAAATAACTCAAAACTTTAAATAAGCAACTGAACAAGAATTAGGAATAGGGAAGAACTAGCTTAATGTGCCTCTCGCTCACACACAAAATGACAACTAAAGGATAAGGAGAAGTTGCCAAATAAGTGGAACTTGTCTTTTGGAAAATTAAGAATTACAGCAACTAATATCCTGAGCATATATAAAGATGATTTACAATCACTCTTGGTTTGTGTTTTGAATGTTTAAAGTTAATTGACTAGAAGGCAAAGCTTGTTGAATCCAGTACTGTAATGAATCTACTAGATTCAACTTCCCAACCAACTAATCTTAAAGGCAACATCAGTTAACAATCCACTACATTACTGCTTTTTTGAGGGGGATTATCAGTATTATTTTTGTTTTGTTTTTTCTTTTCTGATTGCTACTTTTTTCTTTTTAATTAAACCTCAGCAAATCCAAAAGTAGAGCTCATTCTAACAAAGAATTAATAGACTTTACTGGGAATACTGTCTGATTCAGTTTCCAATGAGAAGTGCATTACATATAGTACTGTAGTATCCCGTCCTGTAAAATATCTTGTCATGAAAACCCTTTGTGTTGAAAGTGTACAATACCCCTTTTCTGTCCCCTTTACTCTTTTGGCATGTTTTCTGCACTTGAATGTTTTCTGCATATCAAATCATTTTCCTGTTTGATCATGGAGTGTAAACAAAATGTGTGAGAACTGAATGAAATTGTGAGCAGGTCTTGATAACAATATTTTAACAGAATCAATATGGCAGGATAGAGAATGATAAAATGTGGAAGAGATTCAGAAATAGATTTCTTAAGTATTACCAAACTTGTGGGAAAGCAAATACATACAGAATGAATATGAAGAACATTAATGTGAATATTTCATGTTGTGGATGAAAAAGATTACATCTTTTCCCATCAGTTTCCATCAGTTGGAAGCACCCCATTTGTAATCAGCATTCTTGAATCTGGCAGTTTCTGAATATAATAAATAAAATCTAATCAATTCAATAATATAACACCAAAGGCTACATTCCAATAACTACCTGGGTCTGAAACAAAAAACTAAAATAGATTTGATCTCATTCAAATTGATTAAATGTAATTAGTATGTGACACTTCCTATATTCAATTATTTCCCTACCCTTCAGATTAAGAACCTACCATGGGGGATATTCTGATATCTCCACATTTCCAGAGATCACATAAACCCCTGGGAATACAATTAGTGCACCCATGAACAAAATTGATAACAGAATTGATCAAAATTGCCTACTTTGATCCAAGGTAATTTTTCTTGTTGTTGAGCTGTGCTGGTAGTACGGAAATAAACAGAGCCAAACTTCAGCATGTAAATTATAGGATAAAGCTGACAAGTTGTATCTTTAAATCCCATAATGTAGCAGGAGCTTAAATCTTTCCCTCCTGACATCTACTTCCCCCACATTTGTTATATAAATAGATTTCTACCGTGTGCATAAGGTAAATGCATAACAGGACAGTAAGATGGAAAAGAAGTCAGATCATTTTGTTTCCTTTTGACTGTGATGGACAATATGCAACTCTCCAGATATCCTTGAATTGCACTTCTCATAATTATATATGCTAGTGTACTAGTTATAAGATGTTTATTAGCATCTGAAGAGCTCTTTCTATCTATCTCCATCCAACAAGAGAATTTAAAGGTGCATTAAAATTCTTAAAGTTACACCTTATTAGGTCCAAGTGCTGAAACTAACTCCTGATGTTATAGCATTTAGCAATTGTTTCTTCCACCTAAGTAATCTACTCAGAACTCTCCATGGTTTTTGGATGGAATCCAACATGAAATGGTTAATGAAGCCTCCAGGCGTAATTCTCACAGTACATAATAGATGCTGTGCAGTGTGCAGTGTGATACAGGAATTATACATGGTAGCTATTCAGCATCCAGGGAAAGAATATTGGGGTGGAACAAGATTTGACTTGACATCTGAACCAATTCCAATATTGGGACTGTCAGACTCATGTAGGTGCATTGAATCCCACTGACCTATTTGCAGGGACTGTTCAATATATGGATAACATCATTCAATCTATCACACTGAGATATGTTGAGACACAATATTGATGTAGGAAAGGAGGGCCAGATCAATATTGGAAGAAATTTGTTGAGGGCGGATGAACCTCCCACTCATCTTCCATAACTCTAGTTAGGCATCTGTTTAGCTCAAAGTAGAGCTAGAGCCATCTAATACCCTACAATTTGTGAGATGACACCCTACAGACTCTAGGGTTTCTTTGAATTCCTGTTTCAAAATTGGAGGAAGTGCTCCAATCCACATTTTTTTTCTTAGTTCAACCAACCATAACACAAGTTCATTATAAAGGGCTAAATGGAAAGAAAGAGCACTAGTATGTATTATGTATTAGTGCTCTTTCCTTCCATTTAATCCTAAACGCACACACACACACACACACACACACACACACACACACACACAGCCTTGAGCTCCTGAATGAAAGTTGGGATACACTGGAAATCTAATAAATAAATTCTAACAAACATTCAAAAACAGTCAGCTGAAGGTTGGGCAAAAGATATGCTGAGTGGAACATTGAATCCATTGTTTATATGGTCCATAATACTTATCATGCTCCCGCTCCCCATGAGAGGAAATTTAGATAAAATAACAGTAACCAAAATATGTTTCCTTTTCATTTCTTCTCAGGAAAAAAAGGAATTATTTTCTGTCTTAAAAAATAACTGACATGAATATGTATTGTCCAAACTTCTACTTTATTTGTTTTTGTTGACAGGATATTAGTTTGTCAGAGCATTCTGAATTACCAGTAAGATTTTAAAGGAACTCCTAAATGTAAATATACCGTTATGGTACTTAGTTATTGCTTCAGCAGACTAATAAACAGCGGTTACCCCTCTGGATAATGCTTAGGATCATTCATCCCAGATGGAATCCTACATGAAAGGGGAGATGCCAGATGTTCATGCTGGTTGGAAAAAAAATGAAGGAACAAGAGACATTGCTTCTGTGCAATGGATAATTCAGAAAGCCAAAGAATTCTCCCTAGAAGTCCACATGTGCTTAATTATTTATACCAATGCCTTCAATTGTGTTGACCATGTCAAGTTATGAATTGTCCTTTGGAAAATGGGAAGCCCATTGTTCTCTTGGCAAACCTACAGACAGATTAGGAAAGTACAGTCCACATGCAACACAACACAACAGATTGGTTCCCTGTTAGTAGGAGAATGAGATGAGAAAGAGACTATATACTCTCTTCTTATTTATTCAATACCTTCACTGAATATACATTGAGGGAATATGGATTGAAAGATTATGAACATGATTTTGTAATTGAAGGAAAAAATATAATGTGCTATGCTGATGATTCAAAATGATAGCTGAAATAATAAAATGAAAATGAAAGCTCTAGTAATGAACTAAGATTAAATATAAAGAAGCTCAAACTAATGACAACAGGTATAGCAACCAATGTCAAAACTGACACTGGGGGTGGTAGATCACTTCTGGATCATCCTTTTAGAAACAACTATCATCATGTAAAGGAACCAGCATTCAAACATATTGCACAGACTAGAAGTTGGTAGGGTAGCAGTCAAGGTCTTGTAAAAATATTCAGGTGCTGTGATTTGTTGATATGTACAAAAATCAGAATCTTATATGCAATGATTTACTCTCTGAAACTTTTGAACTTTGGCATTGGAGAAGTTTCTGAAAGTAACATGGATAAAGAAAGAAAGAGGAGAGAGAGAGAGAGAGAGAGAGAGAGAGAGAGAGAGAGAGAGAAGAGAAAGAGAGAAAGAAAAAGAAAGAAAAAGAAAGAAAAAGAAAAAGAAAGAAAAAAGAAAAAGAAAGAAGAAAGAAAGAAAGAAAAGAGAAAGAAAGAAAAGAGAAAGAAAGAAAGAATGAAAGAAAGAAAGAAAAAGGAAAAGGAAAAGGAAAGAAGAAAGAATAGATTATAGAATAAATAAAACCAGAGTTTTCAGTTGAGATACAAATAACCACTCTCAAATTGCCACATTTTATACAGACTGTACAGAAATCAAGCTCTTTTGTAAAGTCTATAATACTGATGGAAGAGAATATTTGTAGCTCAGGACTGAACTGTGGGATCATTGGTGCTCTCTGAGCTTGGTTGTTTTCTTACAGATGTTTCATTACCAAACTATCAGTGCTAATGACTTTACCTAGTTTGGTAATGAAATGTCTGCAAGAAAAAAACCAAGCTCAGAGAACACGAAAGACACCACTAAGGTGGAAAGAAACAGTAGGCAACCAATCATGAAGTGAATGGATTTGATTATTATTCGATTTTGATTATTTAGGAGATCTAAAGGCCAGGTTAGAGACATTTCATCCTGGAGGTCTATTAATGTGATCACTAAGAGTTGTCACTAACTTGATGAAACATAATCATTCAATCATCCCTCTGGAAGCAGTTGTTTGCAGAACAAACTTACAGCAGAAAGAATGGTTGCTTCCTGACATTTACACATTCAAATGTATCATTTAATGAAAGCCTGTGTGAGTATTGTGAATTCATTCACTACTTAATATGTAACTTGTGTGGACATCTTGCTGCTCAGAAACAAACAGAGGAGGCCAGGAGCAAAATTAAATACCAGACTATGTTACAATTAGCAAGTAAAATAATTTCCCAATAGATAGAAAATACTATCTTACTGTGAATTTTGGCTCTTTTTTTTTTACAGATCAGCATGTCTTCATTTATGTAACTGGAAAATATAATTTACAAACTATTATATACCAAAATATGAATTTCTAAATACATTTATCTGTAGAAATATTTTATTTTCAAGCAGAGAGGGCATCCCCAAATTGGTAAAATAAAATTCCCACAGGAAAACGGCATTCCAGTTTCCATATCAGATAGGGAGGTGCAGATCAAGTTGGTTCATTTTAAAATGTGTATTGAACAAGATCTCCACACACAACTAAACCCAGGTTCTATGTATGGTTACATATGGTACATGACCATATGGTACATACATTTGTATTGTGTATTCAAATTCTGCTTTTGTATGGATAGAAGTTGGGGGGAAAGACCAACACAACTTTTTATGATCATCCCTTTCCATGCTTTCATTTGTGCCTTACTAACTCAAGGCAATAGAACGGAACGGAACGGAACAGAACAGAACAGAACAGAACAGAATAGAGCCGAGCCGAGCCGAGCCGAGCCGAGCTGAGCCGAGCCAGAGTTGGAAGGGATCTTGGTGGTTTTTTAGTCCAACCTCCTGCTCAGGCAGGAAATCCTATTCAGGCAAATGGTTGTCCAATCTTTTCTTAAAAACTTTCAGTGTTGGGGCATTCACAACTCTGGAGGCAAATTGTTCCACTGATTGTTCTAATTGTCAGGAAATTTCTCCTTAGTTCTAGGTTGCTTCTCTCCCTAGCTGGTTTAAAATCTTCCACCTGGCCAGACTTAGGAAAAATAAATTTTTCATTTAGTATATGCATGAACCGCGGTGGCGTAGTGGTTAGAGTGCAGTACTGCAGGCTACTTCTGCTGATCACTGGCTGCCAGCAGTTTGGCAGATCGAATCTCACCAGGCTCAAGGTTGACTCAGCCTTCCATCCTTCTGAGGTGGGTAAAATGAGGACTCAGATTGTTGGGGGCAGTATGCTGACTCTGTAAACCACTTAGAGAGGGCTGTAAAGCACTGTGAAGTGGTATATAAGTCTAAGTGCTATTGCTATTGCTTCATTTAGATTCTCACTTAGTGCATCTCCCCCAAGGAAATATTAGTGTTGAACCAGCACCCACACTACAGATGCCAAAGGCTACTTCTATCACTAAAAGGTATCTGGCAGAAAACTTCTGTTTTACAGATGCAGTGGTTTCCTGAGAAGGCAATCATCTTTCCTGAGGTCATCTTAGACAGAAAGATGAAATCATAGCTTTATTTGTACAGGCAGGTCTATATCTGCATCTTCATGCTTTAAAATCTGTCACTATAAAAAAAATGGGGGGGGGAGATTGGTGGTGATGTTAGTCAATGTTTCCAGCCTTGGCAGTTTCCAACCTTGGTATATGGACTTGGTATATGCATTCCTAGAACTCTCATCTGTCTGTGGAAATCTGTGGGTTTGAAGTCCACACACTTGGAAACTGTATACCATTTGGGGAACAATGCTATAACTTTATGGAGCATCTGGGTATTGACCAGCCTTCTCTAAGAGTGTCAGTTTTCTTTATTTTTTTCTCTCTCATAATTTCATGGGATATGTGATGGTGCTATTCTGTATTGGATTCCCAACAGGACCAGTTGGGGGAAGTTAAAGTTTATTTTTTTCCTTCTAGACAGATGCATACTGCAAATGTAATTTTGGAAGAATCCCTTGAAGGAGGTCACATGGCTGAAATAGAGTATTTTTATTCTTCAAGATTCCAACAATTTTAATATACAGTATATGCGTGCATTTTAATACTTCTAATGGGGTGTTATATGCTTCAGTGCTTAAAGATTCCAACAATTACTTTACAATACAGTTTTAAAGGCTGAAATTTTATTTATTATAAAAATGCAAGCAAATTTCAAAGCATTAAAAAGAAGCAACACTGCCTAAAAGCAGTGATTTAGGTTAAGCACTGGAAATTTAGAACTAGTCACTATTTCTCAGCCTAATTGTCCTCAAAGAGACGTCGTGAAGATAAAATGGAGAGTCTATTCATGTCTGATTCTAGAAGGAATGTTTCATGTTTTCATTCTGAAAATCAAAAGACAGACTTTGAAGACAGAATGATCTCCCAAGGGCATCTGCAGAGAGAGAGAGAGAGTCAAAAAAGTCAAGATGGTGATACATGCATAAAAAGGGTAGGACTTTGGATGTACAGTCGCAGCCACCATTTTGATGTTTTTGATCGCCTTTTAGTTTCCCTCTGCATCTCTTCCTTCCATTCTTTCCCGCCAAGTCCAAGAGAAATTCATACACTTTCATTTCTGTTTGTAGTCCATTAGTTTTCAACCCCCATTCATAAATACGAACAATTGAAATGAAAAATTGAATACAATATTAATTATTAATAACAGTATGGATGACTTTTTGTGTTTCTTCTCTCAAACTATTCTAGACTCTCTGGGCTTTAGTAGCACAACATTTTCCATTCAGATTTAACAATGATTGCAAGTTACTGGAGTCCCAGCCAGCCCTCCAAATTGGAAATGCATGGCCTTCCTGCCTCAAAATCAAGATAATCATATTAAATAAGGACACGTGCCTTAAAAGAAACTTGGTTTGAAAGACTTTGCTACTGAAATGAATGGAATTCAATGAAACACTTATCCTATGTTTGTTCTAGGAGCTATAGGACACATGCGGTCATAGGCAACTTCTCTCATTCACAACAACAACCTAATAAGTAGATCAGTTTGTGGAAAACTGATTTGGCTCAAAGTTACCCAATAGTGAAAACCACACCACACAATGAAAGTTATTGAATTAACTCACATTCTATGCTTGCAGAATTGAACCATAAACTCGTTAGATTAATTCTCACAGCATGCAAAATTATAAACATTTGTACCAAGTTTTATAAGTTCTGCAAATATTTCTGCTAGATATTTCACTGGACTGATTGAGTATATTTTGTTGACTCACTGTGAATCTCATGTTAGAGTCAGAATTTGAACTTCTTTGTCCTCAGATCCACATCAGAAGCACTGCAGTATACCAGTTCTCCGACTGATATGTCTAAACCAAACTGGAGAAAAAGCACGAATCGCTGTGGGTAGTGATTAATGTGCTAGACTAAGACTACAAAGTCCAGATTCAAGTCTACCTTTAGGAAGAGAAAAAATATTCTGGACAATGATACATATAATGAATAAAGAGAAAGTCTTACTTTGGTACAGAGAGTGTTTGCTTATGGAGATTGTTCTGTAGAGAGTCACACGGGAAGCCCTGATCAGCATTTTGGTGGTGGCTGCCTTAGGAAATAGCTGTTGTGTTTGTGAGCTAACTAAGAGTCCATCTAGGATTCTGAAATTCCTAGCTTTTCTTCATGGTTACTGAATGGATGGCTTCCATCAGATCATTGGAATTTTCTAACTGATTCCATTATGAAATGAAATTGTCTGAAAACATTCCAAAGAGATGGAATGCTTAGGTGGGGTTTCTATTCAGTATAGTTTATCTACAGCAGAGTTTCCCAACCTTTCTGGCTTTGTGGTCCAGCAGTGGGTGGGGGGGTTGATTCCGCGCATGGGTGACTGACAAGCATGTGTGCATGTGCAGCTCCATTTGCACTAGTGGCATGCATTGCTCACACAAATGGAGTGCATGTGCATGAGCTCACCCGCTTCTCATCCACCTGGGGATGTGCGCACATGTGCATTCAGTTGCAAACAGCTCACTGCCGAGTAGTGGGCTGTGGCCCAGAGGTTGGGGATCCCTGATCTACAGGATGTAGGAGATGACCAGGCTGAGTCCAAGGGAGGAATCAAACACATCATATGTCAGGAGTCCCTGCATGCCCGCAAGAGATCTTAGTCCAGCGCACTTTGAATGCCTCTCTTATCTTCCGACCATTTCCCTTAACCACTAGTTGGTCAGATTCTTGTAAATAGCTTAAGCTTGCAATAAATCTTTATACTCATTTAAACTGCCTGAATCTCCTGATTTCCTTGGTGCTTGACCCAGGAAGCTCTATACTAGAAGTATTTTTTATGCTTTTATAAAAGTAAAGTAAACCATAAACACTGCATAACTGGTACAAAAACTTAGCATGCATTCAAGCAGTCCTCAGATTATACACAAGCAATAATCATTTTCTCTCTGTTCTCCAATATCAATTTATATGCACAAAAATAGGACTTCTAGGATCAGTCTAGATCGATCATAGGCTCAGGAACCTTGGACAAAGATACCGTTCAATCTCATTTTTTTCCTGCCAGATTTATTTAACTAGATTCTAGTTAAATAAAATGCCAAAGCCTTAATACAGAAAAAAAATGTCAATACTGCTGCTCAATAAGCATGGAAAAACACAGAGAGGGTATTTTAAACAAAAGTCTTAAGCTGAATTAACTGATATTCTATGTTTGTATATTTTACTGCACCATAAAATAACCAAAGGAGCAGAGTTTTTGCAACACACTAAGCCAAAATCCACACTCACACACCAAGGTTACCATTATTCAGGTTATCATATTGTGTGCATCTGGTAGCCCTTTAAGTGCCTTGGTTAAAAGTGTGGTGTGAACGTGAAGATGTCTGTAAGTTATTCACTAGCATATTCTCAATTTTAGCAGCAGCCTGGGGGATACAAACTATCATAATGAAAAAAATGACATGTGCAACATGCCTCACTATATAAACTCTGCCCTTTTATACTTGTGTTTTGGAATGTGAGTCAGAAGGTTTGAAGTGTGACATCATGATAGCGTCAATAGTAGCCTCTGCCCTGAGGTGGTATTTTCTCTTCCTGAGTGAAACTTAAGGCAGTAAACTTTATGCTGTGAGTGATTTAAACCTAGTCGTACCTCATTTCAGCATCAAAATGTGAATAAGCTACTTTGGAGAAGATATTGATGCATCAATAATTGTCAATTTAGAAAAAATTGGAGTAACAGAAATGTAATTTAATACTTCTAAAGCCCAGTACACATTTTAATTCTATTCCCATTTATAATTTGCTAGGTCTGCAAATCAACCCAGAAATGAAAAACAAACAAACCATTCAGTTATGTATTTTTACGTATTTTTATTTTATTTGTTTGTTTGTTTGTCAAATATGTACAAGATAGCAGGTATAGGTATAAACATAAACATAAGCAAAGTAAGTACAGATAAATGAGGACAATAGGACAGTAAGATAGGGATGGTAGGCACAATGGTGCGCTGATGCATGCCCCTTACAGACCTCCTAGGAATGGGGTGAGGTTGACTGTAAACAGTCTAAGGTTAAAGTTTTGGGGGTTTGGGGAAGAAACTACAGAGTCAGGTAGTGCATTCCAGGCATTAATCACTCTGTTGCTGAAGTTGTATTTTCTGCAATTGAGTTTGGAGCAGTTTACATTAAGTTTGTATCTATTGTGTGCTCCTGCAGTTGAAGCTGAAATAGTCATTGACAGGTAGGACATTGTGGCAGATGATTTTATGAACTACATTTAGATCAGATCGAAGGCGACGTAGTTCTAAATTGTCTAAGCCCAAAATTTCAGGTCTGGTGGAATAAGGTATTCTGTTGTGAGCAGAGGAATGGAGGACTCTTCTCGTGAAATATTTCTGGACTCTCTCGATTGTATTAATGTCCGATATGCATTGTGGGTTCCAGACAGGTGAGCTGTATTCGAGAATTAGTCTAGCAAATGTTTTGTATGCTCTGGTTAGCAGTGTAATATTGCCAGAGAAGAAGGTATGCAAGATTAGATTCAACTCTTAGTGCCTTTTTGGCAATGTTGTTACAGTGGGCTCTGGCACTTAGGTCATTAGATATGAGTACTCCAAGGTCCTTGACAGAGTGAGGGTCGTCTACAAGGTCATGTCCTCAAAGCTTGTATTTTGTGTTCTGATTCTTTTTGCCAATGTGTAAGACAGAGCATTTGTTGGTTGAGATTTGAAGTTGCCAGTTGTTTGACCATTCTGATAGCAATAGCAATAGCACTTAGACTTATATACCGCTTCATAGTGCTTTACAGCCCTCTCTAAGCGGTTTACAGAGTTCAGCATATTGCCACCAACAATCTGGGTCCTCATTTTACCAACAACAGAAGGATAGAAGGCTGAGTCAACCTTGAGCTGGTGAGATTTGAACTGCTGAACTGCTGAACTGCAGTGCTGCATTTTTAACCACTGCGCCACCTCGATACATGGTCAAGGTCTTTTTTGAAGGGTAGCAGCATTGTCGGTGGTGTTAAATAGTTTAACATCGTCAGCGAAGAGAACACAGTTGCTTATAACATGATCGCAAAGTTGTTTATGTAAAGTATGAAGAGTGTTGGTCCTAGAATGCTGCCTTGAGGGACACCACTGTTGACAGGACACACTGTTGATAGGGCACTTCCTATTTTAACCACTTGTTGTCTGTTTGACAGGAACACAGTTATCCAATCATGTAGGGATCCAGAGATGCCATAAGATTTTAGTTTCAGAAGTAGTTTGTCATGTACCACTGAATCAAAGGCTTTACAAAAGTCTATGTAAATTGCGTCTATTGTTTTATTCTGATCGAGTTGTGTAGTCCATATGTTTTTGCAATGTAAGACTTGCAGATTACAGGATTTTTTTTCTGAAACCAAATTGTTTGTTAGAGAGTAGGTTGTTAATTTCTAAGTGGAGGGTAATGGATTGGTTTCTGATTGATTCCATGACTTTGCAGGACGCAACCCAAAGAGATTGGTCTGTAATTTTCAATGTTACTTGGATCTCCTTTTTTGAAGATAGGGATGACTGTAACCTCACTATATGATGACTGTAACCTCACAAGTTTAAACAAATCAAAACACAATCATTCTCTTTCAAATTTTGACTTTTCTGAATTTCATAATACAATTTGTAAATTTAAAAAAGAATGTGTATTATGGGAAAATTTTGCAATAAAACTCTGTGTAGGTTACAGAAAATTGCATGCCAAACAAGTCTTCCACAAAATTGAAAATGAAATGCAGTTGGAAAAATGTGCAGAAGCTAATAAAAAGAAGGTCTGTAAGAAGCTAAAATTACAGATTTTTAAAAAATGAGAAACTTAAACAATGTCTGATTTTGCATAGAAAGAAACAATAGATAAAGTAAACATAAATAGGTTTATGTTGCAAAATAATTCAGCATTACCATATTGATATGTTTAGATACCTATCCTTGCTCACCTGGACTTTGTTCAGTGGTAAATCAAGGATTAGGGCACTGACTGAAATCTCACCATTAAAAACGGTGAGATTTATTTCTGAGTTGTAGTGAGAGTGAAAGTCTCAAGCTGCACATTACTGACCAGATTTCTAGGGCTATTTAGCGCTTGTGCTCTCAAGAAATAATGGCTCATCAGACAAAGTAAGTGATCCATCAGTATCATTTGCTGAGTGCTTCCAACTTATGTTTTAAAAGGGTGGGAAAGAAAAGAAAATGTCATGGATAAATGTTCTGGTTAGAAAATATTTGAAGTAATATTCATTATAGAACTCAAGAAACAAACAGATATATCATGCAATATGCACATGAGAGAAAGAGAATGCCAGGGGGTATCAATGATTTTCACCAGCGTCACCAACCAAGGCATTTTTTAAAAATGTTACATTTATAAAGTGTTTTTGTTACATTTATAAAGTGTTTTTTGTTTAAAAGAATACATAGCAAAGCATCTGGATTATTCTAAATTAGTCTACTTCAAAGTTAAGGGCCCCTCAAGATAACCTCATCCATATGTTTTCATAGCAACAATATGCCCTTGATTTCTTTTGGAAGACATACATACAGTATATAGGTACACACCCATTCACCCACCCATTCAGTATATATGTATACATCCATTTCCAATCCAGTTTGCTGAGCTTTTCTTGAAGTTAGCTTCTGAAATATCCTTAGAAAACCATTCAGATATTTTAATTAGGAGTCTGGCACCAGGCAAAGGATGGGACTTGATGGACTCTGTTTCCAAGTGTATGATTTCCAAGTGTATGATACAAGAGCCAAGGTGGTGCAGTGGTTAAATGCAGCACTGCAGGCTACTGCTAGTTCAGCAGTTCCGCTGTTCAAATCTCACTGGCTCAAGGTTGACTGAGCCTTCCATCCTTCTGAGGTGGGTAAAATGAGGACCCAGATTGTTGGGGGCAATATGCTGAACTCTGTAAACCACTTAGAGAGGGCTGTAAAGCACTATGAAGCAGTATATAAGTCTAAGTGCTATTGCTATGATACTGTGATTCAGCACTTCTATTAATCGAATTCAATCCTGTTTATCTTTCTTGCGATTAGCCAAGGTTGCCTAGGTACAGTCACTATGTACTGCAGTGCAGTGTTTTAGTACAATTCTATAGAAGCCAGACACTTTACCAGAATAATTTTAAAAATGAAGCAGAATAATAAAGGTGCCAACTTTTCAATAAATTGAAGCAGTTTTGTGTCTCCAGCAGCTGCTTAATGTATTAGCATATATTAGTGGTGATCTTTAAGAGGTTAACCTGCTGAGTTTTTTTTAAAAGGAGAAATAATCCTGACTTCTTTTTTCTTAAGATTAGCAACCTTTCCTTACAGCGCATTTCTGGTGTTTGTGAAATCATGATAGGATAAAACACACTTTGGAGTCCTTGATGCTCTCTGAGCTTGGTTGTTTGCATGAAGATGTTTTGCTACCCAACTAGATAACATTATCAGTGCTTCAGAATAACAGAGTTGGAAGGGAAAGTCTTCTAGTTCAACCCCCTGCTCAAGTGGGAAATCCTATCCTATTTCAGACAAATGGCTGTCCAGTGCTAGTGAATGTGAAGTTTGCTCCCTGTTTATATACAGTAGTTTTCCCTTCCAGTTTTTCCCTTGATTAGAGTATTCTTTTCTGCTTATTTGTCTGGTGTTAATCCCTGCTTATCTGGGTGTTGGTTGCTAGAAAGGATGGCCTTTTGTTTCCTTAGCTTTTTATTATGTCTTTTGAATGGTGTGTAAATGTGGTTTATTTCTATGTGGTCACATTTTATGAGGAACCCGATAGACTGGTTTGGTTAATTTCCTTTTATTTATTAAATTAGGGCAAACATGTTTTTTAATCTTAAAAACCACTCCTTTTGCTATTAGTTCAATATATGCTTTATTTATCTGTCATCTTCCTAAAGGTAGTCTTTGCTTAATGATAAATAACTGAGCCTGGAATTTCCATTGCTAAATGAAATTGTCATAAACCAATGTCATGTGACCACACCGCTTAGCAATGGCAGTTCCAGCAGTCCTTGGTTACATTTGTTAAGCAAATCACCAGACATTATTAAGCAAGAATCTCACATAACTGCACTTTTTGATTTTTGGCTAGCTTCCCCATTGACTTTGCTTGTGGGAAGCCCACAGGAAATGTTGCAAATCATGACCATGTGACTATGGGTTGTTATGACAGTCAGGATGGGTTGTAGATATCACTCATTCTGGGCTGTTGTGCGTTCAAATGGCTGCTAAATGAGTGGTCATTATTTGCCATGAATGTAATAATCGTTAATGTTCACCAATAATTGTTATGTTGTGAGGCGGTATATAAATCTCACAAAATAAATAAATAAATAAATAAATAAATAAATAAATAAATAAATAAATAAATAAATAAATAAATAAATAAATAAATAAATAAATAAATAAATTATACACTTTTTCACCTTTCCCAAACCATCATAAACCAGTGTTGCTGAATTAAAAGTTAGTATGATACATTAGATGGGTCAATATACTGTATATATCAGAGAATTCCTTTTTTTACTGCCAAGAATTCACTAGGTGACATTCAATACTATCTTTTAGCTTCACGTTTATTTGCAGGAATGCCCTTGAGTCAGTGGTGGGTTCCTACCGGTGCAGTCCACTCTATAGCACCGGTAGCAGCCCGCTGGTGATGTCACAGTACCGGTGCAGTCAGTTGCCGGTGCCTGGGCGCCGCCATTTTTTTCATTTTTTTTAAAAAAAAATTCTTCTGCGCATGCCCAGAAGCCGAGCTTCAGGCACTGCACATGCACTGCCTTCCTACCCCACAGTGAGTCCAAGCAGAGGAGGATGGCTGAGGAGCGCGTGAGACGCTGAAAGAATGGGCGGCAGGAGTCCATTCCCCTCCCTTCAGCAGTCCGAGAAGCCACGAACGCGCGGTGATGATCCTAGGCATTTTCACACGTTTGAGGCTTCTCAAGCTGCTGAGGGGAGGGGGAACGGGCGGCAGAAGCCTAGGATCATCGAATGGGGAGAAGCATTCAGGCCGGATGGAGCCTCCTAGAAGAACCGCTGCTGTGGTCTTGCTGTTCCCGCTGCGGGGGGCTGCGTTGTGGGTGGGCAATGCCGCCCTGCTTTTCCAGCTGCTGCCAAGCTCCCGAGGCCCACGCCCACCCAGTCACATGGCTGGCAAGCCACACCCACAAAATAAGCCACGCCCACAGAGTGGTAGTAAAAAAATTAGGAACCCGCCCCTGCCTTGAGTCCTATGAAGGCCCCATGGAGATGGTAGAGAACATTCAGGGATGTTTATATTTTGGTAAATAGTTTTTTATAATTAGTCTTGAGACACCCATTTTATGAATAGACAACTCTCTAAAAGTAGCTATTTTGCGAGTGTGCTCTTAATATTCAAAAATGTGAATCCAACATTTTGCCTAACCCCAGATTGTGGCCTCATTATTCTTATAAAAGTATGAGCCAAGGGCCATACAGGTGAAGGATGATACGTCCATTACATCCAGAAGGAACAAGTTTTTAAAAAACTGCTTTACAAAGTAACCTCTCTCAATTATTTTAAATGCTGAGAAGCCAGACATGTATTCATTATTGTGAGCCACAAAGAGTTGTTTAGAATGGGCAGTTATATAAATCTTATAAGTAAGTAAATAAGTAATCTGAAACCCTCAGTTTCCTAATGGAATCCACATATTCTGCCCTATAATTCTTTCTTGGATGTCCAAGCATCAAATAAGATTTTCACCTGCTGAACTCTAACTGGTCATTTACAGGTCCTCAGTGGTTTCTTTACAACATTATCACAGTTCCTTATAACTGTTACACATATGTGTAGGTATGGATATGCTACAGTTTCAGTTAATGATACAAGCATAACAGTAGTGTTGTCTGTTGTGTGGCTTTCATTTTCTCTTTGGGGACCTAACAATAGTGTGACACTGCCCCAGTCTCTTTGCTTCTTATGGTGATCCACCCTCATCACTGTCTGCAATTGAATATTACAACTGATGTCACTTAGCACATCACTATCATATTTTCATTGGTGGGACAATTTTATCTCACCACACTTTTTTGCTTGTGCCTAAATCAGATGATTGCTTTCACACATGGTTAGGCAGACAATCTGTATGCTGATCACCATAGAAACCTGCAGATATAATGTGGAAACAGTATGACCAAGCAATGTGCCTGTGAGCTGGCAGCGGGAAGTGAAAATATGGGATGGAGGAAGTGCTTGAAAAATGGCTTATTTCTCTTTGTTCCTTATTATGCTTAACCCTGCCCTTCCTCAGTTACCTCTTCAGTAGGTAAAGATCAGACCCTTCTTTGAAATCAGAAAGTATTCCTCCTTTTCTTGTTAAATCGCAGTAAAGCAATCCCATTCTTTTTCAAGGCTGGGTTTACTAATAGTCCACTTGTCCTTTCCTGAACAAAATTATAGTGGTAATGCTTTGCTGATGTACCATAATCATCATGCTGCATTTTGTTCTCGTTGTTTGTCAGTGTTCATAAAATGGATTCATATATTACAATTGTCTTAATTATGCTTTTGAGTTGATCTTCTGTAATTTCTTCTCATAAGTACCATCATTTCCTTCTGTGCATTATTGCAGTTTGTGTCTGCACTTGTTTTGAATCTAATGATCTTCCTCTGCAGTCATGGTGATATTTGGAAGAATGTTTTTTTTTTTATTTTGCCTACAAATACAGAGTTATTCTTAGACAGTATCATGATTTGACTACCAATATTCTTGAAGACCATTTCATGCTTTTTATAGAATTGCCCTGTTAAATTAAACAGTTCCTAGCTAAAACCACCTACCTGCATGATCCGTGAACTATGGCCCATTCTGGACAATCAGATATCTCTTTCACAAGCCTTGAACTTCACTTGCTTAGAAACAGATGGCCAAGGTAAAAGAACTGCATGAACAACAGGCTAGGAGAGAATATGATATTGAGATGAAGACATTACTGCAAGCCTAGCTGCAAACTCTTCTACCCAGCTTATTTATTTATTTATTTGGAAAATTTATATGGCTGCCCAATTTTACTAACAATAATTCTGGCTGGTTTTGAGAATTAAAACCCCAATACAAAACCCAATAAATCTCCACCTTTCTGTGACAACAATCAAAGCACTTTGATATCACTCTGAGGTCCCCAGGTTTGCTGACAAAGTCATGCCTTCAGGGCCTTTTGAAAGGGTGCCATGGTGGGGGCTAATCTTATCTCTGCAGAGATGATGTTCCACAGAGAAGGAGCTACCACGGAGAAGCCCCTTCTTCTTGTTTCCACTAGATGAACCTCCTTAATAGAGGGAAACTGTCACATACCTTGTCTCCCCACTCTGGTGGCTGGATAAATGTAACAGGGCAAGGACGGTCCTTTGAATGACACCAAGCCACATGGCTTTAAAGGTAACAACCAGCACCTTATATTGGACCTGGAAGCAAATTGGCAGCTCCCACAGGAGAGATGACATGTATGCAAATCTTGTAGAAAACCATATTACTGAGCTGGCATCTGTTAATCTAAATGGTTTCTGACCATGTTTAGATAATGAGTGATAGGCAGTTTGTTGAAGAAACTAATGTAATGTAGTCTACAGATAACACTAAGCCATAATAGATAACCCATACCTCATACAAATAAAACACATTTTAGTACATTTCATAGCTTAATACAGGTAGTCCTTGTTTAGGACTACCTGTATAATGCATGAAAACATCTGAATCAGCCCAATGGGCACTAAAATGTTTTAACATCGTTCAATATAGTGCCTGACATCACAAATTGGGCTTTGTAATGGCCCATGTACTAGAAGTGCCTCGTGTTTAGAAAATGAATTGCACTTACGATTTGGCACTATATCTAAATGTACTTTAAAGACATGAATGAACTTAGGGACCCAAATACTAAAAAGACAGAAATCAACAGCACAAAACCTCCACATCATGACTGGCTGTTGTCCATGTACAAGCTGAATCACAATTTGTAATTCTGCATCATTTCTGGTAAACAAAGGGTTGGTATGCTTCTTGAACTAAGCCTATGACTCTCAACTGAGGGTAGAACCTGTCAAGATGACGACCTACTTGTGAAATTTCCAAGAACACACACATATTGTGTGATGATTTAAAGTGAGAGAATTTGCTTTTTCTCAAATCTGTATGCCCTTAAATGCAATGCTATATATAGCAGCAAATGAACAAAAATGTTTTTAAATGTACAGCATTTGCACATATTTGATGTGATGCTACAAGTTCATTCATTTTACACATCTTGTTAAGCCACAATATAAAAACCATTCAGAGTAATGTTGTATTAGATGGGCATATTGTTTGATGGATTATGAGCCATGAAGTTAGTGTCAATTCTAGGTAGACCTTCTTCAGAATGATCTGTCACCAATTTGTCCTTTCAGATTATGCCCCGATTGTTGCTGTAACCAAGATCATTCACTGGTATTTAGAGGACCTGTATCTTCACATGATCAAATCAGATCAAATACAAAAATTAATTTGAACCTGGTCTTTGAATCAGAACTCCAGATGGATTGGTTGGTTAGTCTGACCAGATACTGGTTCCTTCTCCAACGCCAAAAACATCTATACTAATTTGATTCTGCTTTTTCAAAGTCCAACTTTCATTTCCATAGAGTATTACATAAAAAAATGACTGCACAATTCTGATCTTTGTAGATCTGAACACTTGTTTTGGGGCTTTCATTGATATTCTACCAAGTGCTATTCTGTAGCAAGTTTCTTATTTTTTAATCTCCTTATTGTTGATAGTCAATCTTAAAATGCAGAATTATCCATCACCCCTGTGTTATCATTGTCAGTTCTAAGGCTTGTTGATGTATTTGTTACTTTGCATTTTTTATATTTAATCTAGGTTCCATTTTTTCACTGTGCTCCATTTTCATTACTAGAACTTGATTTTCATTACTAGAATTTAGATTTTCAGCAGCAAAGGACAGGTTGTTGAAGTTTTTTCCTCCACTTTTAAAATCACACCCATCATCTTCCAATCCTGACTTTCTCAATATATGTTCAACAAATAGTTTAAGTAGCTAAGAAGAGAATATACAACTTCATCTCATTCCTTCTTTGGTCTGGAACCTATCAGTTTCATCATATTCCATATGGACTATATTTTCCTGTCTTATTAAACTTTCTTATGACAGCAATGTGATGTTCTAGGATTCCTGTTTTCCAAAGCATCTTTGACACAAGCAAAAAAACTTTGTGTAATAAATAAAGTACATATTGCCCTTTTTATGGCTTTCTCAATTATCCAGTATGCATGAAGAATGTTATCACTTGTTATTGTTCTTTTCTTTTCTATAACCAAAATGAACATTTGGGTTTCCCCATTCCATGGGTTGCAATCTGTATTGAATTATAGTGGTACTTCGTACTCGTACTGTTTTGAAACTCATCAAATTTGGTACTCAATACATTTTGACATGAATATTTTGTACCACTCTTCATTGTTTGTTTGGTACTCAACGCACAAGCTAGAACTTGTTGGTGTCGGCTGCCTCATGACTCACTATATTATTTCTCATGGGAAATTTTTTTTGGTACTCATTTTTTTTGGTATTCATCACAGTTTCTGGAACCAATTAATGATGAGTACCGATGTAGCAGTGTATACTAAATATTATTTTGTTATCCTATGAAATTAGGGATATTGTATGATCATTTGCTTATATTGTTCTGTCTCTTACCTTTGGTACTGACATGTAGATGTCTATGTCATTCTCCAGATTTAATAGCATTGTTTGGTTACCTAACTTCATCTTCTATTCCTAATAGATATCTTCTAAGATATCTTGGATGTTGGTATCTCTATTGTACAGAATTTCAGTATATTTCTTCCATTCTTGTTTGATCTTCTTGGAATCAGTTACTATTTGTTCATTATTGTCCTATAGTTTGAATTTGATTTTGAACTTATAAGATATTGTGTTACAAATAATATAGGCTTTCACAGCCAATATTTGTTGGGCAGTGTTGGGCATTAACATTTAGTGACTGTGATTGAGACAAGAGATAACCTGATATTTCACCAGCAACTATGGTTGATATATTCAGAAGCAAAGTGGGCTTCTGTCTTTATAGCCAGGTAAATCCCCCAAAATGGGCAAATCAGAAACCTGCCTGGATCAAATTAGAACTCTTGGCTCTTCCAGCAGGCGGGGTGAAAGTGAGACCAATTAGAACATCTTTGGTCTCCCCCCTGGTATGAATGATGGATGATTTTTAATCTTTTTTATAATCTTTTAAATTGTTGTTATTATGTTGTTGTTGTTTTATAACTGTCTTTATGAATTGTTCTTCTCTGTATTGTACGCCACCCTGAGTCCCACGGGAGTGGGACGGCCTATAAGAACGTTCAATTACATTAAATTAAATTAAACTCAGCTGCTGAGCCATCTTGGCTTTTCCATGTTTGGTTCCATCTTCAGTGTCTTCAAGATATTATTGCTTCTTGTCTATTCACACATCTCTCTGTAATTTCCATTATGCTCCTTCCTGAAAGCTTTGTCTTTCTAGATTTGGGCCTTTTTTCTCTTGTTGGCAATTTACACCATCTGTTCTGACTTCTAGTTTGTCTTTTTTCACATTCATACTTAAAAGCTTTTCAGTCCAAAATTATCCTAGGTTTTTTTAATCAATGGGGGTCAGGACATCAGAGTGATTTCTGATGTTTTCCTTCAAAATAGTCCATATATAAAGGTAAAGGTTCCCCTCGCACATACGTGCTAGTCGTTCCCGACTCTAGAGGTGCTCATCTCCGTTTCAAAGCCGAAAAGCCAGCGCTGTCCGAAGACATCTCCGTGGTCATGTGGCCGGCATGACTAAATGCCAAAGGCGCACGGAACGCTGTTACCTTCCCACCAATTCCTATTTTTCTACTTGCATTTTTACATTCTTTCGAACTGCTAGGTTGGCAGAAGCTGGGGCGAGTAATGGGAGCTCACTCCATTATGTAGCACTAGGGATTCGAATGGCCAAACTGCCGACCTTTCTGATCGACAAGCTCAGCGTCTTAGCCACTGAGCCACTGCGTCCCTATGAGTCCATATATGCAGTACCTGAAATATACTATGCAAACTGATTATTTTTACTATTCCATTTTAGCTTCATTTAGAATTTGCATGTGAGCAGTTTTGGTTCTGTTCCACATCTTTGCTATTAAACCTGCGGTTATCCCTCCTTGTATCAATAATATGTTCAATTTTATTTTATGTTCCATTTAGTGAAGCAAATAAATGAATAAAAATAATATGGTTTATTTTGGGGTGAACATGTTATATCATCCATTATCACTTAGCATTATATCAGTGGTGTGGTGGGTTGCTGCCAGTTTGGACCGGTTCGCCAGAAAAGTATCTAGACCAGTGTTTCCCTGGCTGGGGAATTCTGGGAGTTGAAGTCCAGATATCTTCAAGTTGCCAAGGTTGGGAAACACTGATCTAGACCCAGAAAATTTTCAGTGGACTTTGTCTAGTGTGAATAAAATGTACACATTTTCATATTTTCTTGCCAGGTTTTCATTTACTAGATAACCTGAAAAAACATAGTGCTCTGCCCTGGGGGTTCTCCCAGGCATAGAATTGCAAAACTGTTGCATACATTCCCTATAATCTTATGTGATAACTCAAGTTTTGCGGCTTTGAATATTTGATTATCGGAATCTTTTGGTACCAAACTTTATAACCAACACTGAAGGGGAAAATGAAATTCTGCTCTACATCCAGAGACTTCAAGGCTTAATTTTTATTTGCATTAGTATGTAGATGAATTGTAAGTAGATTTTTTTAAAGTATAGTTAAAAAAGAAAGCTATTATTTGGTAGTCAAAACTTATCTTCATGAAAATTAAATTGATTAGGAAAACTAAGCAAGAAATCCACATATATTTGTAATTTACAAACAAGCAGTGTTGTATGAAATTTATACAATAGTTTGTAATACAGCAGTTTTTGTTCATGATAGTTCTTATTGTTTTTGTACATCATTATGGACTCTTCCAAGGGGAACAGCACATAAAATAAATCATCTTCATTATCAAATCATTTTCATCATCTTAGTTGGAATTACTAGAATGCAGTGAACATGAGGGCAGCTTTGAAGATGATTTGAAAATTTCAAAACAAAGTTATTGGTAGGTATTTCTAATTCAAATTCACCAAATTTGGTATTCATTTGAAAGGGACAAATAGGTTTGAAGCCCTCATACTTCAACACACACTTCTTCCCTTAAGAGTCCCTTAAGTCTCATCCATGATCTTCAGATATCTTTGGGGTTTCTCCACCAAGTACCTCATATGTCAGTTTCTTCTTGTTGTGGAGCCCCACAAATGAAATGTCCTTTTAAGAAAGATGTGCTCCCATTTAATATATTAAGTGAACTTCCAATCTATACTCTCTATTCATCTATATTTTTGTTATTGATTTGATTGGAGGAAATGATTGCCAAATTTGCAGATATCACGGCAATAACCACAGTGTTCATTAGTGGGTTGGGCAACCATCTGTTATAGATTCTTCAAGTTAGGTTCGCACATTGAACAATGCGGTCAGCAATAGGTTTAATAGCCTCTTCCAAGTTTTTGACTTTATGATCAAAGCATGTACTGTACCCACCATCAAAGGACACCCTGTATTTTGTTCCTAATTACTTTTCTTCCACAAACAACAAGAATATAAATAATGAAGAAAAATAATAGGGTGCTAAAGGGAAGTGTCTGAATCTAAAATCTAGAAAATTGAACAGGTTGATTGCACAGTAAAAGCATTCCATGGAAATGGTCTAAGGCTCTAAGCCAGTGTTTCCCAACCTTGGCAAGTTGAAGATGTCTGGACTTCTACTCCCAGAATTCCCCAGCCAGCATTCGCTGGCTGGGGAATTCTGGGAGTTGAAGTCCAGACATCTTCAACTTGCCAAGGTTGGGAAACACTGCCTAAGCTAAGATCTGGCTGTCAGAACATTAAAAATATCTTCTGAAACCTTCTGAATTCTATGAGGAAAGCTTGCAGTGTCCTTGACTCACAATGAGTCAGAAACTATGACATCAGGAATCTGATATAATATGCTTACACAGTGCAACAATATACACATTTTGAAAATATGTCTATCTATCAAGGACAACTACTACCAAACCCAAACAAAAAATTCTTTTCCTGATAGCACTTATTTATCTCTATCCTTGTTCTCATTTTATCTGAATCACTCTCCCTACATTGGCATTTTTATGAAAGCTGGGTACTTGCCAGAAGAAAGGTAAAAGTAAGCTAGAATTGGTAGAAAATGTTTCCAAGAGCTAGTTCTGGAGACCATCCTCACTAGTTAGCCTTCTGATTAATGAGCAGTTATGACTGGTAGCATGCTCTGGCAGCCACTGTGCAAGAGTCCATGGTATGTTCTCATATAAGACCTCTGGCTCAAAAGATTTGATAAGCCCTACACTATCATAGAATAAGTAGTACTTCATATTATTATATACATAATCAAGGATTTCCCCTGTAAACTGGGGTCATGGTGCTTTGGATAGATTATCCATGTCTATCCCAGAGTTATTAATTCTCTTCTATAGTTCCACTTAATTAAGCAGAAATATTTGGTTCCATTTTTGTATTTTAACAAAAACAAATATCAAAATGGGCAGATTTTTTACATATTGGATAGAAACAACTCGAGAAAACCTAATGAACGTGCAGTGAAAGGGCGTTGTTACTTACCTGAACGCCCATTCTCGTAGGGTGGCGCTAGCCTCCAAGATTGGGATGACCTCATCCATCAGCCAATCAGGACTGAGTCTGACCTCATATAAAAGCTGTCACTGTGCCATAATCCCCCTCTTGAGATGAAGGAGTAGGTCAGACCCATAGTTTATTCCCCACGCACACCTTCAATATGTACAACACCCAAAAGGGAGGGACTTGGAGGCTAGCGCCACCCTACGAGAATGGGCGTTCAGGTAAGTAACAACGCCCTTTCTCCATAGTGGGTGGCGCTAGCCTCCAAGATTGGGACATACCAAAGCCGTATCGTCCCCTAGGGAGGGCTGTCACCATAGTCTGAGACACCGTCAGGCGACCCTATGGTCTGCAAGACCCTGCGCCCAAAGTCCGCCTCAGCAGAGGCAAAGGAGTCTACTTTATAATGTCTGATGAAGGGCAACGGGGAAGACCATGTTGCCGCTCGGCAGAGTTCCTCCAATGAGGCATTAGTAGTCCAAGCTGCCGAGGTGGCGGCACTGCGCGTCGAGTGCGCTGTCAGACGTGGCGGACGAGGCAGATCCTGTTGTCGGTAAGCGTCCGCGATGACTGCTCGTATCCAGCGACCGACCATCGCCCCTGAAGCCTTGCGACCCATGGACGAGGCGTGGAATCCCACGAACAAGGATTCTGAGCGGCAGAATGCCGCCGTGCGGACATTGTAGATTTTTATCGCCCGCCGGACATCGACAGCGTGCCATTTACGCTCGGTCGGCGTTGTAGGTGGAGAGCAGAAGGAAGGAAGGACCACTTCCTGCGCCCTGTGGAAGTATGTATTGACCTTGGGCAGGAATGTGGGGTCAAGGCGAAGCACCACCCGGTCCGGATGAAAAATACAGAGATCGTCCCGGACGGATAGGGCTGCCAGCTCGGATATCCTCCGGGCTGAAGTGATCGCCACCAAAAAGGCGACCTTATGCGTAAGGTGCTGCAGCGAAACTGTCCGGAGGGGCTCGTAGGGGGCCTCGGTCAGTGCCAGAAGAACCTTCTGCAGGTCCCAGGTGGGGTACCTATGTACCACCGGAGGCGAGATATTGACCGCCGCCTTCAAGAAGCGAGTGACCAAGGGATGCGTTGACAAAGGCGCAGAAGAGCGACAGGAAAGGACCGTTGAAAGTGCTGCCACCTGTCGCCGCAAGGTGCTGGGCGAGAGGCCCTTGTTGAGGCCCGCTTGCAGGAATTGGAGGACCTGTATGACCGAAAGGTCGATCGGGTTAAAGTCGGCGCCGACACACCAATCGTGAAACGTCCGCCAGGTGGAGTTGTAGATGCGTATGGTGGAGCCCCGGCGTGAGGAGAGCAAAGTACGGATAATGCAGTCGGGGACCCCGCGAAGAGCTAGGGTGCGCCGCTCAAGCGCCAGGCAGTCAGTTGGAGCCACTGCAGATCCGGGTGTGGAACTGACCCCTGGGAGAGCGACGATGCGGTCTGCGGGATCCTCCAGGATGGGCCGGTCGAGAGCGACTTGAGGTCCGCGAACCATGCCCGCCGTGGCCAATGGGGGGCCAATAGGACCAGTTCCGCCTGCTCATCTAGCATCTTCCTGATGACTCGGGGAATGAGTGGAAGGGGCGGAAATGCGTAGAGCAGGCCCCTGGGCCACGGGCAACGGAGAGCATCCGTGTCCACCGCGCCAGGTGTCCGATACCGCGTGATGAAGCGCGGAAGCTTGGCATTCAGCGGGGTCGCAAAGAGGTCGATCACCGGGTTGCCAAACCGGGCCGTCAGCTCCTGAAAAATGTCCGGGTGCAGGGCCCACTCTGCCGTGTCGATGTCGTGGCGGCTGAGCCAGTCCGCTGTGCAGTTCGACACCCCCGAGATGTGCTCCGCACGGAGCGAGAGGAGGTGCCGTTCCGCCCAGAGGCCCAATTCCTTGGCCTCGGAGAGCAGGCGGCGCGAGACAGTCCCACCTTGCCTGTTGACGTGGGCTTTGGTGGTCACGTTGTCCGTCAACAGGAGGACGTGTTGCCCTGTCAGGAGGTGCTAGAATTGCCGGA
Source organism: Diadophis punctatus similis (assembly GCA_023053685.1). Taxonomy (NCBI): domain Eukaryota; kingdom Metazoa; phylum Chordata; class Lepidosauria; order Squamata; family Dipsadidae; genus Diadophis; species Diadophis punctatus. Next base: position 55,305,481 of record JALIGW010000005.1, read on the forward strand.
GGCCCAGGGACGCCGCTCGTAGCTCCAGGTGGTTGATGCTGGCCGTTGATTCCGCTGCGGTCCAGGTGCCCTGCGCCACGTGAGATGATGTGTGAGCGCCCCACCCGTAGAGGCTGGCATCCGATGTCACCGTCACCCGGCGAGGCTCGAGGAAGCTGGAACCCTTGCTGATTGCCGGGGACCGCCACCAATGCAGGGATCGCCGGACCGCCATCGGGAGCTGGACCTTGGCCGATGAGTTGGACTTGTTCGCCCGCTGAAACGGCAAAAGAAACCATTGGAGGTCTCTGGAGTGCAGTTGTGCCCAGGGTGTTATATGTATAGCGGATATCATTTTTCCCAACAGGGAGGACAGGAGGTTCAGCGGAACCCGCCCCTGTCCAAGAACCTGTTGGGTCAGAGAAGAAAGACTGAGTTGTCTTTCCTCCGACAGATACACCCTGCACTCCAGAGAATCCACAATGGCCCCCAAGTGAGTGATGCGAGTGGAGGGACTCAAGTGGCTCTTCTCCAGGTTGAGGGAGAAGCCATGGTCTTGCAGAACGTCCATGGTGGTCTGCAGGTCCAGCTCTGCCTGGGCCAGGGAAGACGACTGAATTAAAATGTTGTCGAGGTAACACTGTATTCGAATCGGCACTGCCCGCAAGTGAGCTGCAAGGGCGGCCAGAATCTTTGTGAAGACCCTGGGTGCCGAGGAGAGGCCGAATGGAAGGGCCGAATACTGATAGTGTTCGTTGTCATATGAGAACCGCAGGAACTTTTGGTGGGAAGGCCGAATTGGGACATGCAAATATGCCTCAGTGAGGTCGATAGAGCACATAAAGTCACCCTTACGGATGCCGTCCAATATGGACTGTAGAGTATGCATCTTAAATTTCTTGTACACCAAGAATTTATTCAGGCGCTTGAGATCCAAGACCGCTCTCCACCGACCCGATGACTTCTCCACGAGGAACAAATTGGAATAGAATCCTTGCCCCCGTTGGTCCTCCGGGACCCGCTGGATGGCCTCAATCTCCAGCAGATGCTGGATGGCTTCAAGCATCTGGGCCCGTTTCTGCGGGTTGGAGGACTGGGAGCACCTCATGAAGGAGTCGGGGGGAGTGGAGAGGAGATCTAAGGCGAGTCCGAGTGTTAGGGTCTCGCGAACCCAAGCGTCCGTAGTAATCTCCTCCCACCGCCTAGCGAAAAAACGCAGGCGACCCCCAATGGGAGAAGCTGGGTCCACTACTTGTAGCGGTGGAAGGGGCGGCCACCTGCCTTCCGAAAAGGGCGCTTGGATTGTTGATTGGAATTGGCCCTGTCTTGACCCTGAGTTTGACGGGGCGAGGCCCGCGATCTGTTTTGGTTATAGGAAGGTGCCCTATATTGTCGCCTGGGGAACGCCGGGGCAGGATTCTGAGGTTTGGCCTGTGCCTTCCTGGTGGAGTTTGGCAAGACCTTGCGTTTGTCCTTAGTCTCGATTAGGTAGGGATCGAGGGCCTCACCAAAGAGCAACTTGTTTGCCACCGGAGCTCCGGCTAGCCGCCACTTGTGACGACAGTCAGTGGGCCAGCTCCTCAGCCAGTGCATTCTGCTCGCCACCACAGATGTGCCCATGGCTCTGGCAGCAAAGCGGGTGGCCTGGAGCGTTGCGTCCGAGGTGAACTGCGAGGCGGCGATGAGCTTGTTGATGTCCTGCCTCGCTCGGACGTCTGAGGGGGGCAGGTGCTCCTGCAGAGCCTTCAGCCAGCGAATGGACGTCCGGCAGAAGAATGAAGCCATTGCAGAGGCTTTGACAGCCCAGGCGGCCGCCTGGTGCGTCTTCTGCAGGGCTTGTTCGGTGCGTCTGTCCTCCGGGCGGAGCAGCTCCTCAGAGTCTCCGGGCATCTGCGTGGGAGAGTACAGAGCCTTAATGGCCGGTTCTACTGGGGGGACTGGCAGATGTTGAGCCAGAGCGGTGGAAACATTAAAGAACCGCTTGTCCGCAGCCGATGGAGCGACGCCGGCCGTCGGGGATGCCCACTGCTTAAGCACCGACTCCACAAAAAGCTTGGGAGCCAGGACCACTTCCACCAGTGAGGTAGTTTCCTCGAAAAGAGGGTCCTCAGGTTCGTCCCCGGAGGGCACCTGGTCCTTGGAGGAAAATTTGGCCGTGGCCCTGGCCTTGTGGAGCAAGGACTTAAATAAGGCCGGATTAAATAATCCGGTGACCACTGGGGCCTCAGGGGCGAGATCTTCGTCCTCAGAGAGCTCCAAGTCCTGTACCTGATCGTCCTGCCCATGGAGCGACAAGGGTGAGCCCGGGTCGGTCTCGGTTGTGGCAGCAGGTTCCGCGGCTGGAGCGGCCGATGGACGAGACGGGGGCAACTGGGGAACCACGGCTGGAGGTGGTGACGTGGCGGCCACATGCCTCATGCCTGCCTCAATGCCTTGTGCAATAGCGGCTTGGATCAGGGCCTGCACCTCAGGGGTGTAGAATTGCGATGAGGCCGTGGGCAGGGGAGCTGCGGCTGTGCTTGAACCCGGGCTGGGGTCCTCCCAGATGTCATCCTCCCCCAGGCATAAGTCCGGATTGTCCAGCGAAATGGTGCCGGAGGAGCTCCGGTCCCTCTGAGAGGGCTCATGGTGCGCTGTGGAGGCTGCAGCAGCAGGTGGCAGTGCAGAGCGCTCAGCAGCCTTGTGGGCCTTGTCCCTATCGGAATGGGATCCCTTGGATGAGGGCTTGGCCTTGTCTGATCCCTTGGAGGAAGCAGCGGCCCTGTCTGAGCTATGGATGGGGGAGCGGTCCCGGTGCCCAGACGGTGGGGGGGATTTGCCTGACCCACCTTCCTTGTCCTTGGCCTGCCTGGGCTTATTCCTGCCCGAGGTGGCCTTTTCCGACATCCTGGAGGCAGTGGAGGTTTGTAAGCAGCAGGGGGCGCTTTTACGGCCCGATGCTGGTGCCTGGGAGGGTCCGAAGAGAGGGTCCTCCGTCGATGTCCAGGAGCCTCAGGTGGTCAGGGAGCAGCAGCACAGCAAGCGGCAATGAGAGAGCCCCCACAGGTCCTGGATGCTGGGCGACCCTGACGCTGCAGCGGCGGCGGCGGCGGCAAGAAAAAAAGCCGCGGCTGAAGTCCTCTTCGCTCCGAGAGCCGCCAACCAGCTGGAGGAGAGGCACGTCACAGGGGAATCCCTGTGACGTCTGGAAGGCCTTGTGCGGCTGCGCCGGAAGGCCAGGGAAGCCCCGCAACGGTCGGGTCGGCAGGAGTCGGCTGGGGCGATCTGCGGCTGCGCGCTCTGCCGAAACAGCTGAGGGGCGGGAGCGTTGCTCCTCCGGGCGGCAAAAAGTATCAAGAATGGAGGGCGCGGCCTGCAGCCGAAGTTGCTGCCGACTAGGCCGCCGAGCCTCCCGATTAGGCCCCGACCAGGCAAACAGCAGGCAAAGGGGGCAATTAGCCACGAAGGGCTCTCGCCGAGCTGACAGGCCTCAGTGAGGAGGGACGGTCACGCAGGCCGATGAGCCTCCGACTGGACCGCCGGCACTCGCCCTCACGAGGCCACGCACCCCAAAAGGCAGGCAGAAATTCTGAGAGGCCAATTATGGGGAGCGGAGGTGGAGAGATAAGGGCCCTGACCGCTCAAGCGCTGGGCTTCTGCGGGGCAATCCAAGGAGGGTCTCTCTCCGCGGAAGTGGCAAAAGGCCACCCTGGCTGCTGGTCACCCAAGCGCTAGGCTTCTGTGACAGGATGGAATCAGGAATGCCAGGCCGCACTGTGAGGATGGCAACCAACCACCAAGGGTGGAGGTAGGCCGAGGACTAGGCCGCAGCCCGTCCAGACAGTCCCAACACCCCCGATGACAGGACAGTTGGGGACACACTCACAGTCAGGATAAAGTTGATAGATGGTCCAAAATCTGGATTCAGTAGAAGGTGATAGCAAAACTGCGAAGTTGGGGAGAAACAATCCTAGGCCTAGGACTGAGTCGAAAGAGGGGGATTATGGCACAGTGACAGCTTTTATATGAGGTCAGACTCAGTCCTGATTGGCTGATGGATGAGGTCATCCCAATCTTGGAGGCTAGCGCCACCCACTATGGAGAAAAGCAACTCTGTCAAGACAAAGGCTGAGATCTTGAAAGTTCTAGTTTGTAATCTCTGAGATTTCTACCCTTCTAATTCCATGACCTTGTTGCCTTGACAGCATGTTCTTATCCACTTCAGTAATAATCATACCTATTTTAATGTTTAATTTGGTTGGTGCAGAATGGCTGAAGTTTGTTCAGTTGGTTTTCTTTTTTTTAAAAAAATGAAAGTTTGCTAAAATCCAAAGCAAGGAAGAACTTCCAAATTCTTATAAGGACATAATGAAAGTTGAAGATTCACCTACTACAGTTCTTCAACGCTCTGTCAAACAGTATCTTAGAAATAGAAATAACTGAGTTGGAAGGGACCTTGGAGGTCTTCTAGTCCACCCCCCTGACAAGGCAGGAAACCCTACACCACTTCAGACAAATGGTTATCCAACATCTTCTTAAAAACTTCCAGTGTTGGAGCATTCACAACTTCTGGAGGCAAGCTGTTCCACTGATTAATTGTCCTAACTGTCAGGAAATTTCTCCTTAGTTCTAAGTTACTTCTCTCCTTGTTTAGTTTCCACCCATTACTTCTTGTTCTACCTTCAGGTGCTTTGGAGAATAGTTTGACTCCCTCTTCTTTGTGGCAACCCCTGAGATATTGGAACACTGCTATCATGTCTCCCCTGATCCTTCTTTTCATTAAACTAGACATACCCAGTTCCTGCAACCGTTCTTCATATGTTTTAGCCTCCAGTCCCCTAATCATCTTTGTTGCTCTTCTCTGCACTCTTTCTAGAGTCTCAACATCCTTTTTACATCGTGGCGACCAAAACTGAATGCAGTATTCCAAGTGTGGCCTTACCAAGGCATTATAAAGTGGTATTAACACTTCGCGTGATCTTGATTCTATCCCTCTGTTAATGCAGCCTAGAACTGTGTTGGCTTTTTTGGCAGCTGCGGCACACTGCTGGCTCATATTTAAATGGTTGTCCACTAGGACTCCAAGATCCCTCTCACAGTTACTACTATTGAGCAAGGTACCACATATACTGTACCTGTGCATTTTGTTTTTCTTGCCTAAATGTAGAACCTTACTTTTTTCACCATTGAATTTCATTTTGTTTGATAGCGCCCAGTGTTCAAGTCTGTCAAGATCCTTCTGTATCTTGAGCCTATCTTCTGGAGAGTTGGCTATTCCTGCCAGTTTGGTGTCATCTGCAAATTTGATGAGTTCCCCATCTATCCCCTCGTCCAAGTCATTGATAAAGATGTTGAAGAGTACTGGGCCTAAAACAGAGCCTTGGGGTACTCCACTGCATACTTCCCTCCATGTAGATGCAGTTCCATTGAGCACTACACGTTGAGTGCGGTTGGTTAGCCAGTTTTGAATCCATCTGATGGTGTTGCTGTCCATCCCACATTTTTCTACTTTATCTAGAAGTAGGTTATGGTCTACTTTATCAAATGCCTTACTGAAGTCCAAGTAAACCACATCGACAGCATTCCTCTGGTCCACTAATTTTGTCACTTTGTCAAAGAATGCAATAAGATTAGTCTGGCATGATCTATTTTTGACAAACCCATGTTGGCTTTTGGTTATTACTTTGTTTGCTTCTAGGTGTTCATTGATTCGTTGCTTGATTATCTTTTCCAAAATCTTCCCTGGTATTGAGGTCAGGCTGATAGGTCTGTAGTTTCCTGGATCTGTTTTTTTCCCTTTTTTGAAGATGGGAACTACATCATTCTTCTTCTTCTTCTTCTTCTTCTTCTTCTTCTTCTTCTTCTTCTTCTTCTTCTTCTTCTTCTTCTTCTTCTTCTTCTTCTTCTTCTTCTTCTTCTTCTTCTTCTTCTTCTTCTACTTCTTCTTCTTCTTCCTCTTCCTCTTCCTCTTCCTCTTCCTCTTCCTCCTCTTCCTCCTCCTATTATTATTATTATTAATTATTATTATTATTATTATTATTATTATTATTATTATTATTATTATTATTATTATTATTATTATTATTATTATTATTATTATTATTATTATTATTATTATTATTATTATACAATTGTATCACAGCGGCCAGTTGTTTCGCTGGATTTGGCATTGATTACTAGTCGAGCCCCAACCAGGGGCCTAGGACGTCGTAATGTATTTTCGAAGTATATGTGCGGAACCGAGCAGTGCGGCTTTCTGCATTTGACTGATGGTGATTTTGTCAATTTTTAGCTGTTTTAAATGTAATTCCAGTGCTTTTGGGATAGCACCCAGTGTTCCAATCACTATTATTATTATTATTATTATTATTATTATTATTATTATTATTATTATTATTATTATTATTATTATTATTATTATTATTATTAATAATAATAATAATAATAATAATAATAATAATAATAATAATAATAATAATAATAATAATAATAATAATAATAATAATAATAATAATAATAATAATAATAATAATAATAATAATAATAATAATAATAATAATAATAATAATAATAATAATAATAATTTCTTAGGGAAAGCTTTCTTGCCAAAGAGAGGAAATAGTATAGAATGAAGCAGCAGCTTGACTATATAGACCAAAGTAATGTCCTTGCTATTGCTATTATATTTTAATAGCTGGTATATTAAGTATTCTATAAATCAGAAGTGGGAAACATGTTGTTATTGCACTTTTCAACCACAACACCATCAAATATTTTTAGCCTTCAAGGTCCTCAAGGGCAAGGGGGAGAGTCCTTTAATTGAAGCAAGTCCTTTGAGGAAAGCTTTGAAAGATATTTAATATATATTTATTTATTTATTTATTAATAGTTCTTATAGGCCACCCAATCCCGTAGGACTCAGGGCGGCGTACAATGGGAATAAGAACAATACAGTAAAAAAGACATCACAATATAAAACACAACAACATTCATTCAGGGGGAATCCAATCTTCTGCTTCTTCACCCCGCCTGCCGGAAGACCCATGTCTTCATGGCTTTGCAGAAGGTCAGTAGGGTGGGGATAGTGCAGATCTCTGGTGGGAGTTGGTTTTTGAGGCTTTTATTTGAGGCTTTTATTTGCAAAACTTAGTTCAAAAAATGTTCCTAACAATTGATTTGTTAAAAAGGTCATGTGTGCAATTTTTTATATCTTCAATTAAAAATAAGAAGTTGTGGTAGAAAATATGATAGGTCGGTATCAGCCAGAATAAGATAATTTGAACTAATGATAAATGAATTGCTCTCTTATAAACACAGATTCCAATAACAGTAGCAAAATTCCTGTTCCTGACTCAACAAATCCTTTTACTTTCTCTCTTAAAACCCAGCAATATTATGGACTACAGGCCCCCTAGCAAGAAAGTCCAGCCCTTTACCTATACATTGATAGAACAATATAAAGTGCAACTGCTTTGCTGTGTAATTTCATTCTTTCTGTCATTAAATATCACCAGATCTTTTAAGTTAATGGATAAGAAAGACAATATCTTTAAAAGATACATACTGAAATCTGTACACAGTTTGTTAAATCACTAATTATATAAACATTATCTACTTTCTCCTGCCTAATAAATATTTGATCAGGATGCTTAGGCCTGTCATATCATATTTGAGTGGATGTTAATTTTAACTTCCAAGGAAAAGCAAAAGTAAAAAGTTTTGGAGTTTATTTTGTTCATTGCCCAAATGTCAGCAATTACCTGGATTGAAGAAGTTCTTAAAGTAAGTTCCTAACCTGTTCGGTAGTTCTTAACACTAGAATAAGTGGTTTTGTTTCTGTCACTCTTAAATTAACATTCCCAAGTGTTTAACGTTTTCCATCTCTCCAGGTGATTGAACTGAATTTCTACAATGTGAGGCAAAATACCTACAATATATGCCAGTCTCCCTGATTTGGTACCTTCCAAATTTGTTAAATTATAGCTTCCACAAGGACTAAGTATTTGAAAGATTTCACAGGATTACACTGTAACTCTCTGTATAAATAAAGCATTATCAATGCATGAGAGGGTTCTCTCAACAATCCTGGGAAAATTGGCAGAAGTACAGAAAATGTTTAGAAAAGAAAAATATCCTTAGTTTATTGAAAGACAAAACGATCTGTTGTGGACTAGGCACATTCAAAAGCATTGTAATGTTCCCTGGAAACAAACAAACAAGCAAGCAAATTCTAGAAATGTACAAGTTTTCAACCAGCTAGCCAACCATAAATTGAAGCATAATTTTGTGACACCATTTTGCTGCAAGTTAGTTGAAATATTTCTTCCCTTTCTTCTTTCAACAACTGGTCAAAATCCATGCAACCAATAAAGACCCATAACTGGAATATGGAAGCTGACATCTTCCACATATTTTGGACTACAGTTCCCACTGTCCCAAGTCTGTGTGACCACTGTTCATGAGTAATTTTATCCGTGGTCCAAAAGCATTATTCTGCAAAGCATTATCCTGATGCTTTATGCTTATATAAGTCATATGTATTAATCTTTCCAGATGTAAGGCAATGGCAAGTCTCAGAATTCCACTCACTGTATCCAGTAGTTGTACTATCTGTGAAATTTAAAACTTATAGGTTCTACACATTTGGAGTAAGCAAAGTTGAAGATGGAGATATATGGAGGGAAGTATGAGTGGGGTACCCCAAATGTTTGTCTTAGGCTCAGTACTTTTCAATATCTTCATCAATGATTTAGACAAGGGGATAGAAGGGAACTCATCAAATTTGCAGATGATACCAAGCTGACAAGAATAGCCAACAGTCCAGAACATAGGCTCAAGATAAGAAGGATCTTGACGGACTTGAACACTGTGCCCTTTTTAACAAAATGAAATTCAAGGGTGAGAAAAGGTTCTACATTTAGATAAGAAAAACCAAATGCACTGGTATAGAATAGGTCCATGATGGCGAACCTATGGCACAAGTGCCACAAGTGGCACGTGGAGCCATAACAGTGGGCACGCGAGCTCAGGTCCGGCGCGCATGTGTGTGCCGGCCGGCTGATTTTCAGGCCTGCTAGGGCCCACTGGGAGTCAGGAAACCGGCTGTTTCCAGCCTCCAGAGGGGGTGGGTAAGGCCGTTTTCACCCTCCCCAGGCTCCTAGAAAGGCTCTGGAGCCTGGGGAGAGCGAAAAACGGGCATGCCATTACGTGCCGGGAGCGGGGGGTGCATGGAATTATGGGTGTGAGCATGCACACACGTGACCCCCCGCACTGCCCCCCCTTTTGGCACGTAAACCAAAAAAGGTTCGCCATCACTGGAATAGGTGGTATCTGCAGAGGTGGGTTCCTCCCGGTTCGAACTGGTTCGCCCGAACTGGTAGCAACCCACTGGTGACATCATGATGATGTCACAGAACCAGTTTGGTCAGTGTTGGTCCGTGGGTGCCGGCATCTTTTTTTTCTTCTGCGCATGCGCAGAAGCCGAGTTTCTGGCACTGCGTATGCATCACCATCTTGTTTTTGGCTCTTTTTTGGCTCTTTTTTGGGATTTTTTTGCACTGCACATGCATGTGCGTGCAAAGCGCTCATACGCCCATGAGACATGGCCACGCAGCACGGGAGGAAGCGAACCAGCAGTGAGGTAAGTTATAAACCCCCCCCCCCGGGTATCTGGCTCAATAATAGTAACTATTCAATAATAGTCACTTAAATATAGAGCCAGCAGTGTGCTGCAGCTACCAAAAAACCAACACAGTCCTAAGCTGCATTAATAGAGGGATAGAATCAAGATCACAAGAAGTGTTAGTACCACTATATAATGCCTTGCTAAGACCACACTTGGAATATTGCATCCAGATTTGGTCACCACAATATAAAAAAGACATTGAGCTGCAAGAAAGAGTGCTGTGAAGAGCAACAAATGGGATGGTAGGCTAAACCATATGAAGAACAGTTGCAGGAATTTAGTATGTCTAGTTTTAATTTTAAAAAAGGACTAGGGTTGACATGATAGCAGTGTTCTAATATTCAAGGGGCTGCCACAAGGAAGTGGGGATAAAATCAATCTATTCTCCAAAGCACCAGAAGATAGAACAAGAAGCAATGAATGGAAATCAATTAAGGAGAAAACCAACCTAGAATTAAGGAGAACTTTTCTGAGATGCAATTAATCAGTGGAACAAATTGCCCTCTAGAAGTTGTGGGTGCTCCAACACTGGAGGTTTTTAAAGAAGGGATTGGACAGCCATTTGTCTGAAATGATATAGGATTTCCTGCTTGAGCAGGACATTAGATTAGAAAACTTCCAAGATCCCTTCCAACTCTATTATTCTGTTCTGTTAATGAGATTTGTAATTGCAATCATCCAAATGGTTGTACTGTTATAAGCTAGAATGACACTATTTACAGTATATACCAGTGATGGTGAACCTTTTTTCCCTCAGGTGCCAAAAGCGCGTGCGTGCATGCTATCACACATGTGCGAGTGCTCACACCCATAATTCAATGTCTGGGGAGGGTGAAAACAGCTTCCTCACTTCCCCCCCGGAGCCCTCTGGAGGCCGGAAATGGCCTGTTTCCTGACTTCCGGTAGGCCCAGTAGGCTGGTTTTTCACCCTCCCCAGGCTCCAGAGACTTCCCTAGAGCCTGGGGAGAGCGAAAATGCCCTCCCCTGCAACCCCAGACGCCCTCTGGAAGCTGAAAACGCCCTCCCAGAGCCTCCGTGTGAGCCGAAAATCAGTTGGCCGGCACGCACATGCGCACTGGAGCTAAGCCAGGACAACAGCTTGCATGCTGGCAGATATGGCTCCGTGTGCCACCTGTGGCACACATGCCATAGGTTCGCCATCACTGGTATATACCAAAGGAAGATATTACAAGTTTGGGTAAATACTGAAGAAGAATGATACTGTGATACTCTTTAGTCTAGTAATATATCCAACTTATTTGCTTCCTTATTTTTTAGCTTCCAAATAATCATATTAAATGCATATAGAAATTATGTGTGCTTTTTATTACATCTTTATCACTTTTATGCTTTGCTCAGAAGTTTTCTTTCTGTGTGAAAAATGTTTATGTTTTTCTCTCTTATTCTCAAGGTCCTTCAGCATTTCTTTCAAATTTTTCTTGAGAGCCTTTCTGAGTTTAGATAGGGGTTTCCCAAAGAGTGAGGTATATCTCCCTTGGGAAGGTAGAGAATCCAGGGATGGTGTAACAAACCATTCCAAAAGTTACATTTTATTTCACTGGTTTCTATGTGCTTATTTTAATGTTTGGATTTTTACAGGAGGTGTGTACATTAAGATTATATATTGTTGCACACAATATGAACCTGGTCTGAATGATAGTTTGAACCATTCTGTGTGGCCCCTTTAACCATGAATTCAAAATATTCAATGGATGTGGTTCACTTTAGTTCCAGGGCTCTGCAAAATCATTAAATGTTGCTCCAACCACCAAAACTCATCCACTTCTACTTATTCCCTAGATGATATTAGCGTTCACTGACTTGCATCCTCAACAGACCCCATTTACAATTGCATATACACATAGTTCTATTTGGATGTGAAATAAGATTTGTTTTCCTATCTAAATATGCTATCTGCTGGCTCACTTGAGGCTTAAGAACATTGGACTGGCAGGTGAAAACAGTTCTCAAATTGTTCTCATCTAAACCAATTCTCTAGTATTAGTTCACTGATTGAAATGAGCTATTCAAAATCAAGCTGATCCTTCTGTGTTTTTTTCCGCCTGATAATTATTTTTAAAGTACCTGTGGTTTCTTTTTTCCCATCTCAACCAGCTGTGGATAATGCAAAATCATCATAGGAAATGTTTTGTAACTCAAGCTACCCAGATCAGCAGAGGAATACATCTAATGGAGAGGCCTGAATTGATGTCACAGACTTATACCACCTGTTTCTTTGTAAGTTTAGAAACAATATTCAATTGTATTTTTTTTTTTATTATGGAGGCACTCTAACACTATGCAAGTGTGAAAAAAAAATTCAAATTATTCTCTTTGGTGGAAGGCAGATGGGAAATATCTACTCCATCTAAAGCACATGTGCCAAAGTTGTTTGGATTCTAAGCTATGTATGGATCTTACTGAATGTCAGCAAAATAGATACGGTCCAAATAGAAATTGGGCACTGTAGCAACCCTGAACAGGAGAAAAAGGAAGCAGAACATCTATACAATATCTTCCAACAAAATGTATATGCATTCAACTTTATCAAAAAGAGCCTAACCACTCAAGACTCAACCCAATATAGCAAAACCAACACAAGCTGTAAAAAGAATAACACTGTCATATGTCAAGAACATCTCAGAACCCACCTACTACAACCACATGGAATCAGCATAGCACACATGCCAACTAAAGCCTTTCAAAACATCCTAAGTAAAAACCCAGCAATAATCTATAGTGATTTCAAATCAGAGGATCTTGATGAATGAAAAGGATGTTTAGATTCAGCTGTCCAGCATGAATAACAATTGTTGTCCCAGGAAAACAAAGTGTGGTACCTAAGGCAAGAAGTAGTAATAGATCCTGTCCAGTTGTTATATATCTGGCAGATAGCCATAGATTCTAGATGGTGATGCCAAGTCTCTTCCATGTACCTTCCTGTGCTCACTTTCTTGGTGTCATTCTGTGTAAGCACGTTGATCCATCAGCCAGTATTGTTGCTAAATATTTGATGTAGCTAAACCAGGGACAGGAAGAGACAGGTTCTTACTCATATAGCCCACATAGGCTGAAAAATAACAAATGTAAGTCAGAACAATACAGAGTTTCCTGTAAGGTTGTAAATGATATCAGAGTAACCTTTCATAGTAAACATGACAACTGCCATGATATGGCTTGACTTTTCAAATGCATTTATCCCCTCCTTATTGAATTATTCCTTTAATAAATCAAAGTGTATTATGTCTTATTCATGGAAGAAAGGGTTACATCCTATACAGCCAGTTAATCTAGCAGAAAAGTATTTCCCTGCCTTCTATTAATGACAATAAAAGTCCATCTCAATGAGAGGCTAGTTTGAGCTGCTTGCTGTACTGATCCTTCTAGCAGCTTGGGTAGGAAAAGGTTTCTCAGAGTTCAGTTTCTCCAACTGCACCAGAAGATACAGCAGAAATAAGGCAAAATATTCCACCTCTTGCCTACCTTGCAATGTTCTCCCACCTTTCAGCCTTTGGCATAACGATCAAAGATCCTGCTGCTTAGTATCTGCTTTTAATTGCTATTGATTGACCAACCCCCTCTGAATCGATCTGCTCCATTATATGAGCATCAAAAATATGTTCTTTTTATGCATGTTAAGTATCATGTAATCACCCTTTTGTTCGATATTGACTCTCCCTCTTTCCTTTTGGTTATACACCACCCTCATTTGCACATTATGTGCTCTTTTTAAAATACCCCATTAATTCAACATATTAAAAGAAAGAAAGTATAGACTTCCACACTTTATTTGTGACAGAAATGTTTTTAGCAAAAATATATATATATAAAACCACGCAGACATTCTGCTCTTGAGGTCCACTGTAAAAATGAACCTCTCAGCATGTTTAAGCATAACCAAGCCATACTGTGCTTTCTCACTTTTATTTGCTTTTGCTTTTGCTTTTTAGCATGATTCATCTGATAGAGTTCAGGAAGGAAGGGTGGATCTGCTGAGAGTTCCTGTCTTGCTGTGAGTCACTGATAGACTGCTGTTCTTGCATTTTGCATGCCACCACAATTGAGACATCAGGAATGTGGCTTTCAGAGGCAAGAGCCACATTTAATGCATCACGAGGCATGATGGCTGCAACTGTGATAAAGAACTGTTTATGATCCTGTACCTCTTCCCTCCCTCCTTGCCTCCCTCTTCCCCACTTTATTTCTCTAAAATGATTAGGAGCAGAAAGGACAGCACAATAGGACTGAAATCTCATGAAATAGTAGGTGTAAATTGTAACAAGGCTTCTCTAACTGATGGGGCTGATTTTGAATCATTATTTGTGGTTTTCCTTCTGTGTTCTGAATTATTACATTTTTAATTTTTGTATTTAAGGATAAGCAACCCAAAAGTACAAAATTTTCATCCAAAAGTGATAATTAGGTGAGACAACAGTGAAATACTACGTTTGATTTGATTTATTACTTGCTTATCTGCTGTATGTTTACTCTAATGTTCATATCCCAAGAGGTATTAGCTTTTTTCCCATTAACATTATTCCAACAGTCAGTTTTTACTGATCAGAAGACATATTTCTGCAAACGCTTTACGATTTATATGGTAAGAATTCAGTAGTTCAGTAAAGATGATAAGTGATTACATAAATTATGCACAGTAATTATGAAGGCAGTTTTGTCCCTCATGCAATCCTGAGTTTTTAAGATAACTTCCATATTCATTCTAAATGAACCTTTAGCAATGTTTGCTGTAGACTTTTTATGGCAAATTATTCTTTTTCTGCTCCGAAGTACAGTTAAGCCCTCACTAAATTATCTACCACTGGTTGGCATTTGAAAAAACTACTATATCTTGTCTGGTTTCCTGGAAGGCTAGTTCTCCTGAAAGAGTGATAGAATCATTCTATTCTATCACTAGAATAGAATGCTTAGATATACCCGCTGTGGACTGTGACATTTTGTTTGCAAGTCTAACCATTTGAATAGTAGTATCCAATCTTTGTAACAGATTATTTCTTGGTTCCTCAGAGTAATCAATCAATCAAAACAGCTACCACCAGCACTACAACAGATTTGTCAGCCTTTTAAATAGGCCTGAACAGGAAATAGATTCTACAAGAAATATTGGACCTCCACTCTATAACTATAGTAACAAACTGTGTTGTTCTTAGTGCTTTCTGAGCTTGGTAATTTTCTTGCAGACATTTTCTTATCAAACTAGGTAACATTATGAGGGAATGGGCTTTGCTCTTCTTCTTCATACAGCTCATCTGTCTGGAACCCATACCGCATATCGGACATAAATACATTAGAAAGTGTCCAGAGATAAGTTACAAGAAGAGTCCTCCACTCCTCTACTCGCAACAGAATACCTTACGCAACCAGACTTGAAATCCTGGGCTTAGAAATCTTAGAACAACGTCGCCTTCGGCACGACCTAAGCATAGCTCATAAAATTATCTGCTACAATGTCCTTCCTGTCAATGACTACTTCAGCTTCAACCACAACAATACACGAGCACACAACAGATACAAACTTAAAGTGAACCTCTCCAAACTTGACTGTAGAAAATACGACTTTAGCAACAGAGTGGTAAATGCCTGGAACTCACTACCTGACATTGTGGTTTCGTCACCAAACCCCCAAAACTTTACCCTTAGACTGTCCACTGTTGACCTCACCCGATTCCTAAGAGGTCAGTAAGGGGCATGCATAAGTGCACCAGCGTGCCTACCATCCCTGTCCTAATGTTCCCTCTTATCAGTACCCATCTTATGTATATAAACAATGTTATATCTATGTATATTACCAACACGTACTTGACAAAAATAAATAAATACATAAATAAAATATATAGCAGTGGTCTGCCCTGTCAGTGTTGATGGGACTGTTCTAGGTGCTTCCTTGATTAGACTGTTGTTTATTGTTAGCTTGTTTGCCTGAGTTGGTAGTTCCTCAATTGGAGTATTGTTTACTTCTTGATTGTTAGTCTAGTTTAATTTTGGTGTTAATCTCTGCTCATATGAGTATTGATTGCTGATGAGAAGGTGCTTTGCTCTTTTTGTTTCCTCAAAACAAATTTTAATTATCATTTTTGAGTGGTTTGTAGATGTTGTTTATGTGCCTGTTGATGACCAATTCCTCTGAGTGCCAAGTTCCAGGAATTCTCTGACTTTTTTCATCTTGGCAGGATTTAGAATTCTCAGTTTCCCCATTGAAACTATGGTAGAGTTTGTCTATGTGTTGTGAAATTAAGGCGTTTCATAGTAACAAACTCTTGAAAGCCTGGTAGTGTTTCCAATATCCCATCACCCTTTTACCAAAAACAGTTAAGGCGAAATTGCTTTAAATATCTTCCTAGCCTTTTTTTTCCTTTCCAGGGATAATTCATTTTTCCTAACTGCTACATTTCTTCACCAAGTGTTTTTTTGGGGGGTGGTTCTCTACAATATTTGATAAATTAATAATTATTTTGAGGGTACTGATTTAATCAATGGGATGGGCTGGTTGGGAGAAACCGTTAGGTCTAGTAGTCCATCAAATAGTAATGATCTATTTGACGCATGATAAAATTGCAAAACTTGCTTGAAGTTAATTTTCTGCTAAACATCTTACAAACTTTGAGGAAATTATAAACTATTTTGCTTTCTCAAGAGCAGCATCCTAAGACAAATCTGCTTTCTTCACATAGATAAATTACAGGGGGTTTAGCAATCAGAAAATTGCCATATATAATACTCCTATACAAGTAGTATATTATGAAATTACTTACACCATAGTTTAGGAATGCATAAACAGGAAGATCCTTGTGCAAAAAAAGTAAGCATTTTTTTTTTTTTGGTAAAGTGTGTTTGACAGGAAATGAGTTTGTTCAAGCAAGGCTAATGAAAAGATTTTGGGGCGAAGCAAAAATGTCAAATGTCTTTCATTTTAGATACTTGAACATACTTGTACAGGACAATTGCTAAATGTGTATGTAGTTGTATAGTACTTAATGTATTCATTTTGTCAAAACAAGCTGGAGAACTAATGGACTAAATAAATAATAGCAATAGCAATAGCTCTTAGACTTATATACCAGTTCATAGTGTTTTAAAGCACTCTCTGGGTGGTTTATATTATCAGCAGTTTATAGTATTTCCCCCAACAATTGGGGTATTCATTTTACCAACCTCGGAAGGATGGAAGATTGAGTCAACCTTGAGCCAGTCAAGATTACACTCCAGGCTGTGGGCAGAGTTTGCCTGAAATATTGCATTCTAACCATTGCGCCACCACGGCTCCTAAAAACCAAAACCAAAAAGCTTTGCTTTGAAAGTGAGAAGTTATCAGTTAAAAATAGATACTATTACAAAATATTTGGCTAGTAAAAATATGAAGTACATTTATTTATTATTTATTTATTGGATTTATAGGCCGCCCAACTCCCTAGGGACTCTATATATGCATAATATATAGCTCCCTCTCTCCAACATTCCATGTTATATTCAAACCAATTCCGTATTATATATTTTGCTTTTTTAAAAAAAAAATGAATTAACAATGTCTAATGAATATGAGAAAACTTGTTAATTTTATTGACTGCTAGAAACATCTAAGCAGTAACAAAGCACTTTTGTATTTTTGCCAACAAAACCACTTAGATATGTTCAATTATAATTGCTTTACAATAAAAAGTGCTATAGTTCTTTCAGAGTAGACAAAATATAGGTCCTTGTACCTATTTGTTAGATAGATGTCTATCACTTTGTATTTTAAGTTGCGGAACCATTCTGCGAGAAGCAGAAGGTAAAATTAGGTCAATCTCAGAATTCCCTGGAGTACCTCATCTAAAACTAAGATCGAGTGATTGGTGAGGATGACTAAAACTTGCTATTCTTCCATTGAAATACAAAGTAAAACAACTTAAAAAAACCCTGGGAAATAAATAAGAGGATAAACATTTGGGGGGACAATACATATGATCCAGGGGCGGGTTCCTAATTTTTTTACTACCACTCTGTGGGCGTGGCTTATTTTGTGGATGTGGCTTGCCAGCCATGTGACCGGGTGGGCGTGGGCCTCGGGAGCTTGGCAGAGGCCAGAGAAGCGGGGGGGCATTGCCCACCCGCAACGCAGCCCCCCGCAGCGGGAGCAGCAAGACCGCGGCAGCTCGGCTTCTAGGCATGCGCAAAAGAATTTTTTTAAAAAAAATTTAAAAAATCTTTTTTAAAAAAATGGTGGTGCCCAGGCACTGGTACTGTGACGTCACCAGCGGGCTGCTACCGGTGCTATAGAGTGGACCGCACTGGTAGGAACCTACCACTGATATGATCCTAAGGAAAGGATAGCAAATTATATATCCATATAGTTACATTTGTAAGATGAAACTATTAGTCATTCATTATTTTTATTATTTAAATATCTTGTCATGTTAATATTTCAGCCAAAATGATTTCCTACAGTTTTAAATACAATCAATTTGTATTTCAATCAATATAAATATATTTAATTTTCCAATCTTTTGCAGTAAGAAATCTGCCATGGAAGAAATTGGTTAAACACATATTGCTATGTTGAATTAATAGATATGTGTTAGGAAATATGGTTAATAAACTAAAAGGTAGGATTAAGTATGAAACACTGTTATACGATTCTACCATTAAAGAAAAAAAAACTATTACCAAAATGACAGAGTAATCAGACATTGCCACCAAAGATTGCAATGCATACCAATTTATTCATGACTCTGCCAAAAAATCTAGAAAGGTTATAATTTGTATATTTTTAGTAGAGTGGAGTACAACCTCTGGATTGTCTGTGTGACCGTTTCTTGATCCACTGAAATAAATTTAAATTGTGTACCATAAGAATTCTAATAAGATTTATTGATTCAGCTCCAAACTTTTTTCCAAACTTTTTTCAACTCTTTCAAGATAAATTTTAATGCTTAATAAAATATTTTTATATAATATTTTGAGGTGATTCATTTACTTTTCAATGAATTATATATTTTTTAATCCAGTTAATTAATGAAACATTACTGAATCGGACTTATTTGATATCAATGCTCAACTTTTGACTAATGCATTTGCAAAATGTGTTCAGTAATAACACAATTTCCATTAATACTTGAATTTATTTTTATTTACGTATCCTCTTGCTTTAAAAAAAGGGTGAAGAAGAAATGGAAGAAGAAGAATGGGAGATGTGCTCCGCAACCAAAATTTGATCCCACATTTCTGAAGTATCTAAGATATTTGTCTTGTGTTAAAGTATTTGTTAATTAATTCTCTTAATTTTATTTCTTTTGTTTCCTTCTTTAAAATTAACAGGGATGGATGGATGGATGTGGAATTCTGTACTTGTGTAGGTACATAATTTATCTATGGGATTTTTGCATTAGCCTATATATTAAGGTGTGATAATGTCAGGAAAAAGGCAGAACAGAAAGGAGATTGATATATTACCAAAAATAGTTTTATATTTCTCTAGGAGTTTTGGATAACATGCTCATTTATGCAAATTTAGGAAATTAATAATAATGCTCAATGAATATTATTTTGTCCAGACAGCTTGACGCAAAATATAGTGGAATTCTTTGAATTTTTCTTGTTGTTCTTGTTTTATTTAAACAATTTTGTAAAGTTAGTTGAACTAGGGATCAAACTGTAATGTCAAATTTATATGGCACAGTTTCTCATATGTTTCTTTAGTAAATCTGGTGATAATCTCTCTCTCTCTCTCTCTCTCTCTCTCTCTCTCTCTCTCTCTCTCTCTCTCTCTCCCTCCCTCCCTCCCTCCCTCCCTCCCCCCTCTCTCTCTCTCTCACACACACACACACACCACAAATATAATGCATTTACTTCAATAAGGCTATCTCATTTGATTTGAACCCATACACTATCCAGTGTATTGCAGTATATTTTTTTTTGAGTGTATTCTTCTTTGTCTTTTAATGAAGATGACCTTGGGCAGCTGGGAACAGGACAGTGTGATTTGGTTCATGAATCCAATAATCTTGGCATTTATTTATTAATCAAATTGGTCTTTCTTTTAAATATTTCTTAATTATTCTAACTACCAAATTTCTTTGACTACAGAGGTACTGAAAAGTTCAAAAGATGCACACGTATACCAACATGCACTCAGATATTGAGAAAAGAATAAAAATACTCTTAATAAATTTTACCAGAAATAAATAAGATGGACAAAATCTACCATCCTCAAAAGTGTAGGCCCTTAAAAATCAGGCCAATTATTAAACTACAAAAAATGTCGAAGGGAAGACGATAGCTGAATGCTGAAAAGATTTCCAGTGGAGACCAGGCGTGGCTTCTTGAGAACTATATTCCAGAAATGGACCCCAGAATTGAGGAAGCTCTCTTGAAGTGGAGCTTGAAAGAAGAACTGAAATGGATGATCAGAAGCAAAAATCTGCTTCTGGTGAATCAGAGCTCTTGTTTGAGGTGTACACCAGCCAACTGATATAGTGATATAGCGAATTTTTACACAAAACATTTATCTAATAAAGAACATACCACTAATTATTAACAAAAGGACATTATCTCACATTTTCTGTTTAATCTTTGCTCAGACCAACAGAAAGAATTCTTCCTTCTGTTCCAGCTATCCTTGGGAATGAAAATATACCATTTTAGGAGAGATTGCCTCCCCGTATGGAATATATCAATAGTTCCTACTTATCTTGCCGGAATGGTTTGTACATATGTGATCTTTTGTTTCCTGTAGACTTGAATGAATCTCTATTCTTTTGCTTTCTTTCTGATGCAAATGAAAACACTATGCTTCAATTTACTGTCACTGATGATTAAATTTTGGAGAGCAGCCAAAAATATAAGCATTCATTGGTAGGAAATCTTTATGACAGTTTCATTGCATGGCCCTGGGAAGCAAAGTCTCTGGGGTTACTCAGTGTGGTAACTTGTGATATCCATCATGTTTCTCATGCTTAGAGCTGCACAGGCATATCCCTGAAAATATTTTCCTTTTTATGAAGCCATTTCCCAGAATGGAAATGGGAAGGGGAATGAAATGCCTACCAGTTACACGCACAAGCATGCACACAAGTGGAATGCATTCATTGTCAAAAATGAAGATGGCCATTCATGAATCTTGGGGGTTTGCTCTGAAAGAAAAATGGCATTGTCTATTCCATTTTCCCTCCCCATCATTAAGAAAAGCACACTATTTTCCATTTTGAGAGGGTTTTGCACTAGTATACCTCTTCCGATTTTAGATTTCAACTTCTGTTTTTGGAAAGAACGGTATGTGAAGGATACTAGAGATGAAGAATGTGATTTCAAGTATGGGATTAACATGATGAACTAGAACTCTTATAGAAGGGAATTGAACATATCTATGGCTCCTGAGTAATCTAAAACCATCATATATAATCAACCAGCAAACTCCCCTATGCACTGATGATGTTACCTAGCCTGGTTGGTTTGCAAGAAGAGTAACAAGGTCAGAAAATACCAAAGATCCAATAGCACCCATATGTGATATGGGAAAGCTGTATGGCTTCAGAAGTTGTTAAACTATCATTCTCAGCACTCCAATTAAAAAGAGCAGGAGATTATAGATCTGCAACATGAAGACCATGACGTCTATATCCCAGACTAGGTGGAGAATATTTTAATGCTAATCAGATTGTTACTACTATCACTACAGATTGCTAATCTTCGTTTTGGATTAGTGGCTATATTTGCAATTTGGAAAAGTTTCATGGGCACAACAAAGGAAATCACTGTGAAGGCTAAAGGGTTGCCCATTCCCCAGTTCACATTGATGGTATCATAGCCAGATCCAGAGCCACTAATTCAGCGGTTCTCAACCTTTGGGTCATGACCCCTTTGGGGGTTGAATGACCCTTTCACAGGGGTCACCTAAGACCATTGGAAAACACATATTTTGGTGCTAATGGTCTTAGCAACCGAGACACCGCTCCTCTATCTGTCTCCAGGCGGGTCCACACACATGCAAATAGACTACTGTAAAAAAAATATCTGCACCATGGAAACTTCTGAGAATGCGCAGAAGCCGAATTTCCGGCACTGCGCATGCATCGCCATCTTGTTTTTGGCTTTTTTTGAATTTTTTTAAAAAAATTCGGCATTGCACATGCGTGCATGCGCAAAGCGCACACGTGCCCACAAGGCGCGCCCACGCAGCACAGGAGGAAGCAAACCGGCAGCGAGGTAAGTTAGAACCCACCCCTGTGTTTCCTAATAATTTTATTATTTTATGGTTGGGGGTCACCGCAACATGAGGAACTGTATTAAAGGGTCGCGGCATTAGGAAGGTTGAGAACCACTGCACTAATTGATCATAAGATTAAATGAAGGAGGATGTTACCATCATGCATTTTCATCACCCAGGATGCCATTCAAATTATTTTTAACTCTTTTTCTGAACAAGTGTGCGTATTTCCAAATAAAGCACTGGAGAGCATCTACCCAGCATCGTTACCGTTTAAGAATATCTCCTAGCCCAAATTCATTTTTGGGATTCAATATAATTGTTTTGTTTACAGCAAGATGACTTTCATTCCATTCCATTTTTAATTAAAGTAATTTTTAAAAACCCAGGTGTCAGGTGGGGACAGAGAGTCTGGCAGGAATCACAAAATGTGTCCACTGACACAAAGGTGTTCATAGCATCAGTTGTATGACCTTATTTGCATTTCTTGCACTTACAGCTCTTACTTGCATTTCTAATCAGAACAGGGAATGTAGAAAATATGTGCTTAATTTCTTCATTTTTAAAAATGAAAGACAGTATATTTTTAACAGTAGCATATTTTGGTACATTGAGACAATTATAATCAATATTAAATTTCCCACTAGAGGCTTCTTGGGTTATGCATTTTGGCATATTTCAATGTCACCATACCTACTCATAAGGCAAGAGCACTTCTAACGTTTTTGCTTCAGTTTTTGCTAGCAGAATAATCAAACCAAGCTTACATTCAGAATTGGCAAATGAATTTGAATTTATATTTGCACTATTATAGAGCCTCCTGCCTCACCCTCTTATCTTTCTTGGTGACCTCAATCTACCTCTTGGACCCTAAATGAATGTACAACTGAACCCATACATGCAACCATGTACAATGCTGTTACTAATCTAGGACTGGATCAACTAGTAACTAACAACACTAGACTGAACAACTGCATTGATCTCATCTTCTGCAACAGTTTAAACTCAATTTATGGTCTACAAATAAAATAACCCTTTTCTAACAGTGACCACAGCATGATTGACTTTTGTCTCAATATACGTCTTTACAAAGATGATCACAAGGATGGGATCCCCAATTATAACTTTAAAATTCTGTTTACTGGCTGTAATACTGCCGAAAAACATTATAACACTTTTTTGCTCGAAGTCATTAAACTATACGTACTACTAATAACCCCCAAAACCAGAAAAAACAAATTACCCATAACAATAAGGAAGCTTCAATTAAAAAAATCTCTCTGGCGAAAAAACAAAACTGGCTATGTAGGTAGCTTTAAAAGCCGCTACAAAACGTTATGCCGTCAGATAAAGACAGAATGCACCAATTACCACAGCAAACAAGAGGAAAACTTTCTACGCATGAAATCCACCTGCACCTTCTATAATTTTGTAAATAACAAACTTAAAGACTCGAGATCCAGCCCACCCCTAAAAGGACCTAACGGTAAATACTGTAATGATGAAGCTGTTAAAGCCAACCTCTTTAACATGGTTCAGTCTTTGTAAATAGCAATGGCTCATGCCCCACATTTCCTAGTTGTACCACAACTAATTGCAATGATCTACTACATATTGATTTTACAGAAGATAACATTGAAAAGGAACTACGCAACCTAAAACCATCTCTATCTATTGGACCTGATGGATTATGTGCCTACTTCTTAAAAAAGCTTTCCACTGCCATAGTGGAACCCCTAATCATAATCTATGAAAAATCTTTCAGGACTGGCTCCTTGCCCAACCTTTGGTCAATAGCCACAGTCATCCTGATCTTCAAAAAGGGTGACCCCAGCCTAGTTGAAAATTACAGACCAATCTCTTTATGTTGTGTCACCTGCAAAGTCATGGAATCAATCATAAACCAATCCATTACCCTCCACTTAGAGACAAACAACCTACTCTCTAAGAAACAATTTGGTTTCAGGAAAAATTTGTCCTGTAATCTGCAACTTCTACACTGCAAAAACATATGGGTAAAGCAATAGACATAATTTGCATAGATTTCTGCAAAGCCTTTGATTCAGTAGTACATGACAAACTACTTCTAAAACTAAAAACTTATGGCATTTCCGGATCCCTGCATACGTGCATAGCTGCCTTACTGTCAAACAGGCAACAAGTAGTCAAAATAGGGAGCGCCCTATCAAACCCTGCACCTGTTAACAATGGGGTCCCCCAAGGCAGCATTTCAGGACCCACACTCTTTATACTTTACATAAATGACTTTTGCAATCATATTATAAGCAACTGTGTTCTCTTTGCCGATGATGTAAAACTATTTAACACCACCAACAATGCTGTTGCCCTACAAAGACACCTTGACTATGTATCAGAATGGTCAAACAATTGGCAAATCTCAACCAACAAATGCTCTGTCTTACACATTTGCAAAAAGAATCAGAACACCAAACACAAGCTGGGCGGATACGACCTCGTAGATGACCCTCACTCCAAGGACCTTGGAGTACTCATCTCTAATCATCTAAGTGCCAGAGCTCACTGTAACAGCATTGGCAAAAAGGCATTAAGAGTTGTTAACCTAATCTTGTGAAGCTTCTTCTCCAGTAATATTGTATTGCAAACTAGGGCATATAAAACCTTTGCTAGACCAATTCTCGAATACAGCTCATCTGTCTGGAACCTGCACTTCATATCAGACATTAATACAATTGAGCGAGTCCAGAGATATTTCACAAGAAGAGTTCTCCACTCCTCTGCTCACAACAGAATACCTTATACCCCCAGACTTGAAATTTTGGACTTAGACAACTTAGAACTATGATGCCTTCAGTCTGACCTAAGCGTAGTAGACAAAATTATCTGCTACAATGTCCTACCTGTTAATGACTACTTCAGCTTCAACCGCAATAATACACGAGCACACAATAGATACAAACTTAAGGTAAACCACTCCAAACTCGATTGCAGAAAATACGACTTCAGCAACAGAGAGATCAATGCCTGAAATGCACTAACTGACTCTGTGGTTTCATCCCCAACCCCCCATAACTTTAACCTTAGGCCATCTACTGTTGACCTCACCCCATTCCTAAGAGGTCTGTAAGGGGCGTGCATAAGCGCACCAATGTGCCTACTGTCCAGGGGTGGGTTCCAACTTACCTCTCTGCTGGTTCGCTTCCTCCCGTGTCAGGGAGTGTGGCTCATGGGTGCGCACATGCTTCATGCGCACGCGCATGCACAGTGCAAACCCTTTCAAAAAAATTTTCAAAAAAAAATAAGCTGAAAAACAAAATGGAGATGCATGCGCAGTGCCAGAAACTTGGCTTCTGCACATGCACAGAAGAAAAAAAAATCCCCCCAAAAAATAAAAAAAAAGATGGTGGCGCCGGTTCGGGTGGACCAGTTTGAACCAGAAGGAACCCACCTCTGCTACCATCCTTCTCGTACTGTCCCCATTAAATCGTATCTATTTCCTGTATTCATAATCATGTTTATACTTTTACCTGCTATCTTATACACCTGACAAATAATAAATAAATAAATAAATAAATAATAAATAATAAATAAATAAATAAATAAATAAATAAATAAATAAATAAATAAATAAATAAATAAATAAATAAATAAATAAATAAATAAATAAATAAATAAATAAAAATTAAAAAAATTAAAAAAAATTAATTTTTTTAAAAAAAAGTTAGAAGGCAATCCAACATTTCATTTCAGTTGTAAATAAACATGCAGCATAACCTCTGTATATAAGCATATTAGTCAAACAAATGTTATTAATAGAACTGGACTCTATCTTTAGTACTGTATTTCCTTTCAAATAATGAAAAGTTTGTTGTTGTTGTTGATAGTTTATTGTTGGTTTATTGCTCTCAGTATTCTATTCTGGTTCTGAGAATCTACGGGGTACTTTAAAAAAGAGTATATTTTAATTGAGTTGCATGTTCTTCCATTTATTGAAGTCTCCTCAGAGCTTAGAGCCTATATTACATTTAGTTGATCAATATGATTGCCAAATGGATATTATTTATTTATCTATCTATGTACATAATTTGTATTGCTGCCCATCTTAACCTAGTGACTCTTAGTTAGCTAACAATGCATAAATAGCACAACATATTCCAGTTTTCCTTGAAATGCAATTCTAACTATATGGAAGCATATATTGCAGGGGCAGTTTGCTTACTTACTGATACCGCTGCGCTGCGCGCACATCTCCATGTTTCATGCACATGTGCACTCGCTACGTGTGTGTGCCCCCTCATGCAATTTCAGCGAGATTTTGCTCCTGCGCATGCGCGGAAGCAAAATCTCACCAAAAACTTGCGAGGGGAAGTGCGCACATGCGATTTTGGCAAATTTTTGCTTCCGCGCATGCACGGAAGCAAAATCTCACCGAAATCTCTCTCACGCGCGCATTCCCTTACAAGATTTCGGTGAGATTTTGCTTCTGCGCATGAGCAGAAGCAAAAAAGCCGAAAAATTCTTTTAAAAAGATGGCGACGTGCGTGACTGTCCGGCGAAGATGGCACTGGAGCAGTCGCACGCAAATTGCGTAATCGGCGGGTCCCTACCGGAGCTGCGCACTGGACCGCACCGATAGGAACCCACCCCTGATATACTGTATACAATTAGAAATACCTTTGCTCTTTTCATGAGCTGCATAGTAGATTGTGTACATGGATGAAGCTTTATGCATGAAGCAAAGACAACATTTTGAATTGTGAAACCAATACAATATATCACATTGTATAATTTAAGGAGCATTCTCAAGGTCAGCTTTTTTTGTGCAACCCCAATGTACTAGTATATCTGTTCCAAAGCAAATTGTTGTTTGGAAACCAATTTTGCTTTAAACTATCAAATCATATGAAAGTCACATGCAAAGCCTGATGAGAAACAAGCATATCTGTACATTTTTTTCTCTTTTGAGACTTTCTTTGGGTTCTTTGTCTTCAGATGTATCACTTCAGAATTAGAAACATTCCTCATAAAATTAACTAATCAGAGGTCAAAGATCTCCCCTCCTTCCAGCTTCACTATTCACTATTATATCATGCACAGTTTTCTAGGCAATTTCACTTACATTTTATATGCAAGGATAAAATGGTTAACAGTTATTATTAGGATTTCCATAAATATATGTTTTGCAAATGCTGATGTCAACCAGACAGAAGTTGTTATTGCTGAAAAGATTATATTTAATATCTAGCCAGATAGTGGGTACAGAAAATGTCTATATGAACGTTATGTTGTTGCTTTTTATGAATAATAAGGTATAGTATTGTTTATAGTTTGGTTAACAATGGTAGATTGTCATCCTAATGAAATTTCAAAAACGATAGTCCCAAACTTAGCTATGAAAATATAGCTGTAAAAGAAAAAAAACCCTCTAAATTTATTTTTCTACCAATTCTCATATATCACAATGAAATAGAATTTGTTGTCCATTTTATTTCTCCAGATAAGATAATTTCAGTTAAAATGTCACTAATGGAATTTAATCAATTTCTGTTATTTAGTATTGTCAGTACTAAAATATTGACACTCTCTCTCTCTCTCTCTCTCTCTCTCTCTCTCTCTCTCTCTCTCTCTCTCTCTCTCTCTCTCTCTCTCTCTCTCTCTCTCTCTCTCTCTCTCTCTCTCTCAGAGAGGGAGAGAGAGAGAGAGAGAGAGAGAGAGAGAGAGAGAGAGAGAGAGAGAGAGAGAGAGAGAGAGAGAGAGAGAGAATACCATGGTTGGGAGTATAAGCAACCGCCAAAGTCTGAGAGTTGTGTGAGATTGTGTCATAGAAAATAACTGCATGAGAAGGAGCCTTCTCCTCCATCAGCTTCAACAATAATGCCAGCCAATGGCACAAGAGGATAGAGGAACCAGAACAGGCAAGATGGAGGATGTGGCATTGCAAATTCAGTTCCTCTCTTGCAGATACCACTGCACACAGTTAAAAAAGGTTGAGAAGAATTCAAAACACGTTCTCAAGCACTCAGATAAGAGAGAAAAGAAAAAGTCTCTTTCATGGAGAAAAAGGTATCAGAGTGGCATTCAATCTAATATGTTTGAATAATGCAGGTAGTCTTTGACGTGCAACCACAATTGAACCTAAAATATCTGTTGCTAAGCAAGACAGTTGGCTAGTGAATGAATTTTGCCCCATTTTATGACCTTTTTGCCCAGTTGTTAAGTGAATTATTGCAGTTATTAAGTTAGTAACATGGTTGTTTAATAAATCTGGCTTTCCCCATTGACTTTGTCAGAAGTTTGCAAAAGGTGATCACATGACCCCTGGACTCTGCAACTGTCATAAATACTGTGACTGTGACCATGTTGCCATAGTGGTAGGTGTGAAAAGTGGTCATAAGTCACTTTTTTCGGTGCTGTTATAGTTCAAACAGTCCCAAAATGAATGGTTGTAAGTCAAGGACTATCTATATGTCCTTTCCTAAATTCAAGAAACATTTTTTACTATGGAAGTTATACTAAATTCCTTGGATTTTGTAAGGACTGAACATTTTTCCTGTCTTTATATATAGCATGGAAAACAGGTGGGGGTTGGGTGAGAGGAAGTACTGAAAAACTGTTCCATGGAAATGTTTTCTGTTAGAAGGAACTGGAGGAAAATGTTGATAACTTTAACAAAAGTCTAGTCGGGCAGACATGGCTTTAAGTTTTTGTTAAGGTAATAAGTCTTTTTGAACTGTAGTCCAAACTAGATACTAATACATGTGTGTGGTTGCCTTCAGCTAATATTAGCAATAAAAACAAAGTTTATCTATGCTTTTTGCAGTGTTGATTTCCAAATTCAAAGAAGAATTAGATTTGCTCTGTGTTTTATAATACTATTTATGTTGTCTGTTATGGTAGGTTAGGAGATCAAATGAAAACAGCAATTAGTGTACTGGGAGCTAAATGGTACAAGCAGTTAAAGTTTCATTTTCTTGTTGTATATGTCATAACTTTTATCTAAAAAAACTTTTGATCTGGATAGTTAATTTTAATTATAAACTGTGATAATTAAGAGCTACTTTATTATGGGTCACAGTTGAACTTTATTTCAAAACTAGCATTTCTATGTGTATGCTGTAAATACATTTTGTGCAAAACTATTTCCTCTTTCCCCTTTTTGGGCTGGTATTGTTGCTATCTTCGTCTTTTTTGGCAACACATTTCCTCTTTTTTAATGCATAAAATACTGTTGTCAGCACTCAAAAAGCTTTCAGTCCTGGTCATAATTAGGCTCAATGTGGTCTTTAACACATTTGTTTCTTGATCATTTGAAAGTTTCAAAGAACTGCCTTCTATTCATTATCTTTCTTCCTTTAACAAAGTGGTCTTTTTTTGCTGGTGTTATTGGACTGTGGACTGATGGTAAAGAACATTCCTGGAAACAGGAATTCCTCATTCCCCAAATATTTCCCATATAGTAGTGATGGAGAACCTTTTTTTACTTGGGTGCAGAAAGCACGCATGTGTGCGCTATCAAGTGCGTGTGTGTGCCTACACCCAGAATTCAATGCCCCCCATGTGTCCCGCCTCCACTGCACATGCACGCGCAACCCCCGCTGTGCTGCCTCGCCCCCGTGCACAACCCCCTCCTCTGGTTTCTGGTGGGCCCGGTAGGCCCGTTTTTTCCCCTCCCCAGGCTCCAGGGGCTTTCCTGGAGCCTGGGGAGGCCAAAAACACCTGCCCCCGCCTCTCCAGAGGCTGAAAACACCCTCCCAGCGCCTCCACCTGAGCCGAAAATCAGCTGGCTGGCGCGCACGTGCGTGCTGGAGCTGAGCTAGGGCAACGGCTTGCATGCCAGCAGATATGGCTCCGCGTGCCACCTGTGGCATGCGTGCCATAGGTTCGCTATCATGGCCATATAATGTTCTATCATATCTGCACTGCAAATATCCATATGCTCACTAGATGGTAGCAAAGGCAGAAAATGTAACTCCTTTCTGCCATCTGTTAGTCATCTATATGTTTGCAGTCCAGATATGCCCTACTGGCTTGTAGGGAGTCTACGCATAAAGCTATTAAGATAATTCTAATTAAGAAATACTTTAAAAATCCTCTTGCATATTTAGCAAATATTGTGCCAAATACTCAACACAGACTTGTCTTTAAAAATGACAATTGATTGAAGTTACCCTTGGATTAAGAAACTGTAAAGTGAATAATCCCCAGTTCAAGTATGGAATCTGCCATGAACATTACTTGAAATTAAGGTAATCAAAATTAAAGTATTTTTACTCTTAATTAGCCTCATTTCTGCATAATCAGATAATAGTTAACATGCAATATTTACATGTATGTATTGGCCTTTTAAAGATGAAAATAAAAGCCAATACATTGTATCAATGTTTCTATGACTTTTATCTCCATCTTTAAAAGGCCAAAACATGGTTCCATGTTTTGGAAAAATCATCCCTACATGGTGATTTTTCTCTTGATCTTTGGAATCTGAAAAGTATAAAAAGAAAACAATCTTCTGTATCTGCAACTATCAGATATAATATATACACTCACACCTATAAGTAACTTGTCAAGGCTAATCATATTTATTGTGGCAGATAACCTTTTCAATAGAGGCTAGATATAAGTTTGAATTTGATTGCTTGTTTGAAAGGGCTAATCTATCAGAGGATCTTTGGAGTCAATACAATCTGTATCAAACCACTACAGCAGGTCAACTCAGATAGTGATATATGGCATATACAGTAACTATTAATCATTGCAAATAATCAACCAAAAAGGAAAGGCAAGGAGAAGTGTTAAAGCTAGCAATTGTTTAAAGAGATGTGAATGGATATTTGATTTAAAAAACCTGACATTTGACAAAAGGTATTTGATAAAACCTGACAGAAATGTCCAAATCGAGCAATATATCGTTTAAAAAGAGCTTTGGACGAAATACAGGGGATTATCTGTTTTGACCAGCTATTGTGATGTAGCAGTATGGTCTTCATTATCTATTCAGTGACATTAAACATTTGTGCAGTACAGATCTGGTAGTGATGCAGGAATTTTGTAACTGAAGGACACCAGCTCCATCAAATGATGTCCTAAAGCAGTGTTTTTCAAACTTGGCAACTATAGGATAGGATAGGATAGGATAGGATAGGATAGGATAGGATAGGATAGGATAGGATAGGATAGGATACTTTACATAGCCGCCTTCATGTAGTCCCCTTTTGTGACCTTCTGTTTGCTAGGGTTTAAATCATGATTGCTTTTTATAAACAAAGCAATAGAGCTACTTCATGTACATTTAAAGAAATATGGTTTTAGTTGGAATGTCAAAGATTCCAGGATTTGAATCAGAACCCAACATAGGCATAATTTTTGAGCAATCATGGTTTCTAACCTGAGTAGCCTTTGTTTACTTGATGTCCTTCAGATATGTCTGGACTTTACCTTCCAGCATTTGAAGCCAACATCCATCCATCCATCCATCCATCCATCCATCCATCCATCCATCCATCCAGCCAGCCAGCCAGCCAGCCAGCCAGCCAGCCAGCCATCTATCTATCAAAACTATTAACCACTCACCTCCCTCACAGAGGGATGAAAGTGTCCTTTTGGCAAAAAATTCATCAGAAGGTTTCCTTGTTTTCCTTAATAATTGATTTGACATAGGCTGAGTGTCTTATAGAATCCAAGTTATTCATAATTAGAACTTTATCTCTGGTACCAGAAGAAAACAGTGAACTTAAGATATAAGTTCCAACACAGAACAGAATAATGAAATCAGAGTCCAATCTTATTTTCTAACCTTTTCTGGTATCATTACAGTATACTAAAGTTTACATTTTTGTGGCAATTGTGGCAATTGAAAAGCACTTATTCCAAGGTGAATTTCTTCCATTAGCCACATTTTATTTATCTGCAACAAAAGACGTGGTTAGTCTTATCACATGGTGGTAGCTCTCTCATTTCCACAAGGGGAGAAGAAAAGAATAAAGGGCTACAGTGATATTCTTTCCCTAAGAATCAGTTTCTTTTAGGTCCTTCCAGCTCACAGCATGAAGCAATGCATCTGCTTTCAGGTTGCTCCCAATCTTTGTTTATCATTTGGACAACTTTGGTCACTTGTCCACAGTCCAGGGGAGAAAAAACATCTTGGAGAGACAATTACCTGTTTCCCTCTATCTCTCCTTCATTCTCTCATTCTCCATTGAAGTTATTTGTGTTCCTAATGGATTGCAATATTGTAGGGATTTGAAGAATTTACCTTTTTGTCTATTGTCAATGAAGTACAAAAGGAGTCAATGACAATTAGAAGGAAACTTTTGGCTATACATTTATTAAATAGCAAGGTTTTGATTAGGCATACGGAGCATTGCATATTGATGCCAGTTTCTTTTTATATTTAAGCATTCACCATAAATCTGCAGATAAAAACTGACTTCATTTTAGTTGTCCCCCCCCAATTATCATATATTGTGCATCTTCTAAAAATGTAATGCAAACTATGTAAGACTGCAATTAAGTGTTGAATGTCTGTTGCTGGCAAAGTTCCTTGAAGTGTGGAATAGTTGAGAGAATATTGGTTTCATTTCAGTTTCTAAAGATTAACATAGCTAATTAATGTTTTCAAGATTTGGAATGGGGTTTAGATAGAAGCAAATATAAAGTGGTGGAATGTAGAGAGGTGAATCCATTCAGTGTTATTTTAATTCATAGTATTTATATTTTACTCATTCTAGCTTAACAGAAAATTGTAAAGATTATTTAGGAGATTAAATTTCACTTCCATTTGCAACGTACTATATGTTTGTAACATTTTTAATACTAAGCTAAAGGATTGATCCATTTTATAAAAATATAATTGTTTTATAGTACGTTGCAAATTTGTTTTGTGAGCTGATATGAAGTCAATGGATGCGATATGCTTTTATTATTGCCTTTCAACACTTTCTACTTCTTATGGTTAGGTACTTTGTCCAAGTCTAAATGATATAATATACTTTTTTTTAATTCTGAGCTGTCTGACCTTTTTTTGTGTGTGTTAGAATTCCATCATATTCAATTGATCCCAAAGACACTGTGCAGTTCTGGAATCCTAATCAAGAACATTTGATGATTATATTATATTTGAGTTTAATAAAGTGAAAATAAAAAGGAGCCTTGTCTATGTTAAAAGTCACCTGTCTGGCCTTTGGACCTGAATGTAATATAATTTGGAAGTTTACAATTTACCATAGATGCTTGGCTGATCTGAGCATGTAATTATCTGAACACTTCCAATTTGTTCAGAGTTGTTGTGCTCCAGATCCGCTCAATTAAATGTTTCATCTCGTGGGACCAAGGAAACATGATGTCTCTGTTGCAGCCCTTGCCCTCTAGAACAACATCCCTCCAGAAATATGTATGGCAACCCTGTTTTGGGGATCTAGAAGACCCTTAAGTCCTGATTTTGTTTCCTGGTTAGTCTTTGTAAAGCTACTGTTAAGAGGTTTTTTCCATTGTTATGGTTGCTTTTTAGCTCATGCTGTTCTTTTGTTATTTTCAACTGTTTTAATCTTTTGGAGTGTGCAACCACATGAGCCACAAAAAAATTAAATAATAATAATAATAATAATAATAATAATAATAATAATAATAATAATAATAATAATAATAATAATAATAATAATAATAATAATAATAATAATAATAATAATAATAATAATAATAATAATAATAATAATAATAATCACCATCATCACCACCACCACCACCATCATCATCATCATCATCATCATCATCATCATCATCATCATCATCGTCATCATCATCATCATCTGTCATCCATGTCAGAACAAATCAGCCTTTTGAACTGTAATATTAAAATTAATGTAAGGTAGTGGCTTTGTTTTGAATCTGGCAAACATTGTTTCCTGACATCTACATTAGGACAAGTATGCTTACTTATTGGAAGCATTCCACACTGCATTCAAAACTATGTATTCTGGAAAGGAAGTATTGGAAAGTTATTTCATATGCTAGTTTATTCAGCTGAGTTATGATTGCCTGCTTTGAAGGAATAATTCTACAGAAGAGCCTTGGCCAGTTTCAGGGAATCTATATGACCATGCTATAGAGACTAGCTGTTTGAGGGATGTCAAAAAGAGTAAAATTGGTAGGCTTAGCTTGCAATCAAAGCCCTGCCTTCTTTTTTATGTACATCAGAACAGGGCTTCAATCACATAATCCTGCCATCATATCAACTTTTTTGAGACTTCTGACAGATTTCCAATCCATGCTAGCTTCAAAGCTTACAGGCAACAGATCTGGAAGACATTAGATTAGTGGAAGTTTTTTTCCCCTGACATTTTACACTGCAAAAAATATTTTTGCCCCCCATACTTTGTGACATCTCTTCTATCAAGATGGAAACTTAGAAAACTGATGGCAGAAAAAGACCTAGTGGTCCATCAAGTCTATCCTTTAATTCCCTATTGTTTTTTGTTTTCCTTTTAATTAATTAATTAATTTTTAAATTTTTATTTTTATTTTTTAAATTTTTGTTGGAAGATGGACATGTTTTTAATCTCAAATCATGATTAAATTCAGTTACTGATGTGCTGGAAGTTGTTTGCAAGCTTCTATTACTTTTTTGTGAAGTAATACTTTGAAACATTACTTTTGAACTTCCCTCCTATGAGGGAGATGATAATCATGATGATGATCACCAGGTTCAAGTGATTAATGCATGAGGATTGAATGAGGATATTTATTATTTATTTTGGAGCCCAGCTGGCTGCCCAAAGATTCTGGGTGGCTTACTAATTTAAACAAAGGAAATCAGACAATTATTTACTGCACAAACAGAAGCCACACAATTATCCAGAAGAAATAACACTGTACCTCAGACCAGCTCAAACGAACAAAGGCATAGCACCACTGGTGGGTTGTAAAATATTTTGCCACCGGTTTGTGCATGTGTGTGATGCTTCTGCGCATGCACAAAAGCATCCCGGGTGGGTGGGCGGAGCCTCCCACCACCAGCGCTACCTGTTCTAAGAACTGGTCTGAATCGGGAGCAACCCACCACTGCATAGCACCCATCCTACTCCCAAACTGGGGGCATAGGCATGGTTTTAATAACTTCAGGAACTGTGAGGTATGAGCCATGCTGATCTCCTGACAGATGTTGTTTCAGATGTTGCAACAGAAAAGGTATATTGCCAAGGTCCCAATAGGTGATATTGCTTAATTGAAATGAACTCTCAGAGGACAGACAGAAATCATTGTTAGATAAATAGATAGGAGAGGAGAGGGGAGCGTTCTTATGCCATGAATGGATTTATAGGTTATAATCAGTGCTTTGAACTGAATCCAGAAATTAAATGACAACTAGTGCAGATTATGAACTGGGGATAACATATCAGTATAATATGTTGTGCTGTGCTTACTATGGCATTCTGTATAACTATAGCTTCCAAATGGTCTTCAAGAACAGAATGTATTGTAGTAAGCAAGAGGTAATGATGGCATGACTGACTGACTGAAGTAACTCCTGATCTAGGAAAGGACACAAAACTGGTACACCCGATAAACCTCTTCAAAGGCCATACTGACCACTGCTGCTACCTGCTCCTTGGTCAAGAGCTATAAGTCCAGGAAGATTTTCCAGACTGATCCCAGTCTTGAATAAGTAACTTCATGCAAGACCAAAGATTCAAAAGCCCATGTGATGTTTGTCCATCGTATTCGAAGAGGACCTTGACATCTATCAGGT
Source organism: Diadophis punctatus similis (assembly GCA_023053685.1). Taxonomy (NCBI): domain Eukaryota; kingdom Metazoa; phylum Chordata; class Lepidosauria; order Squamata; family Dipsadidae; genus Diadophis; species Diadophis punctatus. The sequence continues at coordinate 55,341,046 of JALIGW010000005.1, forward strand.
TGTGGGCTTACGATGTGTCCGCAGGTGGCTGGTGAGGCCTATATGGGCACGAAATGTTCTGCCACATGTTGGGCAGACATGTGTGGGCACCATTGTCGCAGCATTTGCAGTTCTGGCTTTGCAGAATGCTCGCTTTTCTTCTGCTATGGCTGTTCTTCTGTCCTCAGATATTTGGCAGCCTTGGTGGATCAGCATGCGCCATATTGATTGATCTTGTGCTAGGGTTTCCCAGGAGGTGGTGTCGATATCGAGGGACTTGAAGGAGGCTTTCAACGAGTCTTTGTATTGCTTCCTTTGTCCCCCGTGTGATTGCTTTCCTTTAGACAGCTCACCATAGAGGAGTTGTTTAGGGATGCGATGGTCTGGCATCCTTGCAACATGGCCTGCCCAGCGTGTCTGTGCTTTCATCAGCAGGGTGTGAACTGATGGCAGACCTGCTCTGGAGAGGACTTCTGTGTCTGGCACCTTATCCTGCCACCGGATCCTCAGAATTCTACAGAGGCAGGTCATGTGGAAGTGGTTCAATTGCCTAGCATGCCTCCTGTATACAGTCCAAGTTCAAAAGTTCAAAAGCCCAAGAGACCCAAATAATCACTTGTAAAACTTAGTTAAAGGAGGCAGTCAAACACGGTTAAAAAAGCATTCATTGACCTGCAAATTCTTTGTAATTATAGGCCAGTCTCAAGCTACCATGTTTGGATACAATTATTGAGGAAGTGTTGGCTTACGCTGTAATTTAGTTCCTTTATATCATGATGAATTTAAGTGGTGTTGCTAGGAATGCTTTTATCACCTCTGCTATCAAAATCTGAAACCCTACAGCTTTCTATCTTGTTTCCAGTTCTATTCCTTCTTACCATCTAATATTAATGAAATCATAGGAAAGGACAAATCCACAGTGAGTTTTTTGAAAGAAGTATGGGTTCTTATCAATGCTACACATGAACTTTATTCTCTAATTCTTGGAATCTCAAAATATATGCATGCTCAAGTACGAATTTCCTTTGTCTCTTTTGGCTTCTTCCCAGTTTTGCTCATCTTTAGCATTACGAGGAAACAGCCTATTTTTTCACTTCCTGAAAAGCAGTTTTTGAACAACAGGAAGGATTAAATGCTTTCTTTTTAAAAAAAGTATTATAAGATGATTGCTATCGCATTGTTTCTAACAGCAAAAATTGCACATTTGAGGTATCAACCATAACACGGAGTTAAAAGTAGCAAATGAAGTCATACATTGTATGATCAAAACTTAAGAAACTCTATTAAAAATATCTTAAACGTTTAATAGATGGCACTCTTGCTTTACTATGAACTTAAGGAACAAAATGGGGAGGGAATCTTTCACAATGTTTGTGGATACAACGTTCGTTCTGATCTCTTAAATACAAAGGATTTTTTTTTAGAAAAACAATCTCCAATTCCTACACTGTGCTTAGTCATTCAAGGCGTGTTTCTGCAGGAATCTCATCATTTTTATCATTAGATTTCACCAAGTGTTGCAGATCATATTTTTGTACTTACCAGCATGTTCATCTAAAGTGCACTGGGCAAATTTTATATCAATGGATTATATTGCAGCCCAGAGGTAGTTATAGAAGTTATGTGACAGTGTTATGCTATGAAAAAGCTTAAAAGATTCTCATAGGATACTTCATAACAACAAATCTGTATTATTTCTGTAAAATCTGTAAGAGGCATAGGAAGGGGTTGGGCTTAGGGACCATAGTGAGTGATAACTGCTAATAATTCTTATCAGTTTTTTGATCAAAGATCAGCACATTTTAACACTTTGTATTAAAATAATCAAAAAGTTTACAATAAAAGTAGAATAGACAACTTTTTAGAAAAAGTGAATAAAAATAATAGTAGGAGCAAGCATCACATAGCAGGAAAATATTTTGGCCCAAAAGCTAATCATGCAGGCTATATTGCTAAATATAAGTTATACATTTTTAAAAAGAAATAGGGTTATCAAATCTTTATTATAGTCACCAGCATAAGGAAGATGGAATGCAAATAATTAATAATTTTGAAAACTAAAAAATATAAAATATTTAAAGTTAAAAAACACTTTAAAAAGCTAAAGAATGTAAAATATATTTTGTTTTTTATAAAAACAAGTAAAAATTATGGACAAATAGATAAAACATTTAAAACAAAAAAAGTTAATATATGGCTAACCAAATCTACCACAATACAAAACAGTATTAATTAATAGTAGGCTTAAAACCTCATTGAAGTGTTGCATAAACCCAACTTCCGTTTCTAGCTATCTGTCGGACTATTTTGCAACTGTTTGTAGTTTTCTGGGTGGTAGATGATAGATTCCTACAAGGCCAAAATTTTAACATTCCTTATGTGGTTTTAAAATTCTTACTATTATGTTCAGCTGAAGCTCATTTACAAGCTGGTTACTATAAACTGTAGACAGAAAGAATAATGACATTTCCACCCAGTCTATGAGTCATATGCACCAGATAAATGAAAAAGAAATCCCATTGACCCAAGGCCTCAAATGTCTGAAATGATATGCCAGAAACTTCCTTATTAAACAAGAATATTTAGAATTAAATGAAACATATATGGCTTAAAGGGGTATGAAAGCTATTCCCATTATCTACTGCAAATGCAATTTTGTTTCCTGACAGTTCATATCAAATGTAATAGAACATGCTGCTTCATTTAAAAACCATTGACAAGCTGCATTGTAGTCTGTTTTGAAGGTGGCCGATAAAACTGTTTGTGTAATTATGAAAAGATTAATTAATTTATTTATTGTTTTTTAAAAAAATATTCCTAAATATTTCTTGACTCAGCCTTCCATCCTTCCGAGGTGGGTAAAATGAGGTAAAATAAATAAATCCTATTTATTTATTTATTGCATAGAGTTTCAGGAATGTCTCAGAAAAGTTTATAAGAAAGGAGAATGTTAAGGAGGGACTTATAATGGGTCTTTCTCTTTCTACCACCTATGCAGTCGCAAGATCTTTGCTGCACAACTCTGTCAGTGAAGCTTTCAGGGTCAATGGTGCTTCAGTTGGGTGTGGAATCTATCTAAGCAGTGGTGATTGCCTGAACATAAACCCTTACATAACTTTTTATCCTACTCTGGGTTGTATTGGGCTGAGACATAAGAGCTGACTTAAAGCCAGCAGTGGGTTGCTCCCGGTTCAGCCCGGTTTGGCGAACTGCTAGCAGCAGCGGCAGGAGGCTCTGCCCACCTGCCTGGGACGCTTCTGCGCATGAGCGAACCGGGATTTAGAACCCACTACTGCTTAAAGCCACCCTATGGGCTTCCATGACTAAGACTGGACTTCAGCTGAGATTTTCCCCATCCTATTGCTATTCTTTCACCACTACCCCATAATACCAGCATGATATTTGAAGGAAATGTGGGCCATTTAAAGGGCTAAAAGGAGAGTGAGAAAAGATTTATAGCAAATATCCAAGGATTAAATTTCAATTTGCTTTTATTTTATTGATTGATGTATATATTCCTGAATACTAGAACATGTAATAGCCATTTACAGCAGTGGCACAGTGGCTAGAGTGCAGTACTGCAGGTTACTTCTGCTGACTGCCAGCTGCCTACAATTTGGCAGTTCAAATCACAACAGGCTCAAGGTTGACTCAGCCTTCCATCCTTCCGAGGTGGATAAAATGAGGACTCAGATTGTTGGGGGCAATATGCTGAACTCTGTAAACCACTTAGAGAGGGCTGTAAAGCACTGTGAAGCAGTATATATGTCTAAGTGCTTTGCTATTTATATAAGGGCCACTCTCCTGACTTCTCTTTAATTCTCATTAATCAGATATGCTGATAGCATTCATAATGCAAGACCAAACTCTTTGAATGGTGAATGCCATTTCCTTCTTTCCTAAACTGTAAATATCATCTGGATCTATCCAGTTCCAGATACAAAAGGCGACAGACTAATATTATGAAAATATTATACCATTTAGTAATATCTGAAGGGATCCCTTCTCTGGAAGTTGTTGAAATAAGAGCTTAAAAGAATGAAAGATGAAGGACAATTTCATTTCTATTCACGAAGTGCACTGATGAGTCACAGTCAAATTTAATCAAAACTCAAGGATCTCTGTTAACTAAATGGATTTTCTATTGCCTCTTGTGTCATGAAACAATTACTGAGCTGGAATTATTTTGGACAGCAAACACTAGGAGCATTTACATACTTTATGAAAGATCAGCAGCAGCTTGCCTCATTATTTTATCAACTCTCCCCCTATGAGACTGATGTCATTAACAAATGAGAGCACTCATAATTCAGCCACACAAAGATGGGCTTAATTAGGGTATACCCACATGGGGAAGCTTCCCAAGATCCTGACTCAATGGGGAACTAGATACCTAGGAAGCAATCATTATAAGAAGAGGAAGCAGCAATAGGAGAGAAGGAAATAGAAAAGATACAACCAACAGACTAACATTGCTCTACATCAGAGTTTTTCAAACTTGGCAATTTTAAGATGTGTGGAATCCTGGGAGGTGAAGTCCACAAATCTTAAAGTCACTAAGGTTGAGAAACATTGTTCACACATCTTCAAGTTGCCCTGTTTGAAAACCCTGATTTAGATTCTGGATCTCAATGGGACATCTCCATTGGCATCCAGCAACCCTTCCCGTGTCACCTGCCAGGTTTCACAACCTATATGGTTTTATACATTTGAAATTCTTTTAAGTAAAAGAACATTTAATGTAATGTTGGCATTCTGCCTGCAAAGTGCTACCTACAGCATCTGAGTCCTACTCATAGATCCCCAAAGACAATCTTACAAAAGAAAAATGCTGGAAATCTACTGTTTTATTTGGAAGTACACTCACAGATTCAGGGGAAAAAATTAACTGAAGAACAGCTGAGATAAATTAACAGGTTTGGCAAGGAATAATTTATCAGTTATTTATCTTGGTAAATAGGTGTTTTGTAAGTACCCATCACCACTTTGTGAGATTGCTCTTAAATTTCAGGTTTCAAATGTGCCCCTTGCTCCCAAAGAGTTGGGACCAATGCTGATAATCAGTCTGATAAATCTCGTAAAGATGCTTAGTTCTGACTTTGTGGCTGCTGGCAGGAGTACACAAAAAATGATAACATTTGAAAACAAAGTAAAAGGGGGAAATAACAACTGGTATGGAAAAAGTTGCTAGTTTCTAATTCCAGTACAGGCCGTTGACTGACATTCTGATGGGTTCAGTCTGTGTGAAACATTGCTGAAAGTCAAGATAGGCTCATAAAAGAATACATTGTTGTGGTAAAAGATCATCCAAATGCACTTTTAATGTGATAATCACAAGATGTGCATGTACTGATCAAAGTTCTAAAAAGTTCAGCTGTGACAATTTTGTATTACAGAGAGAAAATTACTACCTTCTTTTACCCTCATGTCAAGTTCTGTTTAATTCTCCTCACGGACATTAATTCCTGAAAAGCGAATGGTAATATAAGCCTGGAGGGAAGTGAATTGAAGAAGTTAATAATCAAAGAAAAATGATGCCCGCATGAGTTTTGTGTCTTCCAGAGATTTGTTTTACCTTTGTCAGAATATTACAGCATGTAATCTGTACAGCATGTAACCTTGTCATCTAAGACAAAAATGTTAGATGAACCATAAGAAAATAAGAAATATACAATGAAATCTATCCTTTGCATGCAGACTCCAATTGTATTAAAATCTGGTAAAATAAGTTACCTGCTCTAGATCTGACAAACTGGGCATGCTCATTTATGACACTGGGATTTAGGAATAAACTGGAGATTCTACATGCATTTCATCTACTTTGCTACATGACAGGGTCCATACTTGACTCCCTGGACCTGGTCTCAAAAAGCAGTGGAATACTTTTAGCTTTTGGTTCTGGGAGGACCTCAGCTTTTATGTCCGGTGGAAATTTTCAGAATAATTCAGGGATTCATGGCAACCATGGGCTTTTTCTAAATAATCTCAGATGCAACGCACATAGTCACATGTTAGACTGGATATTCATTTTTGAGCAGTGAATATCCTGATATGAATTAGGGAGGTATGAGTTCTTTATTGCGGTTGGATCACTTCCTGGTTACAGCTGAGAACTTCTGCAAGTAGAGGACCAATTAAAATGATCTGATGCAGAGGTATCTGTGGATATTATCAGTAATCTGGTATGCAATTCTATGTCTGGTTGATTTCTGCAGATGGGGATACTAGAATATTCAAAGAGCTCTCCAAATATAGATCTATGCAGCACTTGGTTCACTGCAGTAGTTTGGGAAATAGAGCAGTTGAAAAGATGACTAGATTGCCAGTTGAAGAACACTAAAGTTGAATTGGACCAAACATTAGTTGAAACACAATGTCCTTATTATATCCACACACTGTGCCCTGATGTCCTCTTTCAGGTGAGTCAGTCATTTTTAGGAAGTAGGCAGATCTTCCTGAGGGGCTGCAGTGAGATTTTGGAGCTACATTTTGCAAATAAAATCACTCAAGTTTGGTCTAGGTTACACATGGGCAGGGTTGAAGGAAATACCAGCAGCAACTTTCCTTGGCTTCATTTTGGTTTGTTAACTTTGAGGAAGTAGATGGGGTTCTGCTACTTGTAAACTAGACCCAACTAGACCCCTTCTCTGCTTAGGAAGATATAAAGAACTGGAGCCAGGTGATAATCCATAGTTTTAGTTTTAGTTTTAGTTTTAGTTTTAGTTTTAGTTTTAGTTTTAGTTTTAGTTTTAGTTTTAGTTTTAGTTTTAGTTTTAGTTTTAGTTTTAGTTTTAGTTTTCTTTACAGTTTTCTTTACAGTTTTCTTTTCTTTACTTTTTTACTTTACTTTACTTTACTTTACTTTACTTTACTATCATTGCACCTCGTACAATGAAATTAAATGCCATCTTCAGTGTACATTATAACTATAAAAATAAAGCACAAACACACATCCTTCACATTCTATACAATTAAATTGAAAACCAGATATTGCATTAATACTGCACTATACAGTAAAATTCAATATAGTTACTGCCCTGGGATAGAAGCTGTTTTTCAGCCTATTTGTCCTTGTTTTTATTATCCTGTACCGTCTGTCAGATGGTAATAGTTCAAAAAAAGGGTGCCCAGGATGAGATGGATCTTTAAGAATGTTTTGAACTTTCGTAAGGCAGCAGGAGCTATAAAGCTCTTCCAAAGAGGGGAGAGGGCAACCATGATCCTCTGGGCAATGACGCTAACCCTCTGGAGTGCTGTCCTATTGGCCACTGTGCAATTGGCAAACCATACACAGGTGCAGTAAGTTAAAATACTCTCTATGGTGCAGCAGTAGAAGGTCACCAGCAGTTTTTCATTCAGTTGTTTCCTGAGAAGTCTCAGGTAGTATAATCTCTGCTGGGCCCATTTTACCAGTGCTGCAATGTGAGTGCCCCAGGTCAGGTCCCCTTTTATGATAACACACAGAAACTTAAAACTGGCTACTTGCTCCACTCGGTGTCCATTGATAAGCAAGGGCTGGATATCTGATCTATTCCTTCTATAGTCCACTATAAACTCCTTGGTCTTATTGGTGTTAAGGACCAAGTTATTTTCTCCACACCACAAAAGCAACCGATCCACCTCATCTTGATAGACAGACTCATCCCCCTTGGAGGATTGTATCATCTTTTGTATCATCGTGAGTGGAATTGCAGTCATGCACATAAAGAGTATAGAGTAAGGGACTCAACATGCAATCCTGTGGTGTACCAGTGTTAAGAATAAGTGCTGAAGAGATATGATTATCTAATCTGACCCTCTGCGAGCGGACAGACAGGAAATCCATAATCCAAAGGCAGATTGAATAAGAAAGTCACTTAAGGGGGAATTAATGTCCTCTTCCTTGAAGGAATTGAATGTGGGTCCCATTCTGATGAAACCTGCTTTAGAACTAGCCAATCTTGACAACCATCACCCATTATCTATCATTCTTCTTTTAGAAAAGGTTATAGAGATGGGAAGGGTTCTGTTTACAAACTATTCTAGAAGAAACAGAAGTTTCATTTCAGATCTGGATATTAACTGTATTAGTTATCCTCATATGTGAAGGGACTGCATAAACCCTAGTCATTTTAGATTTTTTTCAATGGCTTTCAACAGCCAACCACAGATCCTGCATAGGTTGAGAATTGACAGCTCTATTTTTAGTAGCTCTGCTCCTTCCTAAACTGGTATTATCAAGCAATACCGGCAATAGTGGGAAGAGATGTCAAGCAATTGTTGGGGTCTATAACATTTGTCTCTGTTCTACAATTTAATATCCTTATGAGGTCACTGGAAGAGAATTGTTGTGAGCTGCCCAGAGTCTCTGTGGAATGGGCGGCATACAAGTGCGGATAATAAATAAATAAATAAATAAATAAATAAATAAATAAATAAATAAATAAATAAATAAATAAATAAATAAATAAATGAATAAATGAATAAATGAATAAATGAATAAATGAATAAATAAATAAATAAATGAATAAATGAATAAATGAATAAATGAATAAATGAATAAATGAATAAATGAATAAATGAATAAACAAACAAACAAACAAACAAACAAATAAATAAATAAATAAATAAATAAATAAATAAATAAATAAATAAATACTTGTGTTTTAGATGCAATATTACCAGTACCCCAAGGTCACTTAATGGTGATGTTACTGTCAATAGGTACTGTTTTTTATTTATACAACTGTTTTATGCTTATTTAAATTGATTATATGTTGATAATCAATTTAAATAATTGTTTATTATTGAACTACCTCTGTGATATTACAATGAATTATTATTTTTATTATGTATACTGGCATTAAGAGCTGCGGTGGCGCAGTGGCTAGAGTGCAGTACTGCAGGCTACTTCTGCTGACTGCCAGCTGCCTGCAATTTGGCAGATTGAATCTCACCAGGCTCAAGGTTGACTCAGCCTTCCATCCTTCCAAAGTCGGTAAAATGAGGACCCAGATTGTTGGGGGCAATAGGCTGACTCTGTAAATTGCTTAGAGAGGGCTGTAAAAGCACTGGGAAGTGGTATATAAATGCTATCGCTATTGCTATTATTATTAAAGGTAAGACAAATCATACCCGTTTGAGGTGTGAGACTCTTTTCACCTTGCAACTTTTTTTCCTGCTTCTCTTGCTTGGGTATCAACCAGAACAGAAATAATTGCAAGAGGTAAGTTTTTTCTATCTCTACTTGAAATAATTAATGCACAATCTTGGTAAGTAGTGCCTGTGTTTGTTTGTTTTTCTTCCACTCTTCTAATCATTTTCCTTCTGTATTGTTTCTTTTAGGTAATAAAATAGAAAGTAGCAAAAGTGTAATTATTAATCTTTGTAAATTACCATTTCCCTTTATTTAAAAATGCAGGACAAAATGCTTTAAATAAATAAGGCCTTTGCACACTTAATGCAGTCTATTAACAAGTAATTACAGATCATCATAAGCAATCTATTCATATATAGATACTTATACACATACACATACAGTTCCATGCAAAATCCAGTTTGTATACAGTTTGCTGAAGAAAGGATTGTATTATTTCTGGTTTCTCAATGAATTTGTGCATTCAACAGGTCCAAACTCATTTTAAACATTATTCTGAACACTTCAGTCTTTACTGAAGGATAAATATGCCACAATAATGAATAAATTCAAAATACTTTTTGGGAGGTAGAATAATTCAAGACAAATGAAGAATGTAGCTACCGGTAAGTGTACTGAATATGTTTTCCTTTACATTATTTGTCCATCTCTTTGTCAACAGGAAAAAATCCGGTAGTTGCTATCAAGGGTTGAATGCCAGCATTTTGGACTACTGGCTAATCACTTGTAATTAGCACCCTATTGTGCATTTTGTACATGGATTCACTTTTCCAATCAATCATACAGAGGAAGAAACAGAAAGCTAAACTGCCTTTTCTCTGTACCTGCTAATAACTCCTGAAGCAATTTAGTAATTTGCAAGACTGAAAAGCTAACCATTTTACAGCAACATAATAGACTTGCTGGAATGCTTCAAAGTTTTGTTTGTTTGTTTTTTAAGTATCCAATGGAAACCATGCCTATTTGCAGGCTATGATTTCCAAAGCTTCATGTGTATTGGTTTGATTTGTTGGAGATTCATCTAAAGCAGTGGTTCCCAACCTGTCGTACGTGTACCACTAGTGGTACGCGAGGGCCTTCCAGGTGGTACGCGAACACTTTCGGGGTCATGAACGATTTTTAGTTAGTTATTTTTTACTTCACAAAAATGTTTACTGCCTAACACAAGATAATCTGGCAACGATTTGCAACTGTTGCCACACGCCACCCACCTGGTCCCAGCAGCCCGAGAATCCAGTTGCTGGATGCGCGGGGCCAAAAAAGGAACGGTGACTGTTCTGAACTCTATGGAAATAAAGTGATATCTGATCGAATTTAGTTTCTCTGGAACCAGGTGGTACGCGGCGACTGTACGGGACCTCCAAGTGGTACTCGATCACAAAAAGGTTGGGAACCACTGATCTAAAGCTATGATCCTGTCCCCCCCACTGTGAAATAATGAACAATAAATTGAATTTAGAAATCAACCTCAAGATTTTAACATCTGGTTTACTTATTTCTCTGTCACTAAAAAATCTCTGAATGTCCTACATTAAGCATTTAACATATATTTAAAAATTATGAATAATGATTTAGATTAAACATATTCAAATAAATATTAAGTCTATGTATCCCTCTTTATTTATTATTTTGGACATTTTTCACTATGTATATCATCCTGACAGTTTGTCTTGCTTGTTAAAAAATATTTAGAACCAGAATTAGTTTTAGTTAGAGTAGCTCCATTAAAATAAAAGAAATTTAAGTTGATTGTGAAATATTTCACAATTTTTTTTTACACAAAAAGATTAGAGGAAGCTTGGAACCAATTTCCACTGGAAGTAATAGGTCAATCATCAGTAACTGAATTTAATCATGCTTTGGATAAACACATATCTATCATCCAATAATATGCAAATAACTAAAATATAATAAAATAAAAAATAAGTTAATTAATAATGAAAAAAATATTAAATTACAAAAAAAAAATCCCTCAAAGGGCTTACTCAATGGATCACAGGGTCTTTTTCTGCCATCCGTTTTCTATGTTTCTGTTTCTATTTTATTTGATCTACTTTATGACAATGCTTTATATAGCTTCTGAAGGGGTGGTGTATGTTCAAACTCTTTATTCCTGTCTGACATTTCAGGAAAAGAGCCTAGAGAAACAGGAGAAGGAAAGCCGATAAGATCCCAGATAAAAACCCCAAAATGCACTTGGTGAACTTGTATGTCAGTGATAGCAGCACAGAAGCTGCCATGATGAGCTACATACTTATCAAAAAGTGGTCAATTTCAAAGAATGCTTAGAAAATCAATATTTAAAAAAAGAATACAAGCCATCTTCACAACAATAGCTAAGTCATGGTAAGCTAAAATGTTAGAACAATTAAATAGAACAACTTACCTCCAGAAGTTGTGGGTGCTTCGATACTGAGAGGTTTTAAAGAAGAAATTGGACAACCATTTGTCCAACTCCCTGCTGAGCAGGGGGCTGGACTAGAAAATCTCCAAGGTCACTTCCAACTCTGTTCTTCTGTTAAACTGTTGATCTCCCCTTAAGGATATGGAAATCTTGGCATAATGAGCTATACTAACAGATTATGAAAACATTTATAATCTAACACATTTGGACCAGATAATACACTTTGCAAGAGACAAAATATTGGCTAGAAAAGTTAGTTCCTTAAGAGCAAAAATAAAATTCAAATTGGTCTTTAGATAAATGGCATATTAGTCTTGGGGGAGAAAAAAAGTATTGGAATAGTTTCCAAACAGAGAAAATTGTAGTTCTTCTTTATTTTTTGTTGATTAGACACCTAACTGGCTCTGGATATTGCCCCCTAAGGACTATGTTGACTGTCCCTCCTTGGTTTTTGAGGGAGAAAAACTAACTCCCTCGGAACAGGTTCGCAATTTGGGATTTCTCCTAGATCCACAGCTAAAATTAGACCAACATCTAACAGCTCTGGCTAGGGGAGCCTTTCTACAGGTCCACCTGGTGCACCAATTGCGACCATACTTGGAGAAGGAGGCTCTACTCACAGTCACTCATGCCGTTGTCACCTCTCAACTGGACTACTGTAATGCGCTCTAAATGGCGGCTACCCTTGAGGAGTATCTGGAGATTTCAAATGTTGCAAAGTGTGGCTGCGCATGCTGTAGTGGGTGTCTCAAGATACACCTACATAACACCCATACTCCGCCAGCTGCACTGGTTGCCCATCGGTCTCCGGGTGCAATTCAAGGTGTTGATTATCATCTTTAAAGCCCTACATGGCTTAGGTCCAGGTTACCTCCGGGACCGCATCCTGCCTCATACTTCCCTTTGACCGGTTAGGTCCCATAGAGTGAGTCTCCTCCAGGTCCTGTCAACCAAACAATGCTGGCTGGCGGGGCCTAGGGGGAGGGCCTTCTCTGTGGGGGCCCCTGCTCTCTGGAACCAACTGCCCCCAGTGATCCGAATTATTCCCACTTTGCTGGCCTTCCGAAAAGCCATCAAGACATGGCTTTCCCTGCAGGCGGGGTGATTGAGACAATTCTACATCTTAGGTCTCCCCCATGTATGCATGGTTTTTAAATGTTTTTTTAAAATTCTTTTTAATACTGTTTTTAAATTTTATATTGTTTAGTTGTTCTCTAAATGTTGTACACCGCCCTGAGTCCTCAGGGAGTAGGGCGGCATATAAGAACACTAAATAAATAAATAAATAAATAAATAAATAAATAAATAAATAAATAAATAAATAAATAAATAAATAAATAAATAAATGAATGAATGAATGAATGAATGAATGAATGAATGAATGAATGAATGAATGAATGAATGAATACATACATAAATAAATACATAAATAAACAAACTTAAGAATTAAACCATATTCTGTGACCACATATTTCAAACAGTTAAAACAAAAACAACAAGGAAGATCAGCAAACTGGAAACTAATTCCTATGAAGAGCAATTTATGAAAAAAGACTGCTCAGTTATGAGAACACGAAAGGATATTTCTGTTCAACATCCTGAAGAGTAGTCACAGAGCAAAATGCCAAGTTCTGTTCTATAATTATTGTGATGGATTCTACATGAACCACAGCAGTATTATCAGTAGCCACATTTGCATAACATTTATCCTAACCATGGTTGGCAATTTTTCCCTTATTTTCTCAGTTTGTGTAACATAATGAACTATACATTAAATACCCTTCCTAAGTTCACCAACATGCTAGGCAAAATATGGTTGGCTACTTTTTGGTTCATTATGTCAGTTGAACAGAACTATTGTATGGTATGGTAACACTCATTTGGTTTATAAAGTTTATAATAACTCTCATAAACTATTGCAGTTATTTCTGAAATATTATTTTGATATTTTTTATCAAAAATGTTATGTAGTTCACTGTTTTTTAGAATTCTATTTATGTGGAAATTATATTGTTAGCAGTTTGTAGTAGAAATATGTGAGAGATATACAAAGGATAAACAAACATAGATAAGATACAAAATCTTGCATCCAAAAGCAAACGATCAGTGTCAGAGGAAAAGATGATTGCTTAGATCTTCCCTTCCAAATACATATTTAAATACAGTTTGCCCTTACATATCCTCAGCCATGACTGTCTATTGGCTAAATAGGCATCAGTCTGTGGTGGCAAATTTTAAGGGGAAGGGATGCTATCCAGCAGTGGGTTGCTCCTGGTTTGGACTGGTTCTTAGAACCGGTAGCGCCGGTGGCGGGAGGTTCCACATGTGCAGAAGCATCATGTGTGCGTGTGAGCACGCGCACGACTGGTAGTAAAGGGTTTTATAACCCATTACTGATACTATCCTTAAAACAAAGACTATTCCAAAACTCAAATTTTAAATCAGCAGGAGGTGGAACTATCAGTCAATGTGGCCTAGGAGTGCCATATACCTTTGAGTTGGCACTATCCACAGCAATTACTTTTTGACCCAAGAACTTTATTGCAAAATTCAGAAAAACATAAAATCAGAAGAAATACATTTCAACTAAGACTTTAGTTAAAAAATATGCAGAAAATATGAGATCACCTTAGTATTAATGAAGAATAAATTCTTCAATCTTTTTTTAAAAAAATTGAAGAGTCAAAGTTAAACGTTTAATGGCTTGCAACAATTCTCAAAGATTTCCCTTTTTAATAAAGGAGAATATTTTTAGCTCAGAGTTGAAATGAGGCTCCTTGGTGCTCTCTGAGCTTGGTTGTTTTCTTGCCGATGTTTCATTACCCAAACTAGGCAACATCATCAGTGCAGGATAATGAAATGTTTGCAAGAAAATAATCAAGCTCAGAAAGGACATTCCCCCTCATTCCCCTTTCTATTATGAAATGTATTTCTTCTACTTAAAATAGTTCTAGATGCTTTTATATGTAATGAAAGGAATTCAATACTAATTTATCCAACATTCAACAAAAAAAGAAAAAAAAGAAAACATTCTTCCAAAACATTGAGGCAATGCAGAATTTTGAAGAGTTATATCATGGAAAATTCAACTGAAATCGTCATTGGCACATTGATTTTCCTATTTCCAGGTAAATTTCTATTACCTGATTTACCATTCCGTCCATCCATCCATCTGAATTATACTGCCACCCATTTGAAATACATTACTTGGGTGACTAACGATGAATAAAAATGAGATAAAAGTGAGATGAATGGATCCATCCCACTTCGATGTGAATGCTGAGAAAAGTTTTTGAGCATGCCAGGAGATACATTTCCACTGGACTGAAACTGAATCAAGTCTGCCCATTTTGATTTTTCAAAGTCTGCAGGAGACCACGCGAGTCACTTCATTTAGGCCCTCTAAACATTAAACAAGTAGGTAATCCATGATCCTCAGATGTCATTAACTGCACCTTCAGCTATACAGAAGTCAACACTGAGACTTCTGGTTTAGGAGCATCTAAAGGGTCACAAGCTGGGTGGAACTAAAAAATAAAGACCATAAGAAGAAGTTTTTCAAAGTAAATTATTATGAGTTGGATAAGAACATTGATGTTATGTTACATTACATCACGTTATTTGTCAGATTTATATGGCTGCACATCTCATACAAATTTACTCTGAATACTGTACAATAAAACCAGCAATTAAAACATTCTATAAAACTGATTAAAACAGTAAAAATTAGATAAAGCCAGATTACAAGAGGGAAAATATTATATATAATGTGTGGGTTGCCTTTACCAGGAAATCCCCAGGCTTGCTGAGGGCTTTCCAGAAATCCATAAAGGTTGGGACTAGCTTCACCTTATGAAGGATGATGTTTCTGATGGGGGTGCTATGGCAGAAAAGGCTTGTCTCCTCAGTCCTATCAGATGGAAACTTTTTCATAGACAGGACCCACTTCATGCCCCTCTTGTCAGACATAATGGGATGGGTAATGTAATGTGTGGATGACCTTGGGGAGCAAAGGGAAGAGATGCTGACTAGGAAACAATCATACAAGAGAGCAGGATTCACCCTAATTGATCAATGAGTTAAAAGTGACAGTGGGAATTTGTGCCTTCAGTTTTGAAGGATTCTGTTAATGTAGCCTTACAATATAGTAGATTTAGTTCATCTATTTATGTTTTCTATCTGGTTCACCTGGGAGAGATGACAAGTAGATGTACTTGAGAAGAGGTGTTCCCTTAGATAACCTGGCCCCATGCCATGTAGGGATGTAAAGGTCAAAACCATCACCTTGAACTGGACAGAGAAGCCAACTGAAAACCAATGCAGCTTACAGAATAGAAATGCAATGTGTTTCCTTCTAGGGGCACACATGACTGCCCATGATACTGCATTTTACACCAGTGGAAGCTTCCAGGTATTTTTCAAGGGCAGCCCAAAGTAGAACACGTTATTGAGGAGAAGATAACAAAGGCATGGGTAACTGTGAGTAGAGTTTCATGATCCAGGAATGGACATAACTGTCACACAACACAAAATTGTGCAAAGGCTGTCCTAGCCATGACTGCCACAGGAGTCATGAGTTCAGAAAGACTTCCAGTTGGCATACCAGGTACATTTGGGGCAATGCCAGCCATCCTGTACCAAAGTTGGTAAAGTTTTAAATTCAGAAGGTTCTAAAACCCAATGCCTGTTAGTTAGTTTGCTAAAGTTATCTAACACTGCAATACCAGTAAAATGAGCATCTTATAACAGTTAAAAGAAAAGATAATGAGAACATGGTGGCGCAGTAGTTAGAATGCAGTAGTGCAGGCTACTTTTGCTGACTGCCAGCTGACTGCAATTTGGCAGTTCAAATCTCACCAGGCTCAAGGTTAACTCAGCCTTCCATTTTTCCGAGGTAGGTAAAATGAGGATCCAGATTGTTGGGGGGCATTGTGCTGACTCTGTAAACTGTTTAGAGAGGACTGTAAAGCACTGTGAAGTGGTATATAAATTGTTGTAAGGAATATCCTTCTGGGTTCAGTTTCAAGTGGGGATTCAAGTGGATTCATGGAAGTTGCTTGGAAAGAAGGTTTAATGGTGGACAGGAGCACATGGCATGAGCTCCTGAACAGAACAGAACAGAAAAAGTGGATCACATGCTTCCAGATGTTGGATGAAGAGAAAAGGGAGGAAAAGATGCTGAGTCCCTTGGTTTTATGACCTCTGTTGGGCCCCACCTCTTAGTTTCCTGTTCCTGTGTATGTAATGCACTTTGATTGGATGTCAGACTCCCATGGGGCCATGCAGGGGCAACTCTGTAGGCTGTCTTGAGTCCAAGCTTGCTTGAGCCCCGCTGGCTGATGCAATCTTCCCAGGTCCCATGTGGTGTAATGAAAGGGCTTTGGGCAATTCCTAATATGGCTCTGTCTGAAGGAGGTAAACCTTTGTTATGTAGAATAGACTGGTCCAGGCTATTAACAAAGAGGGAGGGGAGATGAGTGATCCTTCCTTGATGGCGCATTGACAAAGGTGGGGGCTACTAAGAGTGAGTCTGTTTATTGTCTAAAAACATGTTTCTCCATTTCTCAGCGAGGGATATTTTATATAATATTCTGCCTTTTTAATATTTCCTAGAATATTTCATTTTTCTAGGAGAGGGGTAGGTGCTAACTTCCTACAAAGTCTAAGTGCTATTGCTATCAACTAAAGTGTCTATAGTAAATAATAGCTTAGAACTAACAAACAAAACAAATTCAACAACAAACCATAGATTATATCTCACTTAAACTTCCCATCTCCCAGCCTTCCACTAAAAAACCCAATTTCAACTAGCTTCTGGAAAGCTACTATACAGATGCCAATCTTGCTTCCAACTGGAGGACCAGAACCATAGTCAGAGAAACAGTGCTTTCTGACTTCATTCCTCCTTGTTCCTGAAAATAGAGCACTATAAATAGTATCTCCTGGGATGCTATTAGAGAAGACAGTCCTGAAGGTGCCAATCCATAAAGCAAACACTCTGAATTGCATCTAGAAAATGATTGGCTTGCAAGACTGATGCAATATGGTCATGTTTTTGTGCATGGACTAAATGTGGTCAATTGAATATTGAAGAACTTTCTATATATTTTTTTCTTCTTTGAATTTTTACAAGAGAAGCATGGGATTCTTCACACAATATTCTCAGCATCCACACAATATTCTCTCTGGTCTGCATGTGTAACAAATATTATTCTCAGCCATCTCAAATCAGCCATCAATAGACACATTAACATCCATACACTATGCAAAAGAGACAATCAACCAGCCCCAAAAGACTCCAGTACTTCTCCACCAGTAATTAGCACCCAGATCAGCATAGATTAACTCCAAGGTTAACTTCAGACCAACAATCAAGTAAACAATATCCCAGTCAAGAAACTGCCAAAGAGCCAACAGTAAACAGCCCAACCAAAGTATCTCTAAAATCACCCCCACCCACACAGACAGGCAAATCACCAGAATATAAACTGACAGCAAACCACATTCCTTACTAGCACTGATGATGTTACCTAGTTAGGGTAATGCAATGTCTGCAAAAAAAACAACAAGCTCAGAGAGCACCAAGGACCCATCAAATATTATTCTGTATACAACCCTATTCTGCTGTAGCCCAAAATAAGAACCTATTGAGTCATGCTTTGTCTACATTGCACACTTATCCATGGTTGGCTAATTGGCTTATTCAGTTTTGGGAAGTTTACATAATGTACTGAACTATAAATTAATGTGGATCTGAGTTCCTACAACATACTTGATAAAATGTGTTTAGGAAACCGTCCAGGTCTCACAAGGCAAAGATCTCAAATCAAGAATCTTGGTTCAGATTTTGGACATATGCAGAAGATCTGTTGACCGAAGGCAATGAACACTTCTGCCTCTTTTCCTCTGACCTTTATTAATGCTTCTATATTTGCAGTTGAAGTAAAAGGACTCTCTTTGTTCTTGAACTATTTTTTCAGGACCAAATGTTATCTCAAATGGGAACTAGACAAATTATTTATAGCTAATCATTTATTCTTCATGTTTCTACCCAGCATGGTAGGTAGCCTGCAGTCATATAAGATTCAGAACCACTAAGCAATTACAAAATTCAAATAAGCTCATTTCCTGTAAAATTTTAAAAAAACCTTCCCTAGATATGTACAAAATAATTTTGACAATATTAAAAGCAGATTAATCAAATCCAGCAATTTAAAATGAGGAAATAAAAATAAAAATAAAATGGGCTACTTCTTATAGGTCCTTAAGTAGTTTTCTACCCAGCTGGTTTTAAGAAGGAAGACATGGGCCCTGCCCACATCCTAGTCCACATAAATCTAATTCAATCTTCACCAAATGAATCTTCAAGAAGATATTCTGATTGATGAATGTTTTCCTAAACTATCCTTTTTGAACAAGAATCAAACTCTACATACATAAATCATCTCACATTATTTGAGACCATAATGTTATTTGTCTGTGAGCCTATTCATCGTGTTTCATAAACCACAATTTGTTATTTATACATATAATAATTTACATGCCTCCTCCCTGGACTCTCAACAGCTCAAAATGACATAAGGAAATATCCGCAATCATAAATCATAAATTGTGTCTCAAAAATATGTTTCTAGGTTAATCCATTCCAGCTACTTGCTACTTCTTTCTTGAAGAGCCATTGGAGGAGGGCCATTAGAGAAAACTCATTGACTGCTTTCTGAAAGGACAACAGGAAAAGGGTGACTCTCATCTCATGGCAATGAGGACATTACCACCAAAATGTCTGGTCACCTTGATAAGTCATGAGAAGGAGTCTAGGCCGGTCCGCTCAACTTAGGGGAAATGGATGGGCAAAGAAAAACAACACAGAAACAAGTATGACAGTTGCAAAAAGAATGGAGAGAGGTAAACAAGACACCTCTCTCAGAAGGAAAGACTTTTTGATTTATTACATATAGTGGAAATGAAAAAGATAGGCAAGGGTTTTCAAATATTGTTTCTGCATTTAAGCTTTGTTTTAGAAAGAGAATAGTTATGGGTCTCCACTTTCTTCAATGATTTTACTTATCTGAAATTATTGAACTTCTTGTGAGGTTGTCTAAGTCAGTGTTTTTCAACCTTTTTTGTGCGAAGGCACACTTTTTTCATGAAAAAAATCACGAGGCACACCACCATTAGAAAATGTTAAAAAAATTTAACTCTGTGCCTATATTGACTATATATAAAGTAATTCTCTTGAATAGGAATCAAATAAACAAAAAGAAATTATTTTTTCTTTCTTTCTGTCTGTCTGTCTGTCTTCTTTCTTCTTCTTTCCTTCCTTCCTAACATCTCTTTTTCTTTCTGTCTGTCTTCCTTCCTTCCTAACTTCTTTTTTTCTGTCTGTCTGTCTTCTTTCTTCTTCTTTCCTTCCTTCCTAACATCTCTTTTTCTTTCTTTCTGTCTTCCTTCCTTTCTAACTTCTTTCTTTTTCTTTCTTTCTTTCTTTCTTTCTTTCTTTCTTTCTTTCTTTCTGTCTTTCTTTCTTTTTCTTTCTTTCTTTCTGTCTGTCTTCCTTCCTAACTTCTCTTTCTTTCTTTCTTTCTTTCTTTCTTTCTTTCTTTCTTTCTTTCTTTCTTTCTTTCTTTCTTTCTTTCTGTCTTTCTGTCTTTCTGTCTTTCTTTCTTTTTCTTTCTTTCTTTCTGTCTGTCTTCCTTCCTAACTTCTCTTTCTTTCTTTCTTTCTTTCTTTCTTTCTTTCTTTCTTTCTTTCTTTCTTTCTTTCTGTCTTTCTGTCTTTCTGTCTTTCTTTCTTTTTCTTTCTTTCTGTCTGTCTGTCTTCCTTCCTAACTTCTCTTTCTTTCTTTCTTTCTTTCTTTCTGTATTTCTGTCTTTCTTTCTTTTTCTTTCTTTCTTTCTGTCTGTCTTCCTTCCTAACTTCTCTTTCTTTCTTTCTTTCTTTCTTTCTTTCTTTCTTTCTTTCTTTCTTTCTTTCTTTCTTTCTTTCTTTCTTTCTTTCTTTCCGTCTGTCTGTCTTCTCCTTCCTTCCTTCCTTCCTTCCTTCCTTCCTTCCTTCCTTCCTTCCTTCCTTCCTTCCTTCCTTCCGTCTTTCTCCCTGTAGGAGAAAGAAGGAACCTCTGTTGCCATCTCCCGCAGGGCTGCAGCCACCCGACTGAGTCCCCGACCGTGGCAGCATCCCTGCTGTTCTCTGGCCAAGCGGCGAAGGAGCCCTGGAGCCCTGACGCCGCCCTGCATCTCGGTCTCTTGGGGCTTGTCCGGCAGCCTGCTGGGATCGCTGCGACGCAGGGAGTGAAGGAGCTGCTATTGCCGCTCCGGCATGTCTCTGTGGCTGACCGGGGAGCCGCGTCCTTGTTAACAATGGAGAAGCTGCGCGGAGCAGAGGCGCCTGGCGAGCGAGGCGAGTGGCTGCATCGGCGGCAGGCTCCTGCCCGCATCTCCCGCCCGCTTGCCCACCTCTTGCCTTAGCATTTAAAAGAATGAGAGGCGGGTGGGCGGGAGACGCGGGCAGGAGCCTGCAGCCGATGTAGCCACTCGCCTCGCTCGCCAGGCGCCTCTGCTCCGCGCAGCTTCTCCATTGTTAACAAGGACGCGGCTCCCCGGTCAGCCACAGAGACATGCCGGAGCGGCAATAGCAGCTCCTTCCCTCCCTGCGTCGCAGCCTTCCCAGTAGGCTGCCGGACAAGCCCCAAGAGACCGAGATGCAGAGCGGCGTCAGGGCTCCAGGGCTAATATGGTAATAGAGGCATCTCTGTGTCCCGAAACCAACTTTTGGGACACAGAGATGTCCCGTAGCAAAAACACCCGGCGGGTGTTTTTCCCACGGCACACCTTACACTATGTCACGGCACACTAGTGTGCCGCGGCACAGTGGTTGAAAAACACTGGTCTAAGTGAGTAATTTCTGTAGTGGGGTAAAGCCTGAATCAGACTATCTGAGTCAGATGATCCTGAATGTAATGAGAGCTTGAGTCATAAAAGGCATTAAAGGTAGTAACCAGTAACTTAGAATGGAACTGAAAACCAACAGTTAATTAGTTCAGCTACCATAAGATCAGCAGGTAGGCAGGGGCAATCAGAATCAGTTTTAACTTCTGAATTGCCTTCAAAAGCAATTCCACCTAAACTAAATTGCAGTAATGCACATGCAAAGTACAAGGGTATTAGTTACTGTTACCAACTCCTGTTCCAGAAAAGTCTGCAGTTTACAACTGGCACACAAGTTGAAACCGAGCAAAGTCTTCTTGGTTATGGCCTTCATATGCTATTTAAACAGGAACTGCAAGTCCAGAAGGACTTCCAGGTTTCAGAGGTATTGCCACCTTATCCACAGATAAAGATGGAGGAATTCTGGAACCCACTTCTAGAACCCAAGATAAATATGGAGAAATGTAAGCATACATTTTTTCTTACTGGGATTCATCCTAAATGTGTTCTGTTCCACAAAATACTTCATCATCTCTAGGCTCTGGTTCAAGATTTCTAGTACACCTTTTCTCTTCATCCTGAGCATGAAATATAAGCTAGGTAGCATCAGCATAGTACTGCTATCCTATCCTAAAATAATGGGTAATCTCTCCTAATGAATTTACATATATATGGTAAACAAAATATGGAAGAAAGTTAAGCTCTGAGACATCACATATTAAAGAGCCCAAGGATTTGGTCTCCCTTTCCACAAACCAATTGATATATTCTTGTTAGCCTGTTGGCTATGCAAAATAGTCCAGATCAGAAGCACAATTAGGAACATTAGTTCTATCTTTATTGTAAGGTTACTTTAACAGAATCTTGCAAGACTGTATGCATTTCTGCTCTCCTTTCCTTTTACTCTCTGGAAAATGACGCAGGTCTTTTCTGAAATGTGTCCTATGCTCTTCTTCCTTCTGAGGCCCGAGATACTATTTATTTATTTATTTATTTATTTATTTATTTATTTATTTATTTATTTATTTATTTATTTATTTATTTATTTATTTATTTATTTATTTATTTATTTATTTATTTATTTATTTATTTATTTATTGGTTCTTATATGCCGCCCTACTCCCGAGGGACTCAGGGCGGCGTACAGCAATATACAAGAACACTAGAAAATAAACATTAATTAAAAATCAAGTTAAAAAGTTAAAAAATTAAATATTTAAAAAAATATCCATCGACCAGACATACCCGGGGGAGAGCTCAAATGGACAGGTCTCTACCCCCTGCCTGCAGGAAAAGCCATGTCTTGACGGCTTTTCGGAAGGCCAGTAGGGTGGGGATAGTTCGGGTCTCTGGGGGAAGTTGGTTCCAGAGTGCGGGGACCCCCACAGAGAAGGCCCTCCCCCTAGGGCCCGCCAGCCGGCATTGTTTGGCTGATGGGACCTGGAGGAGACCAACTCTGTGGGCCCTAACCAGACGAAGGGAAGTATGAGGCAAAATGCGGTCCCGAAGATAGCCTGGTCCTAAGCCATGAAGGGCTTTAAAAATGATGATCAACACCTTGAATTGTACCCGGAGACCGATGGGCAACCAATGCAGCTGGCGGAGTATAGGTGTAACATGGGTGTACCTTGGCACACCCACTACAGCACGCGCAGCCGCATTATGAGCTGAAGTGGTGCAGTGGTTAAATGCTGCGACTGCAGGCTGACTGCTAGTTCAGTAGTTCAGCTGTTCAAATCTCACTAGGCTCAAGGTTGACTCAGCCTTCCATCCTTCCGAGGTCGGTAAAATGAGGACCCAGATTGTTGGGGGCAATATGCTGAACTCTGTAAACCGTTTAGAGAGGGCTGTAAAGCACTATGAAGCGGTATATAAGTAAAAGTGCTATTGCTATTTTGCACCAACCTTAAGTCTCTGGATACTTTTACATTACCAGTAGTCCAGTCTGCAGCTTTGGCTCCTGTCTCCCAAGATTATTCTCACATGCCATTAAACTACCTAATCCTCATTCTAGCCCCCACCACAGCAAAACAGTGCCCCATCAATATCTAGCTCATAAAGAGAATCCCAAAGGATACCACGATCAAGGGTCTCAAATGCTAACAAGAGGGGTGCATCCCTGTACTTAAGTCCTGCTACAAATCACCTACAAAAGCTCTCCATCCCATGCCTGATTCTGAAATCAGAGTAGGCAAGGTCCAGGTAATCCGTTTCATAAGGGCCCCCCTGTAAATACTGCCCCACTAACTTCTCCTGGAAAGAAAAGGTTGAAATTCACTGATCCAAAATTACTGGGCCAAGTCATTTTGGACAACTATCTCAGTTTAGATCAATTCTACTGTAGGTCATCTCAAAATACATCATTTTTGTTACTTTATGCCCAGCCAAAATCTAGCTCCAAGTTGAGTATCAGTCATTTTGTCTTTGAATTGCTTTGTAAATAAATAACAGAGCCTACTGAAATATCTCTTACTACACTACTGTCCAGTATGGCATAAATAACCAAATCTGTAGCACTGTAAATGGAGAGTTATGGTTTAGTAGGCTGTATAAAACAAAGCACTTGTGGCTTATTTAATAAATTACAGTTAAAGAAACCAGAATTTAGCATACAGATATTTCCAACCCATATGACTAACATTACCAATGAGGGTTAATTATTCTATTGATGTGTGTGTACATAAAACAGAGGAAGATCATATAGAAGGTCTGTTTTTATTTCTAAAAAAATCATATACAGTAGACCTTCCCCTTCTTGATTTGTTCAGAGGCTGGTATTAATTGGATTGTTGCTAGGATTAGAACAGAGAGTAATTGAAGAGAAGTTCTGCCAGCCAACCTAAAACCTGACTTCAGCCTTTTTCAATGAGGTTAACTATTGTTTTTATTAAATCATGACAACACTATAGCATAATTAATTACTTGTATATTATAATAATATTATTATAATAATTTAAGCAAATAGTCAAAACTCAAGCATTCTGTTTCTCAATGCAAAATTAAACATCATTTGGAGCTC
This sequence comes from Diadophis punctatus similis, assembly GCA_023053685.1. Lineage (NCBI taxonomy): Eukaryota > Metazoa > Chordata > Lepidosauria > Squamata > Dipsadidae > Diadophis > Diadophis punctatus. The sequence goes on from JALIGW010000005.1 coordinate 55,365,507, forward strand.
TGAATGTCTTCTCAATATCTGAACTTAGCTGATATATTAATCACAAATAGATACAGTTGGGCTTCTGTGACAACAAATACTCTTTGTGTGTTGGATCAGATTTAATGAAATCAGTCTAAGAAATGAGAGATACAGTAGTTTATTCTACTGGTGCAGATGCCCTTTTCACTGTAACTATACCATTGTTCTGTATTCCAAAAGCAAGGAATAAAATGACATGAATTAAAAGTCAGGACTTTTGATGAGCTTTTTGACTTAACATGCAGGGCGTTTTAATTTAAATATACAGCATTATTTCATTAAATATGCAGCATTAATCACAGAGAGTATTCAGAAACTATACTGAATAATGACCTATGGTGGGTGGATGGAAAGGCAAAAGTGGGGTTCAGCTGTTCTAAGACATCTTGGCAACTACACTATGAAAACAAGAAATAGGGGTCTCTCACATATTCAAAGGCGCACTACAAGTGTCAGAAATCTCTTATTTAAAATGGTTCTTTTGTGTGTATGTGGGAAGAACTAGGATGCCAGTACAAATGTTGGACCAAATATGTATTTTTCCCCAAAGTGCAGAAAGAACCAACTGTAGAGGGAAATAATAATTACTGAGATCACAAACAGTATTGGGGAGAATTTAATCCTCTCCTTTTCTGCAGCAATCCTAAGGAAAAAATAATGTTCAATTCACTTTTGATGTAAATTGTAGACTACTGTGGATATACAGCCTTTAAGGGTACTTCTTATAGCAGTTAGATGTCTGAGTAGCCTGCCTGAGGCTGTACTGAATCAGACATCATATATCTTACCCATACAACAAAAATGAACAGCCAAAATCAAGTTTAAGACTTTCCTAGGGGATCTATTTGTGGTATAAATACATCAGCCTTCAAGCCAGTAGTCTTACAGGTCACAATAACCTCAAGAGAAGAAAAAATGATAATTTCACTCAAGTATCAACATGTCTTATGACAATTCTGTAGGTCTCTGGACCCCTATATAATTGGATAGCTGCATTCATGTCAAACAGGCAACAAGTGGTCAAAATAGGGAGCGCCCTATCAAATCCTTCACCTGTTAACAGCTGTGTCCCCCAAGGCAGCATTCTAGGACTAACACTCTTCATACATTACATAAATGACCTTTGTGATCATATTATAAGCAACTGCATTCTCTTTGCCGATGATGTAAAACTATTTAACACCACCGACAATGCTGCTACCCTTCAAAAAGACCTTGACTTTGTGTCAGAATAATCAAACAATTGGCAACTCCAAATCTCAACCAACAAATGCTCTGTCTTACACATTGGCAAAAAGAATCAGAACACAAAATACAAGCTGAGTGAACACGACCTCATAGATGACCTTCACTCTGTCAAGGACCTTGGAGTACTCATATCTAAGAATCTAAGTGCCAGAGCCCACTGTAACAACATCGCCAAAAAGGCATTAAGAGTTGTAAGTCTAATCTTGCGTAGCTTCTTGTCCGGTAATATTACACTACTAACCAGAGCATACAAAACCTTTGCTAGACCAATTCTCGAATACAGCTCACCTGTCTGGAACCCGTACTGCATATCGGACATTAATACAATTGAACTTGTCCAGAGATATTTCACAAGAAGAGTCCTCCACTCCTCTGCTCGCAACAGAATACCTTATGCCACCAGACTTGAAATTCTGGGATTAGACAGTTTAGAACTACGCCACCGTCGATATGACCTAAGCGTAGTTCATAAAATTATCTGCTACAATGTCCTACCTGTCAATGACTACTTCAGCTTCAACCACAACAATACACGAGCACACAATAGATACAAACTTAAAGTTAACTGCTCCAAACTTGACTGCAGAAAATACAACTTCAGCAACAGAGTGGTCAATGCCTGGAATGCACTACCTGAGTCTGTGGTTTCACCCCCAAACCCCCAAAATTTTAACCTTAGACTGTCTACTGTTGACCTCACCCCCTTCCTAAGAGGTCTGAAAGCGCACCAGCGTGCCTACCGTACTTGTCCTAATGTACCCTTTTATTTCTATTTGTATACATTTCATGTATTCAAATCATGTTTATACTTATATGTACTATCTAATATGTGTTTGACAAAATAAATAAATAAATAATAAAGAAAAAAAGAAAGAAAAAAGAAAGAAAAGAAAGAAAAGAAAAGAAAAGAAAAGGCAGCAAGACAGAAAGATTCAATTACATTTGCTCAGAGTCATTAAGAATTGGATGGCATATAAATTTAATAAAATTATGATTACAGCTGAATAGATACCATTGAATGATATATAAGTGTCACTAAGGACTGAACCCAACCACTGATGAAACATAATCAGTTTTTTTTAATATAGTATCACATGTCTCAAAGATTTCAATATTTAATTCCCACTATTTTAGAGGCAGAGAGAAGAATTTTTAATCATTTCAAGGAACTAAGAGAACAGAAACTGCATGTGTCTTCTATATAATTTATTTATTTTTGCTCATTGATACAAAACTTTACTTTAAATAAATAATACTTTAAATAAATAATACTTTAAATTTTCTTTTGGACAATTTTGAACGGGAAATAAAAAAGAAGCCATTACTTCTATTCTAAGATTAATTGCTTCCTCTGCAATTGTTATTTAAGAGAGAATAAAGAACTTTTGCAGTTTTAATTATTTTTTATTTACTAAATGTCTATACTTCCCATCATACCCAAATGACTCTGGCAGATATACAGTTATAATGGATTTCTTACTTCACCCCAATAAATCTTCCTTATTAGAAAGTTCTTGCTCAGTTCCCCCAATTTTGAAATACTTTTGACAATTAGGGACGGGCTTGTCTACTTGATTAATAATCAAGGCTGTCACTTTGCTGCTTCAAATTTTCTTCTACTTTGCCATCTTCCAAGCAAGTAAGCGCCAAATACAGTCACTATGGCTCAGCACAGAAACGTTTTGTTCAATAGAAGTGTTATAACATTCCATTTTTTTGAAGTGAGGAGGTTGTTTTTAACATTTATACATGAATGGCTCCATCACACAAACTGTTACTTTATTTGGTTGGCAATTTTTTATCAGTAGCATTGATTTTGAAAGCAAAAGAAAGGGGGTCTTAAATAATAATATGTAGTTAGAAAGGTGCTATAAACTTCATTCAAGTCAAAAAAGACAATTAAAATTGTCCACTGTCAAAAAAGAATATGTCTAATCAAAGCACTTGTCTGGATTGAATTGATACCTTTTGCTTTGTTAGCTTGTTTGGAAGACATGATTTATGATTTAAGAGATTTTTTTTAAAAAGCCTCCCTCCTATGTCCCCCCCCCCTCGACCTTGGAAGCTTTGTGCCAGTAAACTCTGAAAGCTCTTTGCTGAAAGTGTTGCTAAGGTGATGTGGGATAGAAATGGAGTAGCATTTCATTATCGACTTATTTACAAAGGAATATGAATGAAAATCTCATGTCATAGCAAGGCAACATTGTGCTTTTAATTAACCATTTCAGATCTGGGATGTGCAGACCTCGGCCAAATGATCAAGCTCCTTTCTACCAATACCTTCTTTGAAAATTAAAAACGAGGGCTGTAGGAAGTTAGCACCCACCCCTCTCCTAGAAAAATGAAATATCCTAGGAAATATTAAAAAGGCAGAATATTATTCTATATATCCCTGAAAACATGTTTTTAGACAGGAAAAGACTCACTCATCCCCCCCACACACCTTTCTATTCTACATAACAAGCATCTACAGGAAGAACCATAATAGGAATCCCAAAGCTCTTTCATTACACTACATGGGACCTGGGAAGATTACATCAGCCAAGCCTGGGACTCAGGACAGCCCACAAGAGTTGTCCCAGCATGCCCCTGGGAGTGTGACAGCCAATGGGATACATTTCTGTACAGGAGCAGGGAGGCCCCAGGGCGGGGCCCAAGAGAGAGCATAAAACCAGGAGACTCAGCATCTTTGCCTTTCCTTTTCTCTTCACCCACATCTGGAAGCATGTGATCCACCTTTTCTGTTCATGCCATGTGCTCCTGCCCTCCATTAAAACCTTCTTTCCAAGCAACTTCCATGAATCCAGTGTCTTTTTCCCCACTTGGAACTGAACCCAGAAGGATATTCCTTACAACAGGGCATTAAGATATGGAGATGTGCAGAGTTTTAGCACAGGGATCAGATTTAAAACAAATGATATACAAAGAATAATTTTACTCCAAGAATTCAAAAAGACCTTCATTTGTTGTGAAGAATAATGCAATTCTGTGGGATATTGTCAGTTATCTATAAGCCATGTAAATAATTTTTGCTCCAGAAAAAAATGCAGTGTATGTTCAGTGTCAGAATTTTGCCTGAGTCACCAAAGCTTTGGCTTCTTTTAAAAGGGAGGAAATGCCATCTCTCTAGCTGTATTGTAAACCATCTGAACAGAAATATATTTAGAAGTAGCTATATCACATTTAGCATTCAACAGAGCACTGGAGAAAGAAAAAACACACTGACACATGTTAAATATTTTTAGGTCTTCTTGATTTGGGCTCTAAAAATACTTTACTGAAATTAACTGAAATACTCCACCAATTTTGTATGAGCATTTCAAATTTTCTGTTTTTTCTTAATATCCTTCCTTCAAGGAAGAAATAATTTCAAGCAAGGAAATATATGCCCAGGTAGTCTCTGGGAGTCAAGGGGTGTGTGTGTGTGTGTGTGTGTGTGTGTGTGTGTGTGTGTGTGTGTGTGTGTGTGTGTGTGTGTGTATGTATGTATGTATGTATGTATGTATGTATGTATGTATGTATGTATATATATAGTTTTTCTATAGTTTGTTGACTATAGAAAACTGCCTGGATAGTCCCAGGAGGGGCCAAAAGGCAAAAGGAAACTGTGATGTTTCCTTCCATACACCAGGATGATTCGACAGAAAAAACATATATAACCCTTTCCTGGTGAAGAGCTGATAGAGAAGAGAACCTTGTGGCCTAGAGGTTAAAACTGCTGCCTTACAAGCAGACTGCCCAGGTTCAAATCCCACTATGGGTATGGCTATCTGATGAGAGAGAAATAGTTCAAAATAGATCTATAATAGTCTCCCTTTATTTCATTTATCAGCAAAAAATGTTATACACACACACACACACACACACACACACATATACATACATACATACATACATACATACACACACTATACACACACACACACACACATATATTAGAATTAGTCAAACAAAAATGAAAACAAGAATAAGAGAAAAAATACAATTTTTAAAATAATTTTATAATAATAATAATAATTATTATTATTATTATTATTATTATTATTATTATTATTATTATTATTATTATTATTATTATTATTATTATTATTATTATTATTATTATTATTATTATTATTATTATTATTAGTCCCCCAGTAAACCAGATGTTCAGAGTGGATTTGATGATGTCATTATTATTACTATTATTACTACACTATTGCAGGATAATAGAGCCATGGATATTAGAGCCGCAGTGGTGTGGTGGTTAGAGTGCAGTACTGCAAGCTATTTCTACTGACTGGAATTTGGCAGTTCGAATCTCACCAGGCTCAAGGTTGACTCCACTTTCCAGCCTTCCCAGGCCAGTAAAATGAGGTCCTAGCTTGTTGGAGGCAATATGCTGACTCTGTAAACCACTTATAGAGGGCTGTAAAGCACTGTAAAGCGGTATATAAATCTAAGTGCTATTGCTATAAGGTTAAATCCTGATGAGGATTTAAAGTTAAATCCTGATAAAGCAGTCTTTGCTCTGTGCCCATTTTTTTTCTATTCAAAAATCTGTGCTTATCAAACCACAGACTCCTCACGTTCTGCAAATGCTTTATTATTTAACAAATAAAGAAATATTTGATACTTTGCAGTATAAATGCATCTTTACAAAGGAACAGAAATGTGAATAATAAACACTATTGTAATCTGAATGTGTTGGTGAGAGCTTCAAATTAAACAATGGAAACTACTCTTAATTTCTAGCAAGCAGCTAAAACTTGGTGATGATCCATCATCACATGGATGTTTTGAAATAAATTTTAACATATGTTGACCCCAAAAAACAGTTCACATGGCTGTGCTTATATGTGAAGGAAGGAAATTATATCTTGTTTAACATATTAATATCTCATTCTTTCTTACTTCTTCATTCCCGCCTTTAAAATTGTGCCTGTCAGGAGAGTGTCTCCCATTGATTACATACTGATTCTCCAATTTATCATCTTGTCAGCTTCAGAAACTAGGGAAAATTTCCTAAAGGACCTCTTAAATCATAAAATCACTACTTGCCAGTGGGTGGCAAACGTGCTGTGTTTTTTCCCCTTTCTCTAGTCTGTGGACATATTCATACAACAAGCCTTTCCAACTTCTATTCTAATATGAAATGTACCCAAATTTTGACAACCTGTCTGTATATTTCCCTTCTTGAATTTTTTTTCCACTTTGGATATTAAGAGAACAGACAGAATTTGAAACACAATTCATTAGGGAGCATATATTTATTTTTATTTATTTATTTAGTTGTCAACACGTGTACAAGATAACAGGTATGATATAAACATAAACAAAAGCAAGGTATATATAGGTAAATTTGGACAATAGGGCAGAAGGACAGAGACGGTAGGAACGATGGTGCACTTATGCACGCCCCTTACAGACCTCTTAGGAATGGGGTGAGGTCGACTGTAGACAGTCTAAGGTTAAAGTTTTTGGAGTTTGGGGAAGAAACCACAGAGTCAGGTAGTGCATTCCAGGCATTTATTACTCTTTTGCTGAAGTCGTATTTTCTGCAGTAGAGTTTCAAGCGGTTTACATTGAGTTTGAATCTATTGTGTGCTCATGTATTGTTGTGGTTGAAGCTGAAGTATTCATTGACATGTAGGACATTGTGGCAGATGATTTTATGAACTACATTTAGATCAGAATGATGGTGACGTAGCTCTAAGTTGTCTAAGCCCAAAATTTCAAGTCTGGTGGAATAAGGTATTCTGTTGCGAGCAGAGGAGTGGAGGACTCTTCTTGTGAAATATTTCTGGACTCTCTCAATTGTATTAATGTCCGATATGTAGTGCGGGTTCCAGACAGGTGATCTGTATTCGAGGATTGGTCTGACAAATGTTTTGTATGCTCTGGTTAGCAGTGTAATATTCTTATTCAGATATGACAAAAAAACAGAACAAACAAAAACAGTGAGATTAAATGGATGCAAAGAAGTAGCTGCAACACAACACTGGATTGAATTATGAACTAAATCTATAAAATTCACTTCAAGCTATAACTTCAAAGAAAATTGGCACTATTGGTTGTAGATTGTATACCATCAATGCTATCTAAGATAGATAAATCATATAGCAATAAATGTTGGAAATGCCATGAAACAGAAGGAACATTTTATCACATGTGATAAATATGTACAAAAAAACCTCAAAAGTATTGAAAGCATATTCATAATGCAATTCAGAAAGTTTTAGTAGAATCCCCAAAAGTAGGAAGTTGGAAACCAAATGGCTTTTTCTCTCTTCCTTTTTAAAAATTGTATTATAATCATTGTCAGATTTGCTTTGTCCATCTTTTTTTAAACACGCACAAATAATATTAAGCATTTATACAGTGGATATCTTAATAGTAAGTAATTGGCTTAAATCAGAAATCTTTATACGTAGTGTATATATTACAAAAAAATTGATACAATTTGTAGTGGTTTTTTAATGTTATATTGAATTCTGAATGAAAAGGCTAAATAACCCTATGCTCTTTAACATTGATACTTTGAATCATAATTAATACTGATATAAAATTTCTTTCTTCTTTTACTTTCAATAGTCTAAGTCAGGGGTGTCAAACTCGCATCGTCACATTGTCATCACATGATGTATCACAACTTTTTTCCCCCTTTGCTAAAATGGGGGTGGGAGTGGCCAGCTTGTGACTTGTGGCCTGCGGGCCACAAGTTTGACACCCCTGATCTAAGTACTCTAAACACTGAAATATCAGTAAATTTAATCAGTAATAAACAAATACTGATGAAAATAAGGTAAAACATTATGTACATTTCACAACAAATAATAAAAATACTATTACATATAAAAAGGAAAAAACTATTTCCATCTGTGTAGTAGCCCAGATTAAGCAAGCAAGGATAAATAAACCAGGATTACCATAATTAGCAATGGGAAAACTCTTGTCAGTTGCTTCTTCTTCTTGCAGTTTTGAAAAGAGAAATTGCTTTAAGACAGAAGGTTGCCATTGAAGAAGGGGATGTAAAAAGGCTTTGTGTGATTGCAAACCTCTGGTCAAAAAACTCTCTGATCCCCAGCAGACTCATCTCCCGACAAGCTGAGATTGCCCCTTTATTTAGCAACCCCACTACAAGTGAGCATTTTTGTGACAGAGGATAATAGTTAGAAATTTTAATGGGTTTATTCTGTATAATTTAGTCTATGCTTATGGCTCAAGACATATCATTTTGCCTAAGGCATTATCCATATGATCAGATTGCCTCCATTGTGCTAGGTCTTTGTTATGTAAATAGATGCCTATCATATCATCAAATAACTCTCAATCAATCTATTACTATGAGCAATCCCTGTCACGTAGACTTATATTGTGGACTATTGTGAAGAAATATGGGGGAATCTTTCTTGGGCTTCAGTCAATAGAAAGGAAAAAAATGATTCCTGATTCCTTTTCATTCCTGATTCCTTCATTTTTTATTCAGAAAAACCACCTTCTTTTTTATCTAATTCTTCATTTTTATATACAGTATGTGCTCTATGAGTTGAGACCATCAAATCCAACCCCTGTCTCATTCAAGAATCCAGATTTTAAGTTCTGCAACAGATGACTATCAATTTCTACTTAAGCTTATCCAGTAAACCTTCCTTGGTAAATAGTTCCATTGTTAACATGATTTTATTGTTAATGTAATTTTTCTTTTAATATTTATCTGCTATCTACTTTCTAATTACTTAAATGAATTGTTCTGTATTTTTTCCATAGGATGCTAGTATTATATACGTATTTATTTATTATTACTTTGGTACAACATTATTTTAGGCAGTTGAAGAATCTTCTCAACATTAAACTGTTCCAATTGCTTCAATACATCTTCACAGGATTGATGGAACTATTACTTCATCATTTTTATTCCCTTCTAGTTTGTCTGAATGCTGCTTAATGTCTAGACTCAAAACTGAACACAGCATTCAAGATGGGATCTTGCCAGCAGAAAATAAAACAGAATAATTACTTTACATAAAAGCACCATACTTCCAAAAATACAGCTTAAAACGGCATTTTTTGGCAGAAATATGACACTGCTGATTCAAACTCAACTATTATTCCAGCAATCTTTTTTCTTCAAAATATGTATTCTATATTCTGTACCAGCACATTTAATTTCTGCTTCCAGCGTGCATAACTTTAGTTTTATCTTTGTGAAATTTCATTCTGTTATGTTCTGCAAATTTCTGTAACTTTTCAAGATCCCACTTAAAATTCTAGTTTTTAGGACATTAGCCACTTCCATGCATTTTATGTCATCTGAAAATTTGATACATTCTATACATTTCTTCATTCTAGTAATTAAAAAATTGAATAGTAATTTAATTAATAAAATTGAATTTTATTTATGATGGTCACAAGATGACATAGTTTAGCAAATAAACAAACAAACAAACAAACAAAATGCTAAGGATAACTTTTTCCTACAGAGGAACATTTATAAAAAACAATTATATGGTCAAAGAAAAATATAACATATCTTAGCCTTGTAAGGGAAACTGAAAGCAAATGGCTTTTGCATTTGCTTATTGTTTGCCCAGGTGCCGCAAGTGGCAATTTTAACTTACCATTATTTCCTTATTTGGTTTAACCTTTAAAACAAATTTAGATTGGACAGGTATTCCAGGATAGAAAGTAGTCACAAAAAGATCACGTCTCTCTGATAGCCTTCTATAATGAACAGTCTACAGTCTACAACACATGCTATCCCTATATTTTGTTTTATTCTGAAGATGGGACATTAAATCTTCCAATGTCATAAACTTGGATAGTGCATGGATATCATACATGCGGCTATTTATAGTGTCTCAAGGTGGATTCCAGACCATTAAAAGAAAATCCCTTGGTCCCACGTTCAAAATAAACAACATAAAACATTCAGTGTCCGCTGTAACTTGATAACTAGTTCTCGGTTAGCAGAAAGGCTGTCATAATTCACGAAAGTTAAATCCTTGAGGAATGTTATTATTTGTTGGGTTTGCCTTGTATTAATTTTGATGAAAACTAAGACAATGATAGGTACCAATACTGATACTGCATGACAAATTTACTGCCCCTTTCTACTTTTATTTGGTTGGTGATTGTGTTTCAATTTCTGTACTTTATTTATTTAGTTGTCATGCATAGACATATTTGTTCAGAGGGACTTCACACATTTATCTTCTCAAGTAGCCAGACAATAAAAGTGGCAGCTTTTCTCCAGAGGGAAATAGCAGATTTTTTTATTTTTTTATTTATTTTTGTCAAGCATGTATAAGATAATAGATATAAGTATAAACATGTTTATGAATACATGAAATGGATACAAATAAATGGGGACATTAGGACAGGGACGGGATGCACAATAGTGCACTTATGCACATCCCTTACAGACCTCTTAGGAATGGTGTGAGGTCAACAGTAGACAGTCTAAGATTAAAGTTGTGGGGGTTTGGGGAAGAGACCACAGAGTCAGGTAGTGTATTCTAGGCATTGACCACTCTGTTGCTGAAGTCGTATTTTCTGTAATCGAGTTTGGAACGGTTTACCTTGAGTTTGTATCTATTGTTTACTCATGTATTGTTGTGGTTGAAGGTGAAGTAGTCATTGACAGGTAGGATATTGTAGCAGATAATTTTATGTACTATGCTTAGGTCAGACCGAAGGTGGTGTAGTTCTAGGTTTTCTAAGCCCAAAATTTCAAGCCGGGTGGCATAAGGTATTCTGTTGCGAGCAGAGGAGTGGAGGACTCTTCTCGTGAGATATCTCTGGACTTGCTCAATTGTATTAATGTCCGATATTAATTGTATTAATATCCAATAATGTCTAACCGAGCCGAGGTGGCGCAGCGGTTAGAGGCAGTACTGAAGGCCACTTTAGCTGACGGTGATCCGCAGGTCAGCAGTTCAAATCTCACCGGCTCAAGGTTGACTCAGCCTTCCATCCTTCCGAGGTAGGTAAAATGAGGACCCAGATTGTTGGGGGCAATATAAATATACATTGCTTACTGGTGTAAACCGCTTAGAGAGTGCTTGCACTATGAGGCAGTATATAAATGTCACTAATAAATAAATAATAAATAGATATGCAGTGCGGGTTCCAGACAGATAGCTGTATTCTAGAATTGGTCTAGCAAATGTTTTGTATGCTCTAGTTAGCAGTACAATATTACCAGAGAAAGAAGCTACGCAAGATTAGGTTAACAACTCTTAATGCTTTTTTGGCAATGTTCTTACAGTGGACTCTGGCATTGTAATATACCCTCTTGAGATTTCTATGAGTTCTCTAACAGGGGTAACAAATTCAGGTCCGACTGCCTTGACTTTTTCGGCTGAGTTAATTACAAATGTGATATATCAGTTGGACCTTGGGTGAAACTGTGGTCAATGTGTTCTACTTTAATAATAACTTTAACTTACAGCTTGATGTAAATTACACTCATCTGATTGTAGAATCTTCATAACAACTACTACCAGAATGACAGATAGCTAAAGTTAATTCTCTCTTCTAGTTTCTGATACACAGGAGACCGAGGTTGTGGCCTACAATGAAACAAAAAGAGGATGCCTCTTGAAAGAATCCTGGTTCTCTAATAACAACTCTGTCAATAGGCATATTGACATACCACCAGCATATCAGGCACTAAGACACCAGGAAGGATTTAGTGGAGACCAATCCCTATTGAGGAATAGAGATCGGGGGCACCACCACCCCCTTTAGGCATAGAGATTGGCCCAGTGAAGGCATGACAAACCTGGACCGAGTGCAGGAGAGCCCGGCAGAGCAGCAACAGAATGGGATGGACAGGGGGGATGAGGAATGACGCAGACCTATTACAAGATCATGGGCTAAACAAATGAACTTGGGAGAAGCAACAAGTGTGCCTGAGAGGGAGAGGAGTAGCGATGAGGGGGAGGGACCCTGGAGAAATGCCTTCAAAGTAATACCTGATTGCTTGGCATCACCCCCCCCCCGGGGAGAGAAAGAGGCAATACACAATAGGGAAAGAGGCAACAGAAATCACATCTACATCTGTCAGCATAACTAAGGCAAAAACAACAAAGCTAATTACAGAGGGGAGGCAAGGGTGTGGGCCCATTACATGCACAATGACTAAATTGATCAGCAACACATAAAAAGCAAGCATTTCTTCAATGGTGATTTTACACTCTGACAATGTCAGCAGGGGCTGACTTCACAGTGCTTTTACAGCCCTCTCTAAGCAGTTTACAGAGTCAGCATATTGCCCCCAACAATCTGGGTCCTCATTTTACCCACCTTGGAAGGATGGAAGGCTAAGTCAACCTTGAGCCTGGTGAGATTCGATCTGCTAAATTGCAGGCAAGTAGCCTGCAGTATTGCATTCTAACCACTGCACCACCGCAGCTCACAACCCCCCCCCCAAAGAAAACCCAATACTTCCCACCGCAAAGGAAAAACAGATATTGATCGCAATGACCTTCCATGATAACCATGACTGGGTGATTTTTATGTATGTGTTGCATTATGTACATAAAAAGGGATGGGATTTTGAAGATGCAGTCACACCCACCATCTTGCCTTTTTGACCCATCCAGCAGATGCCACTGTATTTCTATAAATCACCATGCTGCTTCCAGCCAAAATTTAGTTCTTTATTGCTTATGCCAAATAAACAAACTCTTGTCAGACTAAACCTTTACTACTCTCATCCCAATGGAATCCAGCACCAAGCTATGTTGCTTCTTGTCTCACCCTACTCCTTAGAATGTGCTTTCTCCTTCCAGGGAAACTACTACTTTATTGAAGTCTATCACACCATTTTTCTCTTTCCATAGGTACCCATCCTCATATCTGATTACATTCAATGGATCAACTCTTTCCCCACCCAAACTTGACCAAGGATACAGAAAGAAGGGAGTGGGACAGAACCTTCTGTCTCAGACCTCTCAGTCTTAAAAAGACCACAATAGTTTCCCAAATTAGACTTCAACCTCCTCACTTTTCAGTCTGTAACAACCTTTATTTCCACATTCAAAATTACAGCAGGTAGTTAATCTGGGAAGCACTTTCTCTCCCCCACCCTCACTTCCTGTAATGGCACATAATGCAAAAAGAGCAGTGTTAAAAACTGAGACTATTACAAAGTAAATTTACTGGTGACATATCATGCCACAAATCTGGGATCATATTGGTTTGTGATATATCATGGCTCAGTGTTGTGCCTCTGAATAGTTCAGTGTTTATCTGCAAAACACAAATTAGCTTTGTTTTCACTAAGGGAACTGGCTTCAGATGTTGATGGTTGCTTTGGCAGATGAACATGATTTAAATTATGGCTTGAATTCAAACATTTGCATGACTAGTTTCATGTGTCCTAAAGGGCTCTGGATTTGTTGTCCCCATTCCAATCTCATTTTGAAACCAGAGGAATTTAGCCATCCTAATTTATTTATTTATTTATTTATTTATTTAATTTGTGAGATTTATATACCGCCTCACAGTGCAAGCACTCTCTAAGCGGTTTACACCAGTAAGCAATGTATATTTATATTGCCCCCAACAATCTGGGTCCTCATTTTACCTACCTCGGAAGGATAGAAGGCTGAGTCAACCTTGAGCCAGTGAGATTTGAACCGTTGACCTGCGGATCACAGTCAGCTAAAGTGGCCTGCAGTAATGCCTCTAATCGCTGCACCACCTCGGCTCATAAATAAATAAATAAATATGATAGCTTATAAAAAATGTAGATAATGACATAATGACATAAACTGCAATCTTGAAAGGTAGTACTGTATAGAGATGCTTGATAGACAGGAGGAATAGGCTTTAAACAACTTTCAAAAGCTGTTAAAGCACCATGGTTCTCTAAGACCAGGCAAGGCCCCTGAAACACCAAAGAATTCTATATCCAACCCAAAAGACATTTATATAAAACACTAACAATCCTGTTTGTTTCCTCTCCCAAAGATCTTCTGGGAATAGGGTGGGAGGTGTAGGAAAAATGGTAGTGATAATGCTAATTCTAGGTAAAGAGTAAGAGAGAGAAAACAGAGAGAATGTGAAGTAAAAGGTGGGAGGGAGGGAGGGAGGGTGAGTGAGCGCAAAAGGAGAAACTAGGGGTGGAATCAGGCATTTAGGTTACGTTACTTTCTAAGGAAAGTTGGAATGCCTAATCTCTCTGTGTGTGTGTGTGTCTTTCGCTCCTTCTTTTACTGTTTTGGGTATCGAGGGAGATACAAAGTTCTGGTTCTTGCTCTTCTGGCAGCCTCAACCATTGTTAACTGATGTTAACAATGCCTAATTACCACAAACTACATCAGTGTTTCTCAATAATCTTGGAAACTTTAAGACATGTGGACTTCAGTTCTCAGAATTCCCTACTCAGTCATTGAAGTCCACACATTTTTAAGTTACCAAGGCTGAAGAACACTGCACTAAGTGCATTTCTGAAGATATTGACACAAATAGGAGTATAGGAAGAGAAATCTTATTTGGAAGATTTCTATAGAACAGGGGTGTTAAATTCACATCGTCATGGCGGTGTCATGTGACATATCGGGACTTCCCCCCCTTTGCAAACTGGGTGTGGGTGTGGCCCAGGGGTGGGTTGCTTGCGTGCCGGAGCGCTGCACGCGCAACTCCACGTTTAGGGCGTGCACGCGCTCACTACGCACACGTGCTCCCTCGCACAATTTTGCTTCTGTGCATGTGCGGAAGCAAAATCGTGCCAAAATCTCGCGAGGGGACGTGCGCGTGTGAGAGATTTTGGTGCAATTTTGCTCCCGCACATGCGCAGAAGTAAAATCGGCCAAAAATTCTCAGAAAAAGATAGCGACACGCGCGATGGACCGGCAAAGATGGCTCCAGGGCGGTCGCGTGCAAATTGCGCAATCGGTCGCTCCCTACCGGAGCTACGCAATGGACAGGTCCTGCAGGAACCCACCACCGGTGTGGCCACTGCGTGACGCATCTGGCCCACGGGCCAGGAATTTGACAGCCCTGCTATAGAAGAATGCAACAGCAACTTTGTAGCAGGGCATGTTTTGGATTCTCTGATATTACACTCTCCTTGTTACCTTTATAAGCTTTCAAGCCTATTTTTTGTTCCCTTAGTTTTAAGATTGACAAGCTATTTCATCCATCAGCTGTGAGGAAAGGATACTGAAGTAGATACTGCAGAAAGGCAGAACAAGCTGTTTGCACATTCTGGTCTATATTACATGCCAGTATTTTATAAGAAGTCTTTTTTTAAAAAAAAACCTGAGCAAGAATCCTATCATATAATTCCTTATTTATATTCTTTAGTAGCATAGTTCCAGAAGGGAGGTGCCATGCAATTCTGCTGAACATTTGGATTGTTTCTAAATATAAACCATTTTAAAATTTATTTTCTTTAAATAATATCTGAATGAAAGATAGGTGCTGGAGTTGTTTTAGTTCCTTTTGCAGCATATTTTATAATTGAGTGGCGGTAACCTACCAAGTTGATAGAATTGATATTTCAAGTATTTTCATCTTGTTCTCATTTTCTGCCCTTAAAATATCAAACATTTTTCTTTGTGCATATTAGAACCTCAGAAAGGTGGAAGTTTCCATGGCTACCATAAAGAAACCAAGGCTTTGTATCATTATAGTGTGATTTCTCTCTCTCTCTCTCTCTCTCTCTCTCTCTCTCTCTCTCTCTCTCTCTCTCTCTCTCTCTCTCTCTCTCTCTCTCTGTGTGTGTGTGTGTGTGTGTGTGTGTGTGTCATGGGGGAAGGTTTTGTTCAGATAAGAACCCAATCCTGCCAATCATTTTTTACAATGAAATATGTCAAGAGTCACTTACCAGCACAGGTTCCCCCTCACACACACATTTTTTGCATTTTTGTTCAGACGCTGTAGCTTTCATATATGCTAGCTTATTTTCCCGAATTGGCCAGATTCCAGTTGTACAGATGTGTACAACTGTTGCAAACGTGTGTCTAAACTATGATGTAAATTCTTCAAATGTGAAGCCAGTGTAGATTAATTATCCACTTTTCTGTGGCAGAACATTTCACAGCACTACTAAAAAATACCATGCTGCAGGACTCCATCTGTGACCTAAATGCAGGTATACATTACTAGAGAGCTCCTGCTTGTTGGAATAATGACTAGCTGCTAAGTACATACCTTGTCCAAATGCTGTACTATTGTTAGCCTTATACTCAGTTAACTTTAAAGTTTGCCACAAGTTACTTCTGAAAACCAAATACATTTGCTTTTCAGCAAATCTCTACTGCTGGCAGCTAAAACGAATGAATGGTTCTGTCTCAGTTTCTAAGTACAATTCATGACATAATATATAAAACACAGGTTTTTGTTACGTACTGGCGTATGGAGCACAGATTTGCATGGCCGCCGCTGATTGGCTAATCTAGTGACGGGAGAAATGAACTACTGTCAGTGGCCAGCAGGCTACAGGGAAGCCCTTAAAAGTGGCTTCCCTGCAGCCTGCCGGCAGTTCGTATTGCCTTCAGCTTAGGAGAAATAAAGATACTGAACTGTTCCTGAGTGTCGCTCGTTTTTTCCCGCACGAATCTAACACTGGCGATGAAGGTGGTGGAAGAATACAACAGGACAAAGGCACCTCGTGGCATTCGCAGCCATCTAAGAAGCAAGCACCGACCTGCTCTGGCCAAATCTGAGGATGGCTACTCAAACCTCTCCAGCTCCAGCAATCTTCAACCCGAAGACTGAAGAATGGACAACATATATGAGCCATTTTCGTACGTTTCTGGAAGCCAACAATTTCCAGGATCTTCCAGACAACAGGAAGAGGGCTCTCTTCCTAACATATTGCGGACCAAAAATTTATAAAATGGCTCAAACCCTAGTGGCACCCACAGACATTGAATCCATCTCCTGGACAATACTTCAGACAACTCTGAAGAAACACTACGCTCCTGCAGCAACCCCAATGGTCAGCAGAAATGAATTTTACCATTGCCGCCAGCACGATGGCGAATCCATAAATGACTTTGTTGCCAAACTCCGGGAAATCACTACCAAATGCGAATTCATCAAGCCGGAGGTGATGATCAAGGATCATTCTAGGAATGAGAGATCTCAATCTGCAGACAAAGTTGTTGATCAGAAGGGGGTAATGTTCAAGGACGGAGTGGAGGAAGCTCGAGCCACCGAATCACCGGACAATTCAGCCACAGACATTTGGAAGACTGGCACTGTTCACTACACACACTGGGAGCCCGATTGGATGACCGAAGTCCCCCCAAGTACGACAACGACTCAGAGGAGGACAAAATGGTACACCGGGTGCAAACAGAGAAAAGGGTAAGCCCCAGAGATTTTGGAATCAGGCAAGCCCAATGCTCAGGTTGCCTAGGGGCGCTTTGGAAATTCAAAGATGCCATTTGCCACCACTGCCAAAAAAGGGGGCACATCACAGAGGCTTGCAGAGCCACCCAACCAAACCCCTGCCAGCCAGCCCAATTCCAACCCAAAGCACCCATGGGACCAGGAAGACATAGGCAGAACAGTTCAGGGGGCCAACAGGGCAGACGAAGAGACAATTACCAATACCAGGACAACAGGGGTATCTACAACACCGGTATGGGTCACTCTGACACTGGTCAAGGTTAGAAGTTCCACATCACCGTGGCCATTGAGGGAATTCCCTGCGATATGGAGCTAGACACCAGCTCTGTATTCACCATCATGTCCTGGGGAACCCTGAAGCAACTTCTGCCAACCATCACAAGACAACAACTCAAACCGCAGCACGTTTGCCTCAATGATTTTCAGGGTAACCCTATTTGAGTGCTGGGCCAAGCATAAGTACTCATCAGCTTCAAGGAATTCAGAGGAAAGCTGTCCTTAACGGTCGTCGAGGGAAACAGACCGACTCTACTTGGAGTGGAATGACTCAAGCCCCTTGGCATCGGCATCACCGGGTTGCATCAGATCAAGGGGGACAAACTGGACAAGCTACTGGTCGACTTCCAGGACGTCTTCGATGGGAGTCTAGTTAAATATAAGGGCAAGCCCATATCGTTTAACCTAGACCCCAGTGTCACCCCCATTATACTAAAGCCCTGAAGAATCCCATTTACACTCCGGCCAAAAGTGGATGACAAATTAATCACCCAATGGGTCTTGGAACCAGTTGATCATGCCACATGGGAGACCCCACCCCCATTGTCACCCCAATGAAGCCGGATGGCTCGATTTGCGAATATTAAGCTTGAGGAGGCTTTAAAATATGTTCTGGTATGATGTAATGCAGCAGTGGGTTGCTACCGGTACGGTACGGTTCTTTTTTTTTTTTATTCAAAAAGTTTTATTAGTACAAAGTACAAGCATTTTTATCAATTTTCTCCCCCCCATCCCCCCCTACCCACAACCCACTCCCTCCCCTCCCCCCCCCCGGACTTCCCAGAAAAAGTACAGGGCATAGTATTCAATAACATAAATTTAAATTAAATTAAAATAACTTCTTAGATCCCTCATTTTATCGGCATCTTTAACTCCAGATTAAAACTATTCAAAATGTTAAAAATTAAAGAGAAAGTAAACAAGTGAAGAACAAAAATAAGCAAAATAACAAATAAAAAGGAAACAAAGATGAACCTCATACACTAAACTTAGTCATAACTCAAACATTATTAATAGCATAATTTTACAATATATTGGGAAGTATTAACTTCCCAATATTTTATATATATATATATATATATATATATATATATATATATATATATATATATATATATATATATATATATATATATATATATATATATATATATATATATATATATATATATATATATATATATATATATATATATATCAATAATAATTGGCTAACCCCTTATATTTCAACACCCTTAAACTTAATTAAAATCCACCCACTTATTAATAACATAATGTTATATATATAACATTTCCTCTGAACCTCAAACCATAAAATACACCTTCATAACAATAATCCTATACCTTAAGGTATCGCCTCAGAGTATATATTATCTACTATACTAAAAATAGTAACCAAAATATATAATAATAATAATAAAAAAAATAAAAACCAACTCTTTATACCTCTAAATTTTTAAAACTTAATCCCTATATCCTCAAAATAATGATACCAAAATATTACACTATATCCAATTTATAACTTCAAAATATTTGATATGAAAATACCATCAATAAACAATATTAATATTTCAGATCCCCAAATTATTGATAACGAAATACTCTATATCAAATTTATAACTCCAAAATATATAATATATATCTAAAAAACAATCTGGAAATAAAATATAATACCAATAATAGACAATATTAATACAACATATATAAAAAAGAAAAAGAAAAAAAATGATTACAATCTTGTTCATCTTTCCAACCATCCCATAAGTTTCAACACCATCTGTCCTTTGGCCATTTCCAATCTGATTCATCTGTCATCTGATCCCATTCCTCCGTCTCCTTATCCACGTAAACATCTGTCTGGCTCTGCCACTCTTTTGGAATCATCGAAATTTCCTCTTGATCACATATATCCGGATTTCCCTTCTCCTCCTCCCTTATTTCCATGCCTTTTTCCACTGGAATTTTAGAAATATCAGCCTTTAAAACATTGATGTAGAATTCTGTAGCTTTCTTTATTGTATTTAGTCCATATCTTTTTCCCAAGAATTTTACAGTTACTCCTGTTGGTAGGACCATGTGGAAATAGTGCCATTGTCCCAAAACCTTTTGCACAGGTTACACTATTAGTTGTATTTTTATTGGGCTTCAACATATGTTGTTCACAGAAAAATATAATGTTTCTTAATTAATTAACCTTTTGACAATTCTTTCAAGTAACGGTAATAATACTATCTACTAATCTGGGTGCCATCATAGTCTATTCAATTCTAGGGCAAAACTGTTTCAATCCATATTTTTCAATAGGCTCTGTTGTTTTATTCAACAAGATGTTTGTTGAATTGTAAGAATTTTATGCATTTATTCACCCATTTATTTATTTATTTATTTTTGCTAAGCTCTTCTAAGATCTGTGTTTGATTTTCGTCAAACAGCATTATTAGAAAGCTGGAGGGCTTTTTACTGAGTCTCTTTTTGAAGGTGTTTGCAGGCATGAATAAAATATGAGTTTAATTTTGAATGTTAAAAGTATTTGGTTCAAAGAATAAAGACTATGCCTTTTGAGAGCTTAATTTTTTAAAAATGGCAATAGATGCATAGAAAAGACAAGAATACCGATGGAGAGACTGGATAGATTCACATGAAATGTCAAGTTCAGAATATTTGTTTTTTTCAAAAGCAAGTACACAACTCTCCAAGATGTTTTCATAATGGATATATAGTATTTTAATTCCCAGGAGGCATTGGGAAATATAAAGTCTAGGAAAGACCAAGAGCTAATTAATCTTTAATATAATGAGCCGAGATGGTGCAGTGGTTAAATGCAGCACTGCAGGCTACTGCTAGTTCAGCAGTTCAGCTGTTCAAATCTCACCGGCTCAAGGTTGACTCAGCCTTCCATCCTTCCGAGGTGGGTAAAATGAGGACCCAGATTGTTGGGGGCAATATGCTGAACTCTGTAAACCGCTTAGAGAGGGCTGTAAAGCACGATGAAGCGGTATATAAGTCTAAGTGCTATTGCTATTGCTATATACTCGATTAACAAAATTATTGAGATAATAGATAGAAAAAGATGATCCTGCTAATATAGGATTTCAGAAATGTTGTTGAATGGCTGTAGATAACACTATGCTGAAAGCTTAGATATTTTTTTTTCTTTTATAATATTCATTCAATCTGATGGAGAAAATATCATTTCAGTTTGGTCTCATCTGAATTATGAGGACAAATGTTTAAAATTTAAAATGTACACTTGTGCGCATGTGACTATCATAGTGATGACATATACTAATTTATGCATATAAATGCAAACCAGAAAATAATTTAAATAGAAATACAATACCTCACTGTAGCATGGAATAATGTGACCATGAGAGCTCTATGCTGAGCATGCTTAGGCTTTTATTCTGTAGAACTGAAGAGCAATTGTTCTCCTTTCTTGTAATTATTCCTCTGTAAAACCAACTTGTACCAGGCAACCTTTGAAATAAAAGATAAAAAGTAATACCCAGTTATAGTTTTATATATGTTCTGTTGAGTTTCTTCTATCCCCTGAATCAATATTTAATTTCCTAAGACATATTCAACTGTCACAAGTTGTGGATGCGTGTTTGTTGTGATGCAATCCCCACTAACCGCTAAGGTGACTAAACAATTTTAGGTTCACTGTCTTAACCTAATGCAAAAATCAAAATTTGTATCTGGCTTTGTTGAGATAGACTAGGTTGCTTCTGAGTTCCTGCTTTGCCAGGCCAAAATTCCTACATGCACCATAAGAATAGAATGTCTACTAAAAAATGGATATCTGATTGGGTCACACTGCTAGTAAATCAGTAGATCAAACTGAATGCTTGGTCTTGAGTGGCTCCAGTTTTAACAGGGTACTGCCTGGAGGAACTGAAAGGTGGGGGAAATCACAAAAGGTCAATCATATATCAAAGCCCTGTCCCTTTTCAAAATGTATTCCATGCATATAAAAAGTGATTTTATCATGCAATCATATCTTGAGATTTTGGAGAACCCTAACTGGCCCTGAATTTGAGTACTGTGGCTGATTCCCTGGAGATCTCCCAGCAAGATCTCTTTAGCATCTTAAAGCATTCACTTTAAACAATCCTTCTTTCACAGATAAAGGAAGGAGCACTTTCTCCTTCTCTCCCAGCATCTAAATTAGAACAGAAAGGAACAGCTTTACTTTACTATCTGTATTAAGAAATTATTAACCATACAGATATACAAAGCTATTATATAAGTACAAAAATAACTGTAAACAGAAACTATTGAACTCAGTGATTTTTGCCTCTGTGTGTCTAAGAAGCTTACTCAGATCCCATTTAGAAGCTAGTCTCTTTTCTCATCCAACATTTAGAACACTATCCTTAGAGGATCTGGACATTTCAGAAGTGCCATGTACACTATTTAAATAAGTCAACTCTCTTGCATACCATGAAAGAAAGAATCTCAGTGAAACACTGTCCACTTTTTCTCACTCTCTCTTGATTCTTCAGTCCTTCATTAGTGTCACGTAGTGAATATTGTCAGTTGTATGTCTATGCAGGGTGATGCACTCCTATCTAATATTATGGTATATTCCAATACAAGCAGAACATGTGATATGAAGTGTACGCGTGTCTACATTCCTAATCCACCATTAAACTTCTTCTGCCTTGGCTCTTGACCTGAATGGTCGTGTTTTCTTAGCAAAGATGTAATTATTCAGGATTTATTGTTTTTGTACTGAAATAAATATTTTCTATTAGACATTTAATCTCGGTTTTATTTCTAAATGATTGAATTCCAAGTAAAGATCCAACATCGCCTCTATGAGATTTTATTCTTATCCTAACAATGGGTGTTTTCTACCTTGGCCTATCTGAATCCCATTTCCTTTCCACAGTCTTACTCCAAGCATATCCACTTGGTGCTCCTCATGAATGAAATGTGCCAACCCCTTTACCCATCCATCCTGGTTACACATGCCAAACCACCTACATTCCCTTGTACCACCAAAGCTGACTTTATCTTGTTAGCTTCAGGGGGTAGAATTCAAATTGGGTAGGGAGAATAACAATAACAATAGCACTTAGACTTATATTCCACCTGCAGTGCTTTACAGCACTCCTTGAACAGTTTACAATGCCAACGTATTGCCCCCAACAATCTGGGGCCTCATTTTACCAACCTTGGAAGGATACAAAGCTGAGACAACCTTGAGCCCTGTCAGGATCGAATTCCAGGCTGCGGGCAGAGTTAGCCTGCAATACTGCATTCTAACCATTGCGCCACCAGGGCTCCAAGCATCTAGATTAGTTTCCTTGCTTCTCACAGAAAACATTTTGTTGTCAATTTATACCAGGTGATCTACTTCCCAACCCCACTGTAACTTATGAAATGACATTATTTTGAGTGTCAGGTTTTCTTTCATTCTTCTCCATGTATTGTTGTCATTGTATTTTACCAACTACACAGAGCCATTCCACTCCTAGGAAAGGAGAGAAGGCAAAAGAAATAAAAGTGCATTTAATTTTGAAGCTGGAATATTACTTCAAGGAAACATTTTAACAGCACATCACTTTTTAAACAAATAATAATAAAAAATAATAATTTATTGTCATTGTACGTATATACACAGTACACCCATACAACGAAATTCACATAACACTTCAAGACCAGTCCCAACACAAATAGCAATCCCTAAAAACACATCCCACCCACCACAAATTCCCCACCCTGAACCACTCAAACATCCATACTGTCAGGCAGTGATTTTATATTGCCTGTTACATGTATATGCAGGGAGATGCATCCCTATCAAATGTAATGGTTTATTCCTGAGCACGTGATTAATATGTTCCTAGTACGCATGTGTACATTTCTTTCTTTTATTCCGCCCTTCTTCTTCTGCTTCTGTAAGGAGCAAGACCTGTTTTATAGCCAGGATCTGATTTATTTGTTTTTGTACCGAAATAAATATTTTATACCTTAGTATTTAAACTGCGGTTTTCTTTCTATAATGTCAGAGTTTCAGGAAAAGATCTATTTCGCCTCTGATGAGAGTAATTCTTATCAAACACATACAACAGACCAAGTTTCCCTCCTCTCAAGAATTTTATCTTTCTATATCAAGAATTCAAGAATTATACATAATATCAAGCCCAGGTTTTTGGGAGTTCTTATCTTTAGAATTCTGTGACATCAGTGAAAATCAAGCAATGATTAAGAAAACTTCAAGTAAACAGAATAGTCAACTGCCCTTCTGTATCTACATCAGGTTGTCTGTTTTGTTTGTTTCTTTTGCATTGAATTATTTTGTAAATTGGCAAAACTACATTTGGCATATCTGTGTTTTAATTTGACACTTCCATTGTAGCTGTGCAATCATTGTACTTGTCCTAGAACATTATCTTAATAGGTAGAGGAAAGAATAGGAAGCAATTACACATCACTCCATGCAGGCACATTTTGTCATTTAGGTATGGGATGAACTTCATTTAAATTTAGATTCTTATGAAAACAGAACAGCAGCAGCAGAAATAATGGCAGCAACAGGATTGATAAAAATTGAAATAATTTCTCCTTGTTTCCAAATAAAAAAGCATGTTAAAAGGCAATGAAGAATCTGGAAGAAGAATGAGGAGGAGGAAATGGTGGCAGGAGTGATAAAGAGAAGACTGCCCAGTTTGTGTTTAGCTGACAGCAAAAATTCATTTTCTCTAAATCCACAAATGATTTATGCAACCTTTCCACTAACCTTTATTTAATATTTGTGGAGTACAGTGCATTTCACTTTATTAAAATACATAGCAGAAAATATACAATGATTTGAAGGCTTCTTCCATGTGCTTGCTTTGGAATGGTTAGTTGTAAAAATCAGTGCTTTCTCTGTGTGTTGTAACATAAAGCCCCCACGTTTTAGTCATTGTAGGCCTGGAGTCCACAGGTCTGGGCAAATCTATACCTCAATATATACTTATATTTCTTTCCCTGCTGAACAGGCACTCCACACATTATGTACAACTAGTGGACCAGCATTCCAACTCCTTGACATCAGTGTTTCAGATCCTCAAATTGGAAGCCATCCACACTCTTCATCCTCCATTCTAGTTGCCATCTTATATTCACACTTCCTCAAGTGCTCCAATTGTGATGCTTGATGGGGGGAAAAACTTGCTCTGATTGACAAAATGTATCTTACATTCTGCAGGAAGCTATCTTCTGAAGTGCTTTGCTATCAGAGTGTGGCAATAGAAGCAGGCTGGTGCTATGCTAGAGAGACAACTTGAATTCTCTAGCTGTTAAAGAG
Organism: Diadophis punctatus similis; assembly: GCA_023053685.1. Taxonomy (NCBI): domain Eukaryota; kingdom Metazoa; phylum Chordata; class Lepidosauria; order Squamata; family Dipsadidae; genus Diadophis; species Diadophis punctatus. The sequence goes on from JALIGW010000005.1 coordinate 55,390,705, forward strand.
TTCACCAGGTTAGGTAGAAGCCATCTTGTTTCCTCTATTGGTGGTAAGATTCAAGAGAACAGTACGGCAATGCGTGTAGTTGTTCTAGCTATTGTCAAAATGCTGTGGTGATTTCCATCTACAGCATTCAAAGTGATTGTAGAGGAATAGTCTGTCAACTGATTGTTTTGGTTGGTAGTGTTGATTAATTGTTGGTATCAAGCCCTTTGAGGATGGCAAACTCAGGAAACAAGAACCATTTTGATTTGTATAATAACCATTATACCTAGTATGGTAATGTAGCAATTTTCCCCACACAATTTATAGTGAGATTAAGTGTAGTGTAACTAAGGTAGAATTATTCTACAGAAACAGGCTAAGCCTTTTCTCAATGGACAAGTCTGAAATTGAAGAATCCAAAGAGGTTATTTCAGGCCACTCAGTGAAAGTGGGTTGAACTGGAGGGGGTTCTTGTTCTCTCTCTCTCTCTCTCTCTCTCTCTCTCTCTCTCTCTCTCTCTCTCTCTCTCTCTCTCTCTCTCTCTCTCTCTCTCTCTCTCTCTCTCTCTCTCTCTCTCTCTCTCTCTCTCTCTCTCTCTCTCTCTCTCTCTCTCTCTCTCTCTCTCTCTCTGCTTTCATTATGATGGACATAAATAACATCACTAAGAACTGAATGCCCCACAGAGTTAGACTTTGTGCATACTAGAAGACCAAACCTCAAGCTTAAAAATAAAGAACTTACTATTTTTTAAAATATAGCAACCAAAATATTAATTGTACAAGATTGGAAAGCTCCAGACAGCTAAATTTTGAGATGTGTATTAACAGGTTCTCTTCAATTGCCGCATTATAAAAAAAATCACAGAATGTTAAATAAAGAGACATCAGAGACAGGGAGCACAATTTTATCAAATTTGGATGGATTTTATTATTTACCTCAATAGCAATATACTAGTACTGTGGTATACTTTACATACAAGATAAACTTGTACACATGCAAAACCTCTCTCTTTATTTACATGGTAGTAGTCCTTTTCTGTATTTTCTACTTTTTTTCTTTATATGGATCTTGGATTTATGTTAATGTAAACCTACATTAGCATTGTTCATTAATCATAGTTAAATAAAAACAATAAATAAATCAACCTTATCAAGACTGAATAGCTATGGGTTTTAGCAATAGCCTATGGCAATGGTGCACATAGTCAAAGGTGACCAAGGTATACTTTTGTCCATGAACACAATGGCTCCTCAATAGCCTTCCCACTACATTATTGGGGGCAATATGCTGACTCTGCAAACCACTTAGAGAGGGCTGTACAGCACTGTGAAGCGGTATATAAGTCTAAATTAGAGGTGGGTTCCTGCCGGTTTGGACCGGTTCTATAGAACTGTTATTAACTTGGCAGTCTGGGTCGTTGGAACTGGCAGTGACTCAGGCTTGCCACGCCCCTGAGCCGGTTCTCTCAGCAGCGCCATAGGCACCACCATCTTGTTTTTTGTAGTACTGCACAACGTGCGCGTGCCCGTGCGGCGCGTCCCTGAGCAAACCGGCAGTAGAAGAATCCAGAACCCACCCCTGGTCTAAATGCTATTGCTATTTCAAGATCAGGTTACCACTTACCAAGCTGTTTGTGGCACTGGACCAGATATTTGTGGAGATTGCCTGTCTTCTATCATTTCAGCCCACCCTATAAGATCAGACACACCATAAACAGTGTGATCGGATTGGATCCAGGATATGTGACTTTGCTGTCCTTCCCTATGGAACATCACACCTCCAAAGTTCTGGATGACACTAATCCTGCTGGTTTTTCACAATCTTTTGAAGAACTCTTCCCCCCCCCTTCGGGCATTAAACCAAGATGCTAGGTGAACTGTCTTTAGGAGATTCATTTGATATGCAATATGGATGCAATATGGGGTTTTATATTGCTTCCAAATTGTTATGTGTTGCTTTTAATTCTTATATTAGCAATCCAGAGTCATATTTCCAAGTTAGTCAACCATACAAAATGAATGAAAAAATGATTATTATTAATAGGGATATTAGGTGTTTTACATTTAAATGACTTTGTCACTTATCTAATTTTTCTAAACATCTGGATTTTTGACTGTTTTATACAGTTATGTCATATGTTATGCAGTACAAGACTACTGTTCTGACTCGAGAAAAAAAGCAAATTCACTTTTTCTGCCCTTTTTAGCATTGAAATGCTACTGAAATGCAGCCACCAAACTATGAAATATTGCCTTAACACCTGCCTCCCAAATGTGCTGTTCCATTTTGCTAGCCCTTTCTGGATCATTTACATTCCTCTCTTAAACTATTTCATATGCAAATAAGGTCTTTGTTTCATATTCCATCTAATTACACAGCCTTGTACTGTGTCCACTTCTGTAAATCTGCCATTATATTTGAAGCCAATTGTTTATGTGACATAATCCTGGCTTCTTACATGGCCTAGAAATATTTTTTGACAAAAAAGGAACAAATTGGATTACATATGCAGGAGTTCTATTATAATTTATAGGAACACCATCCCAAATTGCCTTTCCTGGCAGCGTATCAGTGGACTCTCACTTTAATCAGAGAATAATTGCACTCTGATTTGCTCTCCTTGTGCATCATTAACTGTGTCAAAGGAATTCATGGTACAGTTGGGACAGACATTTTCAATGGCAAACAACAAAATTAAGTATATGCACATGTTGGAGTTGCATCATAAGTAATCTTTGCACTTTTTTATTCTATTGTCTATATTATAAGTAAAGATTTATTATAGAGAAAATTTCCTATTGTGCACATTTTTATAGGCAATTAAATTCTGGGCAAGCAAATCTTTTCCAGGGTTGGTGGATCTTCAAGGATTGTGAGTCTGGAAATTTTTTGTGTACAGTATGCCATGGGACCATTCTTATTAAAAGGGACATCTGGGGAAGAAATGACAAACTGAAGACAGCTCTACAGAGAGCAGAGCCAACAATCACAGTGGAATGAAGAACTGGCAAAGCAACCAGGTCTTTGGGACACATCTTTATATAAGGAGATGCCCACTTGGGATTGCCCACAAGTGTTCCAGAAAGATGGCCCTCTTGAAGAGATCACAAAGGTGGCCAGAAGAGTTGGAGTTCTGGGAGATGATGAAACACCATCTCAACCAAAGATGCAGCCGGTGCCTTTAAGGACAAAGGGTTTGCAAGTGATGGAATTATTAGATCTGTTAAAAGGATAAAAATCAGCTTGTATTAAAGAGTAAGAATAATATGAAAAAGAGGGAAAAGAGGCAAAAACCATTTTTTAATTATTGTTTAGAAAAGAAGTGAAACAAGACATATGAATACTAGAAATGTATAAGGTGAAGAAAGACCACATCTTTGATTATTAGAATGGAAGGAGACGAATGGGAAAAAAGGGGGAAAGAAAAGAGAATTAAAATAGAGATAAAATAAGAGGGGGGGAAAGACTAAAAGATAAGTATTAAGATGAAAAGAAATGTGATAAAAGTGCTAGAAGGTTTAGAAATGGAAGGATGATAATAGAAGTTATGTATCAAAATGAAATGATAAATGAATTGTAACTATTCAAGAAAAAATATTGTTAAGATTATTGTATGGATGTATAAAGCTCAGAAAGCAAACGCTCACAACATGAAATGTATAAAGACCAAAAATAAATAAAACTTATTGAGAAAAGAGAGAGAGAGATGTTTGTGTATTTCCCTGATATCAGATAAATAAATGTTTACTTTAAACATTTATTTACTTTACTTAATAAACAAACAAACAAACAAACAAACAAACAAACAAACAAATAAATAAATAAATAAATAAATAAATAAATAAATAAAGTTGAGCAACATACAGTAGTAAAACGTCTTGTTCCTGTTGCTGGTGGAATTCTAACCACATTTCAACTTATTCACCTATACTGCTTGAGCAGTGATTTACAACACCTGTTTTCTTTTTCTTGACCTAACAAGTCTATCATACCTTCTCCAGTGCATACAACTGCAGTATCCCTCATAGCTGTTTACTGCAATTAAAATTCCCAACAGCCGGTTAAAAAAGCAGAGACATTGACTTATCTCCATTGATGTGGAGATATACAAATTATCCAGAGCAAAATGAACTGTCTCTGGATGATGTAAAGTAAGTTGTTCTATTGTTTCAATAATATCATGGTGGGAGCTTTGAATAGAAGGCAAAAAAATAAATAAATGTTGATGAAGTAGTTCCCTGTTTATGAGCATGTAAGAATGGTGTGAAAAGAGGAAATAAGAGTTCTGGTGTGTAGACATTTTTCCCAGTTGGTTTGCTGACCCTTGTAATTTTTCAGAGGCAGGATTGCCACAGACATATCCCACTCCTAATTATATAGTCAGTCATGGGATTATACCGGATGTGCTCAGTTTCCTTTTAGAAATAACTAAGCAGTTGTACTCAGTATAACCTAATTTCACAATCAATGGACAACTTGACAGTTTTATCCTGAAGAACATTGTATTTTATGAGTAGCTTGTCTACTATATGATATCAGGCTAAGACTTATCTTTTTGCATTAAATAAAGGGAAAAGGGCTCAGGAAAATGAGTTTTATTTTTTTGTTCTTGGGGCACTGATGAATATACATAACTTTTAATATGTGATTCAAGCATGGAATTATTACTGTGCAATATGTTTTACAGAAAGCTTTCAAAACCTTTAAGTAATTACTACATGAATTTTGCTTGGAACAATCTTGCCTCAATCTTAGTTATATTTTCTCAGTTGTCAGTGTTACATAAAGATTAATATAGCTTAATAAAGAGTGTATAATGTACTCCATAAATAATAAAAGAATAACAGATTGGGGAAGGCAATAGTTGTATGCATTTATTTATTTATTTATTTATAGGTCACACCTCATTTATTTTCTGCAACTATATGTCCAAGAAATAGAAAAATGTTTTTTTAAAAAATATATGAAAATGCAATCCATAAAAATACACTCTATTAGGAAAAGCTAGTATTAGAGAAGGATACATGAAAATGCACGGTTGTAATTGGACACATTCTTGAAAATAATCTTGCATACAGATATTTATGAAAATTTCAAACGTTATATGACGATACACATGATTTTATTTCAATGGTTTTTAAAAGAGGATCAGGTTTCCAAGAAATTAATGGTATGTTTAATATATATGTACAAAAACAGTTATGTGGCACTCTTAATAGAGATGGTTCTCCTACACATATTTACATATATTTTTTAGATTTTGACATTATGCGTAAACATAATGGAAGAGTTAAGAGCCTCCCGAATGAGCATCAAACTCTATAATATTTGTGGAAATTGGAATAGAGAGAAAGGTAACATTTTGGATTCTTGCTATGAGCCGTGGTGGCGCAGTGGTTAGAATGCAGTAGTGCAGGCTAACTCACTGCTCACTCCAGGAGTTCAATTCTGAGTGGCTCAAGCTTGACTCATCCTTCCAACCTTCCAAGGTTGGTAAAATGAGGACCCAGATTGTTGGGGGAAATATACTGATTCTGTAAACAGCTTAGAGAGGGCTGTAAAGCACTGTGAAGTGGTATATAAGTCTAAGTGCTATTGCTATTGCTATTCTTTTAAATGTTTATAATTCTAATGCTGTCTCTGTACAAAATATTAAATTCTATAAATGCAACTAACATTTTACAACAAATGTATAAATGCAACTAGTTTAATGCTATATAATACAGGAAAAGAATACACACATGCATCTGCTAATGTACTTTCATGCATATAGCTTGTACATAGCCAGCTTTAACAAATGAACCCTCAATGCCTTTCATACTTTTAAAGGTAAAATTTTCCCCTGTCCAGTCATTTCCAACTCTAGGGGGCAGTGCTCATCTCCATTTCTTAGTTGAGGGAGTCAGCATTGTCTGAAGACATTTCCGTGGTCATGTGGCCAGCATGATTGAGGTGCATGGAACACTGTTATTTTCCCACCATTGTGGTACCTATTTATCCACTTGCATTTGCATGCGTTTGAACTGCTAGGTGGGCAGGAGCAGGAGTGGGTTCTGGCTTACCTCGCTGCTGGTTCACTTCCTGATGCGCCATGTGTGCGTTGCGTGCCACGTGGACACGCCGCACAGGTGCATGCGCAGTGCTAAAAACCCAACTTCTGTGCATGCGCAGAAGCAAACAAACCAGATGGCACCGCCTATGCCGCTGCCAAGAAAGCCAGTTCAGGGCATGGCAGGCCTGGGTCGCTGCCGGTTCAGTGAGCAGGGGGAAATTTCCACTACCGGTTCGATAGAACCGGTCCGAACCGGCAGGACCCACCTCTGGGCAGGAGCTGGAACAAGTAGCAGGAGTTCATCCTTTTGCCCAGAACTCAGGTCTTGAACCCAGACTGCCATTTTTCCAACCAACAAGTTCAGCATCTTTAATCACTAAGGCACCTCATCCCCACATACTTTTTAGTAGCCCCCTATTTTGCCGAGGAGCACAAAATATTTGACCATACATGTATGTGATGATGATCTTTAATAGGCAATAGTTGCCAGTTTAGATCCATCCAGGAAGCCAACAGGCATGGTATGATTATGACTCATTCAGGAGTTTTGCTCTAATAGTAGACAGAGGAAAACCTGTTTCAGTACTACAAAATCTCATGTCTGCTAACTGACCTGAAGCAGCCCATGGCAACATACTGAAACAAATGGTCCAGTTGGGAGATCTTGGCCACAGTCCTAAATTAATATGATGTTTACTGCAATCTCTACTGCTTTATCCACTTAAGAGTTTCATCTGGTCACTATTTATGATAATTATATTCTTCCAATGTAGAAAGCTGCATCTTTGGCTTTTATATGCAGACACCTGCAGTTACACACCTGCAATTACACACAGAAATGCAAGAACTGCCCCGTCACATAGAGTTATGTCTATACCTATATTTTCAAGAAATTTCAAAAGATGGCATATTGCCCCAAATGAAACTGATGCTCAGAAAACACAAGTCAAGAACTGTATTAAAATATTAGCAGGAGATGCACACCAACAAGGAGCACTGTAACCTCACAGGTTTTAAATGCAATGCACTACAAAGAGCAGACCCATGCTAACAATGGGCAAGGAAGAATGGTTTTGAAGACCGAAATATTAGAAAGGTATGTTGAAGCATATATCATGTGTTTCCTGAAGGAGAAACAAGTCATACTGATAGGATACAATGATATAATGCCCATATAAATCTGCCACAGATTACTGTTCACAGCTAATCACATTGAAAAAACACATACCGTTGGATGAATGGATAAATGCAGTTTTTCCTCTATACTATGTCAAATAACTATTTCTTCTTTTCCATCTCATTCCCTTCAAGTGCATTGAATTACCATGCATATGGAGAAAACAAATTAAGCTGTAAATGAGTCAGGTCATTTAACACTTGTATAAGCCTAGATTTGTCAAATGTGCTTATATGTGATATGAGACTGAACTGAAAATTGATTTTTTAAAAAAGTATAAGAAAATGGATGTGGTTTTTTTTTCCAGAAAGGGGGCTGTGCCTGAGCTTTGTGGCTTGAGCAGCTACAAAGATACAAAAACCCCAAAGTCAAAATTCATTCCCCTTCACTCCATCGCAGCAGGGGTATAGTGGACATGCCAGATGTCACTGCCTGTCAAATACCTCCCCCTTTCTTTAAGTAGGTCTTACCTGTATTTGTAGCCAGTGTCTCACAGCTAGAGGAGGCCAACCGGGAACTAAACACTGCACTGTCAGCAAATAACACAACACCTGAATACACATGCCCTCCTCACAGCTACAGCCAATGCTGAGGCCCAGCTGTCCATTGTAATTATGATAGAGATTCCAGCTGTGTGAGTTGTTTTGATTTGGTGTTTTTAAGCACTAATATTTGCAGCAGGAAAAAAAGGTAAGAGCTCACACCACAGTTAGTGTTAGTTAGAAGTTGATTGACTGAAAGCTCCATGTGACAATCTGTGCCCAGGAAACTGAATATATTAAAATGGCACCTCATCTCCACAGCCTATCTCCTCACAGTGTGTCTCCAGAGCTGTGGCTTCTTTTTATTTTTGTTCTTGCAGACTGAAATGTTAGCACAGTGAGCAGGCTACAGAGCTAATATTTGCCACTCTCAGTGGAATTATGCTGGCTTCACGCATCACCATCTCAGTTGTCAAAACATTTTTTACCTGCTGATATAAGTCATAAAATGCATTCAAGAGGATTCTCACCTCTCAGATTTAATTAGCTGCATTCTGAATGTCAGCAACCCACAAAGAGCCATTTTATATAACCAGCTAAGAAAGTGACCACTGGATTTATTTGCTCAGGATAAACTTTTACAGGTTGACAAGATTCCACAATCCGAAATTGTGATTCACCCTGAGGGAAATAAAAGACAAGAATGCACAACAATAAAACTTCTTTTCCATATCATATTGATGCTACTCTTACTTTCCTCATCCTACATGTCTTATCCATGACTGGCAGCTTTTCTTTGGTTAAACATGTTATACAACTTACAGCTGCCATTTTCAATTACCACTAACTAGAAGCTATCAAATTCCAATGAATGTCAACTGGAAATGGTGGAAACTCCAATTTTGATGGTGTAAAATATTCCCCTTCATGGTCACGACATCTGTATATGTGATCACATTAACTATAGCAATAGCACCTAGACTTATACAGCACTTCATAGTGCTTTACAGTCCTCTCTAAGTTGTTTACAGAATCAACATATTGCCCCCAACAATCTGGGTCCTCACTTTACCGACTGCAGAAGGATGGAAGGCTGTGTCAATAGTGAGCTGGTCTGGATCAAACTCCTGATAGTCAGCAGAGTCAGCCTACAATATTGTGTCATAACCACTATAATAAAGCCGTTTGTTTTTAGTTCTGAGGCACTGGAAAAAAAAAACCTCATTAGATAAATAGCATTTTAGATGCCATGCTGAAGTCTTTCCCCACTGCAGAAACACATATGTGATTCAGCCCCTCAGCTAAGAATGAGGACACACTATAGTTTGCATAATAATGAAATGGATCCAATTTGAAAATCACAAATTTTCATATCTGTGCCTTTGTGAATTCAATTTTGTATGCAGTTTTCTGGTTTTCTTTTAATTCCTATATTAGGAAAAGGTACACATAGAAATGATTTTAAGTATAGACAAAAATCAGACATGGTCATGAGATTTTTTTAAAAAACTTTTTTTTAATTTTTATTCTTAGTTTTTAATCATAACATTGGGTAGGCAATTAAAAACAAATCAAACAAATAAATGGAGATAAAGACGACTGAGGAAAATAAAATTTGGTAGGAACTGTCTGCTTCATTAAGGCAAAAAGCATTTCTTTCATTGCTAGTTCTCTTTCTACTTATTTTTTATTGATCCTCAAAAACACTTCTAATTTTGAATTATGTCACTTTTACAAATATGCAACAAACACTTGAAAATAAGGATGTGGTTTACAACTCTCTAGCCTATTGCTTCAGATGATTATTTAATTCTAATGCATATTAGGGCGTGTTTTCCTTTAAATTGCAAATGATAGAACTTTTTTGTTTTGAAAAATAGCACACTGACATCTGAAAACTGTGCCATGGAAATCACTGAACTATTTTAAGATGCAGGTGATGCTGCATTCAGGGAGAATGTGCCAATCTTCCTCTATTATTATTGAGTATCCTGTAATCATGAAAGGACATCCTAAAAAAAGAGAGGGGTAGACATGAGTAATAGAAAGGCCATGAAGAGTTCATTTCTAAATTATCATATTAGAAATGTTTAAAAGTACCATTTTAAAACAGTAGAATTCAACACAAAGCTCAGTTTTACCATATAGTAGATTGAAATGTTTAGATTGTAATCTACAAAATTAGAATTTTAGAAAGACAATGCTGGTGGTTGTTTTCTGGGATAAAAAATCCTCAGTGTTGTCACTGCTTGCCAGTACAGCAAGTTTCCTTCCTCAAAAGGAAATTAGGAAACCCTCTTTTATGATAAGACTCCTTCCCATTGTTGCTTCGCTGCCTGTGTTGTTAGCTTATTTCTGATATAATGATGTCACTGAGCAGCAAAAACGCACAGTAGAAAGGATACAATAAAGTCACGTGAGAGCTCAGCTGTGGTCCCTGCGGGATAGGCTTATGAACTCTTGTGTTTTAGTTCTGATATTCAGATTTTTGAAGCCCACTCAGGTCAACAGTTATATATTTAAACGATAGAATGATCCCAGATGGTTATCTTTCAATCTAGATGAATTAACAAGTCTTGCACCAATATTATTTGAAAACAATATCCTAAGACAGAAGTATTGTTGAATATGAATTGGATTTGAACTCGTCAGTCTATTTTAATTATCACCTTTTAAAAAACCTAGACCTCACCACTGGTGAAATGGAAAGCTAGCTTTCTTAGATGTGCTAACAGTATTTACTGAGGTAAATTTCAGAAAAGGTGGAAAAGCTAGAGATAAATATATATCCTTGATTGGTAGGATAGTGTTATAATTTAGGAGTTCATTTGAACGGAGACTATTGCAATATACATTAAAGCAGAATTTAGTTTATTTTTTAATAAGTTTTTTATTTTTTACAAACATATCTATGCGTGAACAGTGTGGCACCTGAGTGTCATACATTTTAATACAAATGAAATATATTAATCATATTTGTTTCATTTAACAAGCTTATATAATCCTTGTAATAATACACATATTTTTATTAAATTATAATCTTTAATTATTTAATCATTCAATATTTCAATGTGTCATTTCTATCAAATCACCCTATTCTAAGTGTCATACCTTTTAATACAAATAGAATATTATTAATCATATTTATTACTTTTAACAAGCTTATATAATTCTAATAATAGTACAAACATTTATGCTAAATTGAAATATTCCATTATTTGCTTGTTCAATTTATAATCCTTCATTATTTAGTTATTCAATATTTCAATATGTTATTTTTATGTCAACCACCATATTCTGCATGTCATATATTTAATACAAATAAAGTATTTTTGATCAAATTTGTTATATTTAGCAAACATATACCTATTCATATTGAATTATAATCTTTCATTATTTATTTAATCAATAATTCGATACATTGTTTTTATGCCAGTCACATATTATTTAAGTATACTTAGTAATACCATCATTCAAATTCTAATTTCCCCTCTACTATTACTTCTCCTTATTATATAAAAATGTGTATTTTATTAATCCTCCTCTCTCTAGTTTCCATCCCTATCCTAACTTTGATTATGCCACTACTATATTTAAACATATTCCCTTTTTAACCATCATCTCTTATTCGCTTTAAAGCTTTAATTGTTCGTTTCTTAGCTTGCCTCCCATATTCCTCTCTTGGATCTTTATTTCTGTCTGCTTCCACATCTTGGCTATTCATTTTAAACATTTCTCCCTTCTCTGCCCTTCTCTGTTGTCTAATTTCCAAAGTATCTACTCTTACCCCTATCTCTCTCCCATAAGAATCTTTCTGGTTTTTCGGTTCTTTTTTAATTCCCTTGAAATACTCTCCCCTTGGCTTATGTCATCAATCATTATTTTTGTTGTTATCTCCTCCTGATCATCTTGTTTTATCTGTTCCATTTTTTCACCTACTCTTTCAATTAGTTCCTCCTCTTCCTGGGTGTCTTGATCACTCATTGTCCTTTGTGTTATATTTCCCAACATTCCATCCATGCTCTCTATTTGATTCATTATTTCCTTAAAATGCCTTGTCAGTGTCTCCCTTGTACTTTGGATTACCGACGCCGTCTCTTCCCAAGTTCCAGTCCTTTCTCCTTGATGAAGCATCTCGTTAAATTTTATTGCGTCCCTCTTCTGTCCAATAATCCAAAGACCATATATTCAAACCTATAATCACTTCTCAAAAGAATTCAATGTTCTTAGTTCTTTGTATCCCAAAATTAATCAACCTGTTCCTCTGGATAGTCCCATAAGTTTTCCAGAACCTCCTTAGGTCCCTCTATAAATTCAGTCTTGTATTGTATAAGGGGCGTGCATAAGTGCACCAGCGTGCCTACCGTCCCTGTCCTAATGTTCCCTCTTATCAGTACTCATTTTATGTATATAAACAATGTTATATCTATGTATATTACCAACACGTACTTGACAAAAATAAATAAATATAAATTAAATATAAATAAATAAATAATCTTCAGGGGTCATTTTAATGATAATGTCTTCCATAGTTCCAACATTCCGGGAGTATGTTGTTTTCCTTTTGTCAGCAGGTGGCGCTCTTAGATTGAATTTCAATATTAACCAGTTTTTACTTTCACACAATGTAAAAATAATGTTGATTTTTAAGTAGATAATTCCAGCATTTCAAAATGCCTATCCAAAAAAGCATCTATCCAGTTTAAAAGTCCAATTTTCTGTATTTTAGTGATTTTTCTGCCTTTTCCCCTTTCATTCTTTCCTTCAATTTTAAAGTTTTTTTCAGAGTGCTATATTGCTGCTACTTTAAAAAATAATTGTGAATCTCTCTTTTCCTGGAAATTCTTTTGGGGTTACAATTTGAATAAAAAGAATTCTCACCCAGTTCACACACTGTTCCCCAAATTCCACTCCTGCACTATGGTTAGGTGGTCATCTGCTTCCCCAGCTTCTTGGCAGCCATCTTAGACTGCCTCTTCCCCACTTTATGGCATAGAGGGAAAAAAAGCTCTGGGGTTCAGCAGGAGAGTTGCAATCTCTCCTGCGACCTCACAGAGTACCCCTCCTTATAGCTTCACCACCTTTCAAGGCGGCTTTGGCTCCTTTCGGAGCTCACAAACAAGGAGAAGCCAGCACAGGAACTGAGAGCTCCGTTCTCTGTGACTGGTAATGCTGCGAAGCTCCACCCTTCCAGAATTTAGTTTATTGATAGTGTTGGAGACAAATTCAGACCTAAAAAGACTTAAGAGTTTCTTTATAGACTTATGTAAATTAAATATACATGTGATCAAATAGATCAGCCAAGTCTTTCTTGGGGTATAACAAATTTGCCTAGTGAGTCAGTCACATTATTAGAGTATACTACTTAATGGAGCAAAATAGCAAAGACAATGGAGTTTTGAAATAACGAAGGCAATATACATAATTTCTTCTAGGGATTCATTTGCTTTCCCAAAGTTTTGTTCATTTCCCAAGATCTTTTCCCAATTTATGAGAATTCCTTGGCTGTCTAAATATTGTATGGCTAAGCTGATAGTGTAGTTTTCCTGGGAAAGTGTTTTGCTGATAGACAGCATCGATACACCCCAAATTTCGATTCCCATTATGACATATTGTGCAACAAATTACTCTATCAAGTTTTGTGTGCAGACAAAAATAAGGGTATGGGGACCATATATGTTACCCTGAACTCCTTGGAAGAAATAAAATCATAGTTATACAAAGTTGGAAAGACCAGTTGAGGCATAGAAGCTCTCCACATGGGCACCATTCCTGCTTTATACCTAATATGTGGTGGTCAAAGCTTTGCTTGAACACTTCCATGGAAGGGAAACTCACCATGTCCTATGGTAATTGGCTGTCATAAATCCAACTGTCTTGCAGGTAGCATGGCTTACATATCATTCAACCACAATCAGCCTATTTCATGTCCATCACTCTTGAATGATGGAGGACAGATTTTTGCTTTCTTCTACATAGCCTCCTTTCAGATACTAGGTCAAGGCAAGCTTCATAAATGATTCAGAAGAAGTATTTTTGACATTTCTGCTGTTCATTAAAGCACAGCATTCTTTCCTCATGAATGCCTGAAAAAGAAAATGCTGCTGTTTTAAGAGTTGCATTAAATAGGTTCTGCTTTAATGATTATTCACTTCATAAAAGCAGCCTGGAAAAAAGCCTGCTCTAATGAATAGCAGACAGCTGCTGTACTTGACTTAAAGTCTAAAAGGCTTCTTCCAAAATCAATTTCAAAGACTGCACAGCCATATCAGGTACCTCATGAATGGAATCATATTGCCCTTGGTCTTTTCTTCTCAAGGCTGAATGTACCTATTTCTTGCAGGATTTAGTTTCCAGTTCCCTATTCACCCATATTTTAAACATAGAACATAAAAAATCATCAATTACACCAAACCCATTCTACTGTCCTACTGCTGTAGGTTCACAATTAGAGGTTTGAGAGGCAGGTGTCCTTGCTTTAACAAAGTGTTTTACACCTTGGAATTAATTACCTCAGTTCATCTGACTGAGGAGCATTGTGGAGCTCTATGAAACATTTCAATTAGCCAGTTTAGTCTTGGCACATCAAATTAATTGACAGATTTATTTTAAAGCCATTAGACAGCTCTATCTATCTATCTATCTATCTATCTATCTATCTATCTATCTATCTATCTATCTATCTATCTATCTATCTATCTATCTATCTATCTATCTAATTTCATATTTTTGAACCACCCTTAACTCCCTAAGACATACATTTGTTATTAAAACAAAGATGATCTGTTTTCACAACGAAATGAAAAGTGTCTATTAAACATTAGATGATATAAGTTCCTTGATTTTCAGGTGAGGACTTATGTCAATAATATGTTGGAAAATATCAGTTATCATACCGTAGGTCTGCTCTCAAAAATATCTTGTTGACCATACATCCCCTAAGTGATAGGTGTCAGTTTTATAGAATATTAATTGATGAGGATAATCCAAGATATTTGATAGTTCAGGTTATATTCCAAAAAAATCATGAGCTGCAGCCAGCTACTAAGAGCTGAAGTGGTGCAGTGGTTAAATGCTGCGACTGCAGGCTGACTGCTAGTTCAGCAGTTCAGCTGTTCAAATCTCACTAGGCTCAAGGTTGACTCAGCCTTCCGAGGTGGGTAAAATGAGGACCCAGATTGTTGGGGGCAATATGCTGAACTCTGTAAACCGCTTAGAGAGGGCTGTAAAGCACTATGAAGCGGTATATAAGTAAAGTGCTATATACTATTCCTATTAGCTCAGAGTCATTTTTGAAAGAAATATTCCTTCCTTCCTGTTGTGGTCTGCCAGTGGCCTGCAGAGCTGGCAGCAGAGTCGGACAGCGAGGAGGCTGGGGAGGAACATGGAGTCTGGAGAAGGCTCAGTGTCAGAGACATAGATACAGCCGGGACCATCTGGAAGGTCTGTGCTGACTCCAGAGCCTCCAGAGGCTGACATGAGCGAGGCAGAGGAACAGGGGGAGCCTCTTCCAATGCACACATGTGCAGAGCTGCCAGAAGGCAAGAACAGTTATGGAGGAAAAAGACTACTCGGGAGTAAGGCTTGGAGATGATTGGCCCCTCCCATAGGATATAAAAGTGGAGCAAACGGATGTGCTCATTGCAGGAAGCAACTTGGTTCAATTCTGGTCAGCATCTCAGTTCTGACTCCATGTTCTGTTTGGTCTTGCAAAGCTCCTTGCCAATTAGGTCTTTGGCAGTGTGTCAAGAAAGATAAAGGTTGGTGCTTATCAGCCTTCTTCCGAAAGACTTTGGCAGACTTCTGTCGGACTAATTAACATTGTTTGGGACTTATTATGGCTGGGAATGAACATAATTCACAGCCGTTGAAATAAAAAGTGTTTTTTTGGGATTACGTTTGTGTTTTATGATTTATCAGGAAGCCTAGGTCAGAACACTTCCTTCCTTCCTTCCTTCCTTCCTTCCTTCCTTCCTTCCTTCCTTCCTTCCTTCCTTCCTTCCTTCCTTCCTTCGACCTGTAGATTAGGTGATGAGAAACAGTGAACAGCAAGCAAGGAATCAAGTATGGGTTAAGATGTTCACTGAATATTTGAGAGCCGCATGAAGTGTCATCTGTCATCAATGCATCCTGTTGTTGTCACTAGACTGGTGCCTTGTATTCAAGTAAGCTGTACTATTGCTCTACCTCAGACCTTCCAGCAAAATAGATAACATGTCTTGTAAGGAATAAAAGTTAGAATTTTGATGCTTATTTTGTATAAGGGATGTATAAGTCTTCTGTCTTTTAACTCTCTGTGCAAGATCAATAATTATGTGTCTTTCAAGGGTTTATTTGAACATGTCTCAGATTGGGCATGAGCATATGTAAATATTTGTGTGTGTTCTTTTGTGATTTAGAATAATGATTCCACTTGTATTTCCTAGCAAGTTCTTATTTGTAGCAAGCCAACAGTTTCTCGGGGTCTGCCTGGAATATTTTTTAATGTAAGTGTTAGATTAGCACAGGAATCAGAGTTGAGACGTAGAACAGTTCAGCACCTTTATTGTAGCATGTTAGCTCAAGGAAAAAGAACTGGTGGCGAGCAGCAGGGAAGCCACTTTTAAGGGCTTCCCTGCAACCTGGCCGACCAGTGACAGGCGTTCAAATCTGCCGCCGCTATATTGGCCAATCAGCAGCGGCTATGCAAATTTATTACGTACGTCAGTAAGTTAAAAAGTTAAAGATAATTACTGCAGTTTACCCTTTCTTTTTTAAAGACAAAGATTCTGTCTATCTCTTGTGAAATTCATTTATCTCCCCAGGAAGTATTCGACTCTGTATAATCAGTGGCAACATAGGAATTGTTTCATTCCCCCCATTCTCAATTAACTGCAAAAGGCAGCACTGCAAGGTGACAATGGTGATAAAGACAAGGTGTCTTTTAGAAGCAGGAGGCAAGGTCTGGATGTAAATATCCAGAGAGTTCTGGGAAAGCTAGACCTCTAGACTCTAGCTCATGGATTCAGGCAGGGTTTTTGTTACAATTATATTATACCATCTATTGTATATCATTACATTTCCATTTAAATTATCTCCATGAACTGCAAGGGATTTATTCAAAATAAAACATAAAAATATTTAAACAAAAAAACAAAAAAACCTAGAATCTCCAAGAGTCAGACACAACTGAATGGATAACATCATCACCATTATATGAGTGCATATATTGGAGATACTCAGTGTAAACCTTGCTAGTAAAAGAGCCTAATCCTAAAAAGGGATTAATGTGAGTCCCAGGCATGCCTGTCTGGGAAGAAGATTCTTATAAATGGCACTTATAGTTAAGAAGGTCTTAGTTGGAAAAGTCACCTAAAGATGGCCTTAAGATGACTGAAATGTGAGGAAACTTTCTTGAGATGTCCTAGTAGCAAGATATTCAGGACTTACATCAGGATTAACATCAGCACTCTGCAAAGGACCCAGAACTGGCTTGATAGCCTACACAGCTATCAAAGCACTTGTATCTCACTAATCACAAAAGCTAGTTTGGACTAATTGGTATCTTTAAATGTTTTCAAAGATAGTCCCATAATGCATTGTAGTAATCAGTTTCTGAGTGCATACAGTATATAAATCATATTATGCTTTCTCTACTCAGAAAAGACCCAACTAATATATCACTCTATATGTGGAGTTCTTGGTCACAAGAACCACTTGTGTTTATAGGGAGAATAGTTGGCACAAGGAACACTTCCAAACAGTGAAATTGATCTTTCAAGATGAGTGTGACCTCTTCCAGAATTTCTTTGATCACCACTTTCCTGGACCAGGAACTACTCAACAGTACTCCTACTTATTAGGATATATGTCAATGCATTGCTTCTCATCTGGTTTATTACTATGCTCAGGTTCTGGCTTAGATGAAAAGGAATGGTAAACCGCTGTGTCACTCCTTTACTCGGGTCGCTGATGTTTAACTAAACAGCTGTGCAGATAAGCCTCTACTTTAAAAGAGCAGCAAAGGATAAGCAAAATGTCACAGCAAGAAAGATGATAATGTTCACACATTAGCTTACTCATGTGCATAAAACAAAGCTAAAATCTGTCATAAAATGAACCAAATTGACAGATATAGTGCTTCCAATTGTATTTTTTATTTTATTTTATTCCATTATAGAGAATAGCATTCTGTCACATAAAATTTACTACATGCAATTTCCCAACTGAAATTTGACTTGAAGGCAGCCTTCTGGTACAATAAGATAATACATCTTTATACAGTACTTTTACTCAAATGCATCAATTTTTTTCAGGCTTAAAATATGGAAAACACATTTCTTTACTTCAAGTGCTGTGTTCTTTGACACATATGACTGAGGAAAAGAGTTGTAGTCTACAGAAAAAAGAACCCCTGCCCACACTAATTAAATATATAATAAAATAAAAATCCAGGCACCCAGAAGTACATGTTATCTAAAATTTTGAGAAGTCAAGAACTTCATATCTGTTTCTTTAAAAAGAATTATTAATGAGTTGAAAAGATGGTGATACACTGAACACTTATTTCATCCTCTATTTTAAAGTACTGTCATTCCTGGTTTAAAATATTGATTTCTTCATTAGCGTTTAATTGTGTATGTATTGTTGAGGATGTCATTACAAATTAGCACAAAATGCTACTCTTGGTTAAGTGAACAGGCTGCATAGTAAGAATACTCTGTTGCTGCCACTTAAATGTCTTCAAAATGTCAATTCTAGTGTCATCCAGATAAAATTACAATATCTCAATTTACTCAAGAAATCATTTAATAGCCCAGGATTCAAGCTTGCTGTTCACTGATGCGTAACAGAGCGAACTATTATGTGATCTCATTTTCTCTTCTCCTCCTTCTCCTCCTTCTCCTTCTCCTCCTCCTCCTCCTCCTCCTCCTCCTCCTCCTCCTCCTCCTCCTCCTCCTCCTCCTCCTCCTCCTCCTCCATTGAGATTGTATTAAACATCTTCTACTGAATGAAACCATGTCTTTCCCACAATCTGATATCAATAGCAGTCCATATTTCCCTGACAAAGGAGTAGGCTAAAAGGATATATACGAGGGTGAGTCAAAACATAATGCCATTTTCTTTAGGACAGGTATAATTACCAACACAGGAACATGTAGCATACATCAAAATGAAGCTGGTCCTCTGTGGATCACATCCCTACTTCTCAACATAGTCACCATTTCTCTCAATAGCAATGTTCCACCTTCGAATGACAGCATGTATCCCTGCCTCCTAAAATTTTGTTGACTGGTCTTTGAGCCACTTCTTCACTGCAGTTTTCACTTCCTCGTCACTAGAATGTTTGCCTCTCAAACCCTCTTTCATGGGGCCAAAGAGATGATAGTCTGAAGGCGCTAAATCTGGTGAGTATGGATGATGTGGTAAAGTTGTCCACCCGAATGAGGCGATTGTCTCCCTTGTCCTGATGCTTGTGTGTGGTCGAGCATTGTCATGCAGAAGGAGGACTTTGTCGATTGGCAAGTTGGGTCTCACTCGTCGGATTCTTGCTCTGAGCCTTTTCAGGGTCTCAGTGTAGGCCTCAGAGTTTATTGTTTCTCCTCTTGGCAAGAAATCAACCAGAATGACACCTTGAGCATCCCAAAAGACAGTCGCCAAGGGAGACAATCGCCTCATTCGGGTGGACAACTTTACCGCATCCTCCATACTCACCAGATTTAGCTGCATCATCTTCGCTAATGACGTAAAACTATTGAACACCACTGACAATGCTACTGCCCTACAAAGCAACCTTGACTATGTGTCAGAATGGTCAAACAATTGGCAACTCCAAATCTCAACCAACAAATGCTCTGTCCTACACATTGGCAACAAAAATCAGAATACCAAATACAACCTCGTAGACGACCCTCACTCTGTCAAGGACCTTGAAGTACTCATCTCAAATGATCTAAACCCCAGAGCTCACTGTAACAGCATCACCAAAAAGGCATTAACAGTTTTTAACCTAATCTTGCGAAGCTGCTTCTCCGGTAACACTGTACTGCAAATTAGGGCATACAAAACCTTTGCTAGACCAATTCTCAAATAGAGCTTATCTGCCTGGAATCCGCACTGTATATAGAATAGAATAGAATAGAATAGAATAGAATAGAATAGAATAGAATAGAATAGAATAGAATAGAATAGAATAGAATTCTTTATTGGCCAAGTGTGATTGGACACACAAGGAATTTGTCTTTGGTGCATATGCTCTCAGTGTACATAAAAGAAAAGATACATTTGTCAAGAATGGTTGTCATAGAGTTCAAGTAAGCAATCAGGAAACAATCAATATGAAAATAATCGTAAGGATACAAGCAACAAGTTACAGTCATACAGTCATAAGTGGGAGGAGATGGGTGAGAGGAACGATGAGAAAAACTAATAGTAATAGTAATGCAGCCTAGTGAATAGTTTGACAGTGGTGAGGGAATTATTTGTTTAGCAGAGTGATGGCGTTCGGGAAAAAACTGTTCTTGTGTCTAGTTGTCTTGGTGTGCAGTGCTATATAGCGACATTTTGAGGGTAGGAGATGAAACAATTTATGTCCAGGATGCGAGGGGTCAGTAAATATTTTCATGGCCCTCTTTTTGACTCGTGCAGTATACAGGTCCTCAATGGAAGGCAGGTTGGCAGTAATTGTTTTTTCTGCAGTTCTGATTATCCTCTGAAGTCTGTGTCTGTCTTGTTGGGTTGCAGAACCAAACCAGACAGTTATAGAGGTGCAGATGACAGACTCAATGATTCCTCTGTAGAACTGTATCAGCAGCTCCTTGGGAAGTTTGAGACATTATATTTCATGAGAAAAATACTCCACTGCTCTGCTCACAATAGAATACCTTATGCCACCAGGCTTGAAATTTTGGGCTTGGACAACCTAGAACTACATTGCCTATGGTCTGACCTAAGCGTAGTACACGGTTCTGACCCAGCTGCCGGACCAAGGAACACAGCACAAACAGCGTCCAAACAAACCTTGTTTTAATATTTACAAATATTTATTTATATTTACTACCAATTATTTGTCTTAGCAGTTTTTCTAAAGTCAATGAAATAATAAAGTAGTCTTTTCGGAGCAACAGCTGTTAATTAACAGCCGGCAATAGTCCAAGCAAAAAGAATCAAAAGTCCAACAAAGAGTCCATCTGATAACAACACACTTACTATTGATGGCAGAATGCCCAAGAGCAATTTGCAGGAAACTGGACGTCTTCCAAACATGAGCCGAACAGGAGTTTTGAAGTCAAAAGACACAACGGAAATGAACAAAGTTGTTTTCTGCAAATTGGTCAGTCCTTTACCTCATTTAAATAGGCTATGGGAGTGGTCAATTAACCCTAAGCCTTACTCCCAAGTAGATCTTCTCCTCATGAGCCACTCCTGCCTTTTGGCAGCTCTGCGTGCACGTGCATTGAGGACGGGCTCCTTCTCCTCTTCATCTTCAACTTCTGCCCTCATGGCAGCATCTGGAGGTTCTGAAGGCCCTGGCTGAATCTCTGCCTCTGGCACCAAGTCTTCTCCCACGTCCTCACTGTCAGACTCTGGTACCAGCTGCACAGGCCAATGGCGAATCACCATACCAGCCTCCTCGCTGTCTGAATCAGCTACCAGCTGCACAGGCCACTGGCGGGCCACAACATACAGAAAATTGTCTGCTACAACATCCTACCTGTCAATGATTACTTCAGCTTCAATTGCAATAATATATAAGCAAACAATAGATACAAACCCAAGGTAAACTGCTCCAAACTCGATTGCAGAAAATACAATTTTAGCAACAGAGTGATCAATGCCTGGAACACACTACCTGACTCTGTTATTACATCCTCAAACCCCCATAACTTTAACCTTAAACTGTCTACTGTGGACCTCACCTCATTCCTAAGAGGTCTGTAAGGGGCGTGCATAAGTGCACCAGCATGCCTACCGTCCCTGTCTTACTGTCCCCATTTATTTGTACCCATTTCCTGTGTTCATGTCCATGTTTATACTTATACCTGTTGTCTTGTACATGTTTTGACAAACTAAAAAAAATAAAAAAATAAAAAATAAAAAATAAAATAAAGTTGCCATCAGATGATTTTTGCTTTTTTGTGTCATGCCTAAATTCGAGCTCATAATATGAAAGTTGTAACTAGCAGGAAAAATAGACAAGAATGTAATTTATCAATATGTTTAAAATATGTAAATGGAATCAACAAAGGCAGTATATGAGCCTTGATACAATATTCATTTTTTTACCGCATTGCATCTTCTTTGCAATCTTAGAGGTAATCTTGTCCACCTCTTAATATTCCCTTTTTGTGGGGGGTGGGGGGATTGAAATGTTCTAATTCACTTTGAAAGATATGTTGTTTTTGAATCATGTTTAAGTCCAAAGATTATTGGGTCCAAAGATTACTAGAAATAATAATCTCCAAGCATGTAAATATTTTCTGAACAATAAACAAAGCTTAAATTTTATCTGCATGCTTCAGGATATTCCTACCAACAGATATAATATTAGACTAGTTCCTAATTATTTATACTCAGAATATTTATAACTATAATTTCAACAGATTTCATAAATGATTAATAAATAAAGTGTCTAACAGTTCTTTCAGAAGCAGATTGTGGAATATATTCTAAAATCAGTTGAAGATACCTTTTGATAGGAATTAATATTTAGAAAATAGTTAGGAAACCAATAGCATTCTCACTGAGTTTTTCAAATAGAAAAGCAACCAGAATATGCAAATTTTTGTAATAAATTGTAGACTGCCATTGAGTGCTAGAGAAACAATAGTATACACATCTTTAATAGCTTATGGCTGTTCTATGGCTGAACAGCTATTATGCCAATTGTTCAAACCCTCTTTAAAAAGATTGAGATTATGAACTTTGTTTTGCACGAGATGTTAATTTAAAGCATTACCTATTATTTCCTCATATTTTATAATCACATTACTTACGATATCTAAACTCCAATTCTATCCATTTCATCCTCTAAAATAACCTGCGATTAAGTTAAAATATTTTAAAACCAAATCATGAGTAAATATTTCCAATTTATATTAGCTTAGTTTTTTTTAAAGGTACGGGATTGTAAAAACAAAGCAATTTTCATAAGTTTTGGCAAGGCTAGCGAGGTTCCAACCTTACCGTTAAATAAGAACTTTCAAGAAACTTTTCTTATTAGAAAGCTGATATCAGCAATGGTTTAAAGTCAACATAAATGTCACAGAAAATGTTTTACCATGACTTTACTACCCAAATAAAATGACTGAATTAGCTTACTGTGGCCAAATTCACAGAAGACAGTAATTGAAAAATGGGGTAGGGATTAATCACAATTTGTAAAACAGTTGTTTTAAGAAATTAGGAACCCACATTTCAAGGATACCTAACTGCACAAAAAATACCATGCATATATAGTTGCAAAGACATATATGCACAAATTTAATTCAAAAACACCATGCTCATAAGTATCAGGCAGCTGTGGTACAAAGTACATGCTTTGCACCTTAATTTAAGATAATCGAGTGGAGGGAGGGATGTCTGCAGCTTTGACCTTACAATCCTCAAGATAACTGTGTGCAACTTGGTGCCCTACAGCTTGTTCTTTCTGATATGAATTTTCGGCATCTGATTGCCAGAATTCAAAGTTTGAAATGCATGGAACATACTGAATTTATTGAAACAGGGTAATATATATTACTGAAGTTGCCTCTCCATTTAGGTAACTTCTATATTAATTTAATTGAAAAAATGAAATATGATTGGAAGTCTGTGTGGGTACAGCTGCTTTAAGGGGCTTATTGGGTGGGAGGTGATTTTCATTAAGAGCATAGCAGGAGAGAGGAAGGGTATAATTCAACTCTGTTGGAATTAGCATTTTGATTTTTTTTTAAAAAAGTAAAGATATTAATGCAAATAGCCTCAAATCTACTTGGCTCACTGGCCCTTGCCCTTTAAGAATGCGCATATTTGCACAGAGAATTAGAAATCTGCCCTGTTTATTTTTTTATTTTTTTAATAATTCACTAGAAATGTCTCATGAGCAAAAGTGAAAACTGATTTTCTTATTTCTTGATTGTACTGAAGATCCTAGGCATCTGCAGGGATGTGTGTCAAAATCTGCAAGATGGTTAGTGTCCTGCCCTTTTGTACATAAGTAACCTACTATATAGCTTAATGTACCTATAACTTGTTTTTCTATATGAATAATTGGGTTTACTTGCTAGTATCCCAAGTTTGAGATGGCAGGTGGCATGAATGAAATGACAATGCAAATATACAGTAAAAGCTACATGATTTGGTTTGCAATGCTGGGGCCATTATTTTGCCATTTTAACTCTTCCGCCATGAACAGTATTAGCATTATAGACTACTGTCTCTACTGGACTACTGACCACTTTTCTGTAGGATTTTTCAGCTTTAAGAAATGAAGAACTTTGTGGATGCTCGTCCTAACATTTTAATAATTGTTAGTGATTCCTCTTTCATTCAACCATTCTTTGTTTTGAAGCACATTATGATAATCTTTAATGATATTAGGTTATTGGGTTTCTAAGATTGCTTCATAAAACATGAAAGAATTTTAAAAACAACTCTTTTTTTAGAGGAGCAGCACCTAAAATAAAGTACCACTTCATAAATATACATACTTGCAGTATCAGGTTGGATAATTTTATGTGCTTTGATTTTGACCCCTGGCTGTATGAAAACACCTGGGGATTCAATTCTTGTTCTTCTTTAGAAAAATTCTAGTCATGAATGTTCTTACCATTCTTTGTTCTGAAGTGCGAATTGGCAAAAAGACGGAGAAAGTCTTAATCATCTGAATCAAGCTGTGGCAGGAAGTGATTGTTCTTACATCTGAACATTTCTTTTAAAAGTAGATTAAAATCACATAGTGAATGTTTGTGGGTGACATGAATGTATTGTGCACATGGCATTTTGCTAATAGAGATATTTTTTCTCATAATGTTTACACACATACACACTCTGTCGCTGGTTAGTCCATGATGTTTGCTGTTTTGTCCTTCAAATTGTGGGCATTTAGTTCAATATGAATCTGATTTTTTATGGGGGTGGAGCGGAAGAATAAGGGTTCTGTAAAAAAAGAGTGAGATGTAGAGATAGAGGTCATGTAGAGGTTGTGTGCAGCAAACTGCCTACCTCAAGCAGGCCTCGCATACCTACATGATCTCACCCAGTTCATATCGCCAGGATGATGTAGGACACTATCCCTGGCTGGTACGTGAACTCATCTAGGTTGTATCAACAGGATGTTCTTAAGGATTGGCGAGGAGAATTCACCAATAAAAATGCTGTTGCTCTTTGTTACCTTTTGCTGCTTGGAAAATGATATAAAAGCAATAAACACTGCAAAGGCAGTCAGACATCTTAGCATCCTGCAATGACTGGTCTCTAATTCCATCAAGAAGCAGTAATTATGAATGTATTAACTTTGATAATAAAGTCTCCAAACTCATTAAAAAGTGTAACCATAGCAACCTCAACAACACAGTCTACCCACGTTACATCTATCTAATGATGTGCAAAGTACATTTCTGAAAGCAGAATTAAGTAACATGAAAAGGAGCAAATGGATACTAGCCATATGTGCATCTATTTTTATTAAGAGCCTTTAATAATAGTGTGTTGTCATTGCTTTGTAATATAAAAAAGTAGCTACAGAGAATATTTTCAACATGAACATGTATTTCCTGCCCAATTATCACTATTTTTGTTGTCTTTTAGTAAATGTTTATCACCATGATTGATAAACAATTTCTATTTCAAAACCCAAGTGAGATGGGGAGAACATAAAATCCATGCATTTCCCAAAGCTTTCTAATTATCTGTAAATCTTGTCTCTCAGGTGAGAGTGCATAATATAAAAGAGTATTCTATGCCGTGAATATTTATTTACTTATTTAATAGTGTTTATAGCCAAAAATGTACAAAAGAAATAATAATAATTATATATATAATTATATAATAATAATTATATAATATATAATTATATAATATATTATATAATTATATCTATACAAAGAAATAACAATAACAATAATAATATATTTTTTATTTTTTTATTTTTTTATTTTTTTTATTTGTCAAAACGTGTACAAGATAACAGGTATGGTATAAACATAAACAAAAGCAAAGTAGGTATAGTTAAATTTGGACAATAGGACAGTAGGACAGCGACGGTAGGCACAATGGTGTGCTTATGCACGCCCCTTATAGACCTCTTAGGAATCGGGTGAGGTCGACTGTAGACAGTCTAAGGTTAAAGTTTTTGGGGTTTGGGGAAGAAACCACAGAGTCAGGTAGTGCATTCCAGGCATTGATCACTCTGTTGCTGAAGTCGTATTTTCTGCAGTTGAGTTTGGAACGGTTTACATTGAGTTTGAATCTATTGTGTGCTCGTGTGTTGTTGCGGTTGAAGCTGAAGTATTCATTGATAGGTAGGACATTGTGGCAGATGATTTTATGAACTACATTTAGATCAGATCGAAGGCGACGTAGCTGTAAGTTGTCTAAGCCCAAAATTTCAAGTCTGGTGGAATAAGGTATTCTGCTGCGAGTAGAGGAGTGGAGGACTCTTCTTGTGAAATATTTCTGGACTATCAATCACTCTAAGATGAGCATCTGTAACACTTTATTGCTGTTGAAGTTTTGATGAAATAAAACTGTCCTTAGTGATTGTCTGAACACCATGAAGGAGATGAAAGAAATACCTTCATCAAATGTGGACAGTTTCAATTTGTAAGGCAACTTTAGATCTGAATATGGTTTCTAAATTTACACCACTACTTGTTTCAGGTTTTTTGAGGGCAAAAGGGAGTACATCTTGGAAATAGATCCTGTGAAGCTTCATCAGACACATTAGGACGAGCATCCACAAAGCGTATTTCCAAATAGTAAGGTAATTTTTTGTTGTAAAACTGAAAATCTCACACCCACTTTGATCACATGTATCCTGTAATTATTCCTGCATAAACTACATATGGAATTACATATGGAAGAGGAAGAGGAATAACAGGGGACTGACAAGAAAGAGCAACAGTAAACAGATGTTAAATGGTTCAGTTTTTGTTCTGGAGATGTTTTGACCTCTGCAAGAAAAAAGCTTCACTTCCTTCTAACCATAGTAGAATATGGCACATGCTTTTTGAAAGCTTCAACTATCACATTTGGTACACCTACAAAGATGGACATGGTTTCCTAGGGTTTCACACAGCTCTTGGGGACTGAACACAATGGTATCACATGAAACATTTTCTCTATTAACTGGTCTCAATCTGTTTCCAAAGAAGAGGGTGAAAGAATGCTATACAAAACTGCCTGTTAAAAAAAAACCTTTAACAAGGCATCAACAGGATATTTTCAATCTGTGCCATGTCTTTCTTTACCCAACATTGAGAAGGAAAGACTCCAAAATGCATCTGTGGCCATGTGGAACTTTATGTGCTTAGTATGGAAAGATAAAAGTAAAGGAAAAGGTTCCCCTTGCACATACATGCTAGTCGTTCCCGACTCTAGGGGGTGGTGCTCATCTCTGTTTCTAAGCAGAAGACATCTCCGTGGTCATGTGGCTGACATGACTAAATGCCGAAGGAGCACGGAATGCTGTTACCTTCCCACCAAGATGGTCCCTATTTTTCTACTTGCATTTTTGCATACTTTTGAACTGCTAGGTTGGCAGAAGCTGGGACAAGTAACGGGAGCTCACTCCGTTATGCGGCGCTAGGGATTCGAACCGCCGAACTGCCGACCTTTCTGATCGGTAAGCTCAGCATCTTAGCCACTGGGGCAACGTGTCCCTGTAT